>VZRZ01015302.1:295242-325696 GCA_013398175.1 Climacteris rufus | reverse complement strand
GACAGCCGCTGCGCCCACGCGGCGCGTGCGTGTGCGCTCTGCACGGGCAGCGCCGCTGAGGTGCCACTGTGCATCTCCTCCTGCTGCCCAGCCCCAACTCCTGCTCCCTGGGAAAACACAAGTTGCACTGGCGTGGCCTGAAGCACAAAACAATCACAAACAGGATCTTTCTCTTCCTTCCTTCCTTCCTTCCTTCCTTCCTTCCACCCTTCCTTCCTTCCTTCCTTCCACCCTTCCACCCTTCCACACTTCCACCCTTCCNTCCTTCCTTCCTTCTCCTTCCTTCCTTCCTTCTCCTTCCTTCCTTCTCTCTTTTTCTCTGTGTTTTACTCTTCTTTCCCTCCCTTTTCTGTTTTATTCTTGGAATACTCTTGCCTTTGAATCAAACAGCTAAGGAGTGACACTGTTGGTATTATGAGTGGTTTGGGATTTCTATCCCGCTTTACAGTAGATTCTATTTTTCTTGTACTTCCTTATGAAGTTGGAGGCAAAACTATGGAAGGAGCGAATCTGCTCCTCTCTGCCTGTGAGATTAGTGTGAATCCTTAGCGAACAGCCCAAGGTGAATCCTGTCCCCTGGGGCACGCTGGAGCCGTCCCTCGGCAACCGACCAGATGCTGCCGTGTTTGTTTCAGCAGGGCGGCAGGCAAGCAGGCAGCGGGAGAGGCAGCGAGGTGTTTGGATCAGGGATGTGACAGCCTGGGAGAGCATCGGAATTGTTCTGTTTCTCCTGAACGCCTCTTATTTATGCCCATAAACACAGCCAAAAGGTCACGCAGGAAAACACACACACACACACGCACACACACACACACACACACAGAGCATACAGCACACACCACAACCCCCACTGAAGTCTACATTTGTCTTCATAAGCCTTTCCCGAGCTTCCCAGTCAGTCCAAGAGGAAAGAGGGAACATCTGCCAATTACTTGTGCGAGAGGGAGCCAGGTCTCCATCCATTACCGTGTCCCCTGGGGTGGTGGAATGCAACTTCATCTCTGAAGGGGATGAACGTGAAACTGGGCTTGGACTCTCTTTATTTATCGAAATCATTGTATCAGAATCGACACGTCATACTTTATATGTATTTATTTACTTTTTTTTTTTTTTAAATCCATGACTTATTCTAGCTGCTTCTAAGCTTCCATTGTAAAGGAAAACCCTCCTGGGGAAGAGATGGGGAAGATCAGGGAAGTGGGAGACATCACCGTTTTTTGCCAAAGTTGCTGAACAGTGCCCAGCTCCGGGAGCAAGGCCCGAGTCGAGCAGGCTGCAGTTCCCGACCACGGCGACATCCAGCCCACGGCACGCGCCGCCGTGCTCCTGGGATGAGCCCGGCGGGGCAGGGAGGCAGATAACCGGGATCACGTCCTCGTCCGGTGGAGGAAGGCGTGGGATGCTGTTCCGCCTGCGATGCACGTGTGCTTATCAGTGCGTCTCTGCGTGAATCCCACTCTCCAGGATGCTGTCAGGCCAAGCTCATCAGGTTTTCGTAAGGAAAACGCTGAGAGAAGGGAAAATTGTGCAAGCGGTGGCAAAGGCGGCCGAGAGTAGGATTTCTAGGCTAAGCGGTGACCTGCCTTCCTGCCCACATACCCCCGGGCACTTGCTTTGCTTCTGCGGACGGGTCTTTAACCTCTGGGCTGGCAGGGGCTGGGTCGGGGCAGGGCAGGCAGGGAGTGCAGCCAGGGCAGGCAGTGGGACCAGCGGAGTGGGGACGCGCGGCTCGGGCAGGCACTGCTGGGCGACACCTTCTCCTTGGCCGGAGGAACATCAACCCCCAGTACTTTTAAAACGACCTGTTCACGGGCTTATTTTTTGAGGCCAGAAAGGCAGAGAATTCAGCCCTTCTCCCACCTCCGCCCTCAGCGCCAGCCAGAGGCTGCCGAGGTGAGGACCTTTAGAAGTTCTAAGAGTCCCACCTCCTCGGTGTTTTCCGAACTCTGGGTGGGGATGGGCACGCTGTCTCTGCAGCTTGCGATATGCATCCTGCTGGATTCTCCTCGGGGGTGAAGCAGTCCCGCCCGGCTGGAGACACTCCCCCTGTGCGGGGCTCCTCGCTCCATCATTGCAACCTCCCGCTTCGCGGCTGCCCGGGGATCGGGATGAGGACCTGCGGGGAGGGAAAGCCTCAGGACCCCGGCGGGGGAGGTGGGCTGCTGCTCCCTTCTGCTTCCTCGGAGGCAAAAGTCTCCGTAGGGTGTTGCAGCCAAGTTTTCCCTCCGTTTAGTATTTCAGGAGAGCGGAGGAGAAGGACAAGAGGGGGTTTTGGGGGCACCCTCTGTCAGTTATGAAGTCCCGGAGGAAAAACTTTTCTTCGCAGTCCTTGGGACAGTTGTTTTTATTTTTTTTTTTTTCTAAAGAGTGAAAGTGCTAACTTTACTCTAACTTTTGAAGCAACGCTTAAAATTACAGCCTGACCGTAACTCCCGCTCCTGCGGAGCTGCAGCCGGTCCCGGCGCCGCCGCTGCCCCTCTGCTTCCCTTTGCCACACGGAGTGCAGGGACTGTTTATCGAGGGGGTTCCCGGGGGCTCGCCGGGAACCAGCAGCCCTTATCACCAGCCCCCGATGGCCCCTCTCTCCCCCCACACACTGCCAGCTCCCCGGGCAGACGGCTTGAGCCAGGCTCAGAGCGGCGCGGGCCTGGTAATAGATTTTATCTTAATGTTCGCTGTTATTTCTATTCCTCGTGGGTACGTCCAGCCTCATGAATACTGATGGTAATAAACTCACAGGCTTTGAGGAGCGAGTTCACTGGCGACACGACCATACTGTAGCCCCACTTTTATGGCCCGAGATGCTCAATAAAGCAAGGGAACCATCTATATATATACATTTACTTGTCTCCCGTAGTTTTCTCCAGCTTCTAATGCAAGAAATAGGCAGAATTCCTTAATTGACTGAACTGACTATCTCGAGAAAGCAATAAAGTAACCCCTTATTCCCACAGTGAAACGATTTATAAATTAATTACTGTAACCCATTGTATTTGATTTCTCTTTTTAGGATTCCCCAAAGATGAATATACTAAAACTTATGATATTAACCATTAAGGTCTGATCATAGTTTGCTATATATCTCGACTTAAAAAAATTAGCTAATGTGTATCTCACTGCTCACTCTAAACCTTCTGGATATTTTAATTTCACCAAATGTTAGCTTTACATTTTGTGGTCACGGTATTTGTCCTACCCTGTGTGTCACTGGGAGCACTGAGAGAAAATCTACAGTACATGTGTTACTTGGTGAAGTTCATAGAAAGTCAACATCCCATTTAGAGTAAAAGCTATTTTCCCTTTAGATGATAAAAATTAACCTTCAGAAGAAAAAAAAAAAAACACCAAAAAACAAAACCCACAACAAAACACAACCAACCCTTTGGGTGAATGCACAAAAAGTATTTCCTTGTCCTAATGAGGACTTTCCTTACATCAGCAAAGACCTGCTAATTACTGATGTACAAGCCGCAATAATTGCTTTTGCAGCCAAAGTGTAGAATGTTGTCATATTAAAAATTGAAACGCTTGATGATGATTTAAGTCCCAAGGTAGTTCACAACGTCCCCTTTCGGGAAAGGAAGGAGACCGGAGGAGCGGCAGAGGTCCCGTGGAAAACACTGAAGGTCCTGATGGTAGTAAAGTTTCTCGCTGTTTCTTTAAAGTGATGCGGGAGACTTAAAAGGCACATGGAGCAGCCCTTCCAGCAAAACACCTCCCAGCCCTGCTGCTTTCCGCACCCGCTCCGGGGGCACACGGGCTGCTGGCTTCCACCCGCGCCCACCATCGCCCGCGCCGCAAGGACGCCACATTTCCACGGGGTAGCCGGGAAAAGCAGGTCTTCCTGCCCCCAGAAAAGCACGAAGAGGCTCGCAAGGGGCAGGGCTCGGTCGCCAGCCGCGTCTCACAGCGCTCCGGGGTCCGCTCGGCTGCCCAAACTGGGAGCGGAGCGCTCGGCTCCCCCCGCCCCCCCGCGCGAATCAGAGCACCTTCCGAGGGGCTGGGAAGTAGTTGCCTTGTCATGTAACACATTGCCCTGATTTATTATAAAATTTTAACGAAATCATGCATATTTTAACAGCCTTTAATCACTGCATGAAAATTTAATTCATGAACTGTAGCGCGTTTAAATAAATGAAGTGTTAATTCATTAGGATTAATTAATTTGTTAAAGGATTGTGTGCAAGGTTAAGGTGGAAGAAAAACTCTTTGTTAGTTTCGAGTCTTAATCACCGGGTTTTGTTAACAGTGAAGGTGGGAAAAAACCGCGATGATGGTTTGCGTGGGGCGGGGGAGCCCGGGGAGGGCAGCAGCGGGGGAGGAGCGAGCCTGCTGCCCACGGACAGGGGACACGTCGGCCTCCCCCGGCCTTTTTTCCGAGCTGGGAACCGTAATCTTGGCCGAGCAGGTGGAGGTCGAGCCCCGGGAGGGAAGGGATGGGGCAGGCACATCTCCTCGACATCCTCTGGGCAGCGCATACGGGCTCCGTGCCGCCTTCGTGGCTGGCAGCCAGCGCCAACACTTCTCTCCCCAAAATCTGGAGACAGCTCTTAGGCGGCCAGGATTAAAAAACATCCCTGACATCGTTTTCTGAGAGGTCTGGGTGGCCGCGGAGCCGCTCAGCCCTGAGGCTGGTCCCCACTCCTTTCCCAGGCATGCACCAGGGGGAGAATGGCCCGGGAAAGGGACAGGGATTCCTCATCCGTGCCCAGTCCCCGGGATCCCTCGGTACATTCTGCTGGCTTGAAACGAGCACCCGATGGCCCCATGAACATCAGGTAGGAATAGCTTGGCTCCTTGTCTGTCTAGCTTCCCTGAAAACCAGCAGACAGCACTCAAACAGTCTGCAAGAGTTTTAGAGAGGAGATAAAGCTTTCTACTGAGAAAAGCTGAAAAAGCCAGGAATACTCAACTTCATTTGTCAGCCCAGTTTCATGTTTCCCTGGTCTCTCTCGCTACATTCACAGCTATCAAAGCACACACAAGCTTTCTCCTATGCCAGCTGTGCTTTTCCCTCCATCCTTCAGCTAATGGAGATGGTTTTTCCAGTTAGAGCTAAGGGACACTGAGGCAATAACTCAACGTGTGGCCACAAAGGCAGGATAGACAGGCCACCCCTTCAGGTCAGGCCTGGCAAGCAGGTGGCTTGTCACAGCAGCAGAGGACTGCTGCAAGGGACCAAAGCACAGGAAGGGTTTGACCTGGATTAGTAGCCAGAGGGGCAATCCTTGGAATAACCATGAACCCCCATACGGAATTGACTCAGAGATGCTTTTCTCTTGTCCAAACCTGGGAGGGAAGAAGCAAGAAGCCTTAGTCCCTTTACCTGGGATGGTCTTACGCCAAAAAGCAGCAAGGCAGGAGTGTCCAGAGTTTGCATAACTTTTACCATAACCACAGCATAAAAGAGGTGTGCAAAGACTGTATTTCAAGCCTAAGGTTGCTGGGAGTCAGAGGCATGACTTTGACGCTGTGCATGAATTAGGATCAGACTCAGTTTACACTGCCTTGAAATGGCATTATTGGGTGAGGGAAACACCTGTGAAATGAAGAAGGCTGCGAGATGGGAGACCCAAGTTAGCACACCTTGTATTGCATATACAAGCTAAGCATTGACCCCCTTGCCCCCTCTTTAAAGGTACCTTAAGAAGAGACAACTAAGCACATTTAAAACCAAACACAGCCCAAATCAACATCTGGTGCTAGTAGGAAAGCTGTTTTGGTAGTCCCTCACCCAGGGAAGAATTACCAAGCAGAACTAGACTCTCACAAAGCCTTTAGGGAATGATAGAGAAGCAGGTCACATGCCAGACTTTGTGTAGATAAAACTGTGGATAACTAAGTAAAAACCTGAACTTGGCGTTTGTGCTCTCACATATAACCCAAAAGATTTCACTAACAACAAACCTAGGCTGGTAGTAAACTCCCTTTCTGGAGCTACCTATAGTCCTGGAGAGCCTTCTCATGTTAAAATCTGCAAATTTCCTTGTATTTAGTACAGTAGGTATTATTAGATGAAGTAAAATTTTTATGAGCTATTAAATATCATTAGACATCATGTATCTCATCTGCACATCACTTTGAAATGTCTATTGTCTTAATAAAAATTCTGATAGTTAAGTTTTAGATCTTGTATATTCCAGTACTACATTACTACATAACTAGGTAGCTATCATCAAAAATTAACAGCAATGAGCTCTAGCTTAGGCCGTTTTATTACGCGCAGAAAGAGTTTAGGCAAGCACAGCGTGGACAGAACACAACCTGGAGAACTGAAACCCCATGTACAGTTGAGGAATGTATAAGAGAGGAAGCCCTAGTCATTCCACAGAGTTGAAAATTTTGAGTTGATATTACCCTGATCACACTACCAAATTTCAAGCCAAGAGGAATGCAACCATTTTAACCTTAGGCTTGTCTCTTCTATTAATTCAAGTTGCATGACATGTACAGCCAAAATATCCATACTGAATACCAAGCCTGAATGTGGTGTTCCTGCTCAGAGACTAGTAAGTAACACGAAAAAACTCCAGCACTTTCCTTTATTCTAGTTTGATTTCGAGTATGACACCAGTTGTATTCACGTTTCTGTAACTGAAGCGAAAAATGACAAATCAGAGTATAAAATGAAGCCCATACATGCACTCCCCCAATGCCACAATGAAACAAATTCACAACATATAGCACTTACTTACTGTGTATTTGGGATTGCTCTGCAAAACAAGGATGTTTTAATAAAGGGTTTGTCTCCTCCCAAAGAGTTACAGCAAGGCAGCATTTTTTGTCTTTTATTAAAAGTAGTCAAATCAAGTAACAGCTCATTTCCATATGGTTTTGAGAGCTCCCTAATTTCTGAAAAATGTATTAAAATTGAACAACTAGATTTTTCTGTGCAGATTAAAATTCAGGTGGTATACTGAAAGCAGTATATGAAAGCACAATGCCGTCCGAGGAAAGGGTCTTTGCATGTATGGCTTGAATGATGATTTTTTGGGAAAGCTCAAAAAAGTCCCAGTTTAGAAGGAACACATTAATTGCACACATTGTACATGCCCACATTACAATGTGAAATGTAGTTCTTGTCCAAATAGCTTACAGAACTGCAGTCTACAAAAGATAAGCCAGTTTATTGAAACTTTCCAAGTACCTATCACTCTTTCCAAAGGGACAAAAGGCAGCCTATGGATTTTTCATATCATAGGTATTGATGAAGCCAGGACATCTGTTTCTAAGAAATGCCATCAGAGGCCTATACAGAAAGAAAAAACCTGCATCTTGTAATTAAATATGGCCTTAAAAAAACTTAAAACACAATAATGCAAAGAAACCAATTTTGCTCTGCTGCTTAATTAGGTCTCCTGCCTGTAGCAGGCCATCACATTATGTTGACCTATGCAATACTTTATGGAAGAGTCACCTCCAGAGAGGCCGAAAACCATTTCCATCAACTCTATCGATGCTGACACTGGAATGGTAGCATGTCTAACAAGGAGGAGGAAGGGAGATTTTTTTTTTGGTGAATAAGTGCACATTTATGCATTACAAAACTTAGATATCTATTTTCCAAATTAGGAAAAAAAAGTTTCCCCATTCTTTTTTTTTTACTAATTCAATATTTGAGGCAACATCAAGGATTACAGTGCTTATAACATGTTTTATTCAATTCACATAGAAAAGCATGCAGTATTAATGTAAAATGGTACAGTATTAATGTAAGATGTTCAGTGCACATTAGGTAAACAAATCATTAGCATACAAACCCATTTTTACGATCTACATAGGCATACTAAACACATTTAGAATAAAAATGCTTTTTGAGAACTAAATTAAAAATTGTGCTTAACTTCAAAAAAAGATATGCCATAATTGCAGTGTTAAAGAAATGATGTTTTCTAACCGAAGTGCTGTAAACCTGAAAAGAAAGAGGCTGCTACCTTACACCCACTTAAAACAAGAGTTTCAGTACAGTACAGTGCTATGAAACAGTCCAAGCAGGAACATTTCCTCTGGGAGGCAAGTTTTATGGCAAAACTGACGTTGTCTTATAGCAATTTCATGAATCCATAGGACATATAGCCAGTAGCTGCCTTACATGCACAAAATGTAATCTTTAGGAATGGAAAATGTAACCTTTAAAACTAATCCTTACATAAATGTCTAATTTGACAAGACCACTTAAACTGTCCTGTTCAAGGGACCCATTTGCTGGGCTTACAATTGGAAGAGCACATAATCTGAAAATTTAAAGAGCATCCAAAACTCCCAAGTTCCCAGGTAAATAAAATGTGCAGTCAAAGAAAAGAATCTGGAATGGTTCTTCCTTAGGAAAGAGCTTGTAATGGGCAAGGGAATGTTCAGTTTTCACATAGCTGAAAACAACAGGATCAGATTGCATGGAAGTCATTAAAAATTAAGTTCACCTGTTAATATTAAACATTTGCAGGTTTACAACTTTGAGTCACGTTTGATTTCCAAGCAGAATCAGTTTTTGGTGGTTTTTGATGGACTAGCACTGGAAAGGCTGCTTTGAATTTTCCTCTTCGTTGACTGACTGATATTTTTATTTTTCCTTTCAGATGTAAAGGAAGACACCCAAGGAGGATTAAGATGACTGTGCAGATCAGATGACATCTTTAAAAAACAGGAACCAAACTTTTGTTCTTCAAACAACCTTTGTGAGTTACTGAACAGTACACCTGGGGAAAAGTCCCTCTGAAATAAAGAGTTTGGAGGTTTTGTATCATTAGCCACCACATTTTGGCTTGTAAATAGCGGAAAGTGGTCATTCATATCTAGGTCCGATGGGGAGAGGTTGGAAAACATAGTAGGTTTCCAGCCAGTTCTGTCAGCTGCTAGATCACTTGTCTCTGGACACTTCATACTCTGTTCCTCATTCATCTCTTCCAGATTCTTCTCGGTTCCATTCAGAAGCTTAGAGTGCTCTGTTGACTTTGAAGAACTGTCAGGATCAGAGCACTTGAAATTATAGCATGGACTCTTGCTGTTGTCTGACTCGGACATCATTGAGTCCAACTCAGAAATTTTATCGAGGTAGGCAGCATCCATAGAGGCCTCACTGGAGGTTCTTGTGCGATTCATTTCGGAAGAGCAGAGGGTATGCAACCTTTTAGGTAAGCAAGAACTCGTTTTATCACTAGACTTTGCTGTTGTCTCATCTGACTGACCAGCTACTGAATTTTGCTCTGATCCATCAAAATCTAAGTTCTCAGCAAAATTTGTTGGGCAGGTGCCCCAAACCCCTGATTTTCCTGTAGTAAAACAGTTTAGCTTCTTTTCGCTATTACAGCTCCTTGTGATGTGTTCGGGAGAATCTTTGCTGCAATCATCTGAAGTGTCATGAAACTCATCAAATTTCAATTTTCTCAGGAATGTTGATGGTTTCCTTGCATTTTCTTTTCCATCAGGAGTGTTCAGTTGAAGGCGACTGAGAGACAGAAAAGGAGTGCATGGTTGTGGAAGATCATAGAGTTCTTCATTCTTATATGGGGTACATTCCTCAATTTTATTCCACTGTTCTTCTAAGCAGGCATCCATATTTGTACTATTTTCATCCAGGAGAACCCTGTGACATCCTGGAAATAGTTCTTTCTTCGGGGCACCCTGGGTATTTGAGCTATTCAAACCATCTCGACTAGAAGAGCTTAAACAAGTTCCACCACTTGTCAGCTGTTCAAGACTGTCAGGACTTTGACTGGTAGTCAAAGCTTTTTTCTCCTCAACTTGGGTTTTCAAACATGTTGCATCTTCACTGCTCTCACCTCCTTCAGCATCTGTGGAAAGCACTCTCTCACTAACAGCACTCACTGTCTGTCTTCCCTTGCCTGCATTTTTCAGCTGTGAAAGCTGACACTCTATTTCTTCTATGTATTTATCACTTCTTTCCAGTGCCTTTTTCAGACGGTTCATTTCACGTTCACTTTGTTCCACTTTGGAATGAAGGGCAGCTACTGTAAACCTACCAAACCTGCAATAAGTAAAAAAAGAAAGAAACTATTAAGCTGGAAAAAGATATTCTCTTGAAGGTTTGCAAAATCATATCAAGACAGAACAAATCTATTAAACTGTGTTAATTTGAAAGCAAAAGTCAGAACTTTTCTCAGCTGGTTATGAAAAAAAATTCTGAAAACATCACAAATAACATACAGGTGGAGGTGATACATGAAAAGACAAAATTAAAGTATTAGTGGTAGCAAGGCAATAACAAGCAGATTACCCTTCCAGGGGCTGGTTCTATCAATTCAACTCAAATATGCATGAAGAATTATCCCTAAAACAATGGCAAAGATTTATGATAACATTTGAACAGTGGTCCACATCTTGAAATATTTACATTCAATCATTTTCCTACAGTACAGCACTGTTTTACAATACATTTCTTTCACAATGTCACCTTGTCAAAAACAAAATGCTGATATGAAATGCTGAAATTGCAATAGTCCTTTGAGGTGGTTTAAATACTTATACAGACCATTTCAATTATGTTCCCGTTAGATATACAGCTTTTCCTCACCCATTCTGTGGATGGTACACCCACTTACTTCAAGTTAACTTGTTTTTTTTTGAGCTTTACAACCAGAACAATCTGATTTCTATCTTAACTCCAATACAAAAACCTGCTCCTTGTGGTTTGTGAAAGTTCTATGCATGTGGGGTTTCCAGCTTGAGCACATTTTCAGCTGCCAAGATCCGGACTTGCCTTCCCCCCATCCTTCACCAGCTTTCAAGACTGACCTTCCCCAGAGGGCAGGTGAAGGTTTCAGCTATATGCCCTGACTAATTCTAACCTGTCACTGACAGGTGAGCACTAGGGAATTTCCTGCTCCATCCAAGGCTTCAATTTACAGAAAGAAAAAACAATTAAAGTTTTGGTATTATTAGAAAGAGGGAAGGACCTACAGCCACCCTACAACTCTGACAAATCAGGTTTTATATAATAAAGGACAATTCTGTATGCGGTCGTACACTAAATTTCCATTTTCCATCTTGCAGCTCCGTGTTACAGCACAGGTTTATATTTACCCTTTCAGCACAAACACTGCCTGAATTTTCTACCTTTTTTCTTTGTCTGTCTGCCTGTGCCTCCCTCAGAATCACACTGAATTTACATTTCATTTTCCCCACTCCATCACTTCACCTCTGCACTCACTGCAAATGCTCTCACTGCAACCTTTAGAACAGTGAAATCTGAAGGTGGTATTATCTGTGGCCTGCAACTATGTTGGCAAAATAGCCATGGATCCATGCCTGCATTTCCAGCAAACAATCAAACCATGCCTTCTTCAAGGCATGAGCCCAAAGCAGCAGGAAACTGTTGGATGCTGACAACTGCAATACAATTAAGTGGACAGCTGGGGAAAGCAATAAGGGGTATCACAAGCCCCAGACACACCGGCCATGAGTGACCAGATCTACCGATATATTTCACTATTCAACTGCTTCTGCATATTTAAAGGACTCTGAAGACTTTGGCGTAGATGGTTCAGCAATGCGTAAGACTCACACAACAGTCTAAGTCAGTTCTGTCTCAGCTATTAGAACGCTTTTTAAATCCGATCAGCCTGAGGTTCACTCAGTTTTGGTGTGAAGCCACTCACTTCCTTGTAGACAGAAAATGGCAAAGTAGAAGTTTTATAATTAGTAAGATTTCTTTTTCTCCCTGAAAGAAGCTGGCCGGATTGGAACTCAGTCAAGGCAAGGACCCCCTCACCTCCACAGTACATCTACTCATTTACCTCTGCCTTCATAAAGAAGGAAGACAGATCATTTTCAATGTGTTTACTCTCTGGAAAACAAGTTTTCTCAATTGCTTATAGCAGTTTCTCAATTTCTAGCTGCACGCAAGAGGGAAATGGGAGAAAAGACATGGAAGACTTTCTCTCTCCCCTACGAAATTAGGTAAAAGCAGAATCACAGCTCAAGAATATTTCCATGATATTTTCAGGGGAAGGTGGTTGCATGAAATAAGCATCCTTATATACAACACATTTTGGTTTACTTCCTCCTTCAGTCAAAGGAATACAGATTTTGTTTTAAGATATAGAACTGTAGCACAGAAGGACCTTTCCCACTTCATAAGGTGATCCAAAAGTATTTATTTTGTCTTTCTTTAACAGACCCATTCACTCAGTCTTACAGGAGTAAATCCTAAACAGCTTACTAAAAGATATAAGATGATGCAAAAATACATTTTAGCTGAATAGCCAAGTGAAAAGGAAAAATGCTTCTGTAAAATAAGCAAGACTTTCTGGAGTCTGCTGTAACAGACACTCTGACATAAAAATTAAAACATGTTTACACTTATATGCATACCTGGTAATTCCTTTTTAATGGAAGAATGGTGTAATATGTTTATTTAATGCAAATAGCATTAGTGACAGCCTGAGATTTGTGTATGATGAAGAAGCACTGTATTCTCAAGTGTAACTTTTATAACAAGTGTCCTCAGGTTAAAAAAATACAGTATGTTGTTCAAAGGCAAATAGCATCACTAATATGTTAATTGTTGCAGAGGGATGTGCTTGGGAATTTTGGTTTTCAGAAATGCAACATAAGACAAGCTGCCTACAAAGTTACTTCTGCAGTTAGGCACTAGAACAGTAGCTGCTTTCTGTTCCTGCTTTAAGACTTGCATACATTTATTTCCCAAATTTTCAAGGACATGGATTTTTAAGATAGCCATATTAGAGTGTACATATTTAAGCCCATTACTCCAGCTATAGGTGTTTTAGTGACTGACCTAGAAGGTCAGAAAAGAGCTTAAAAACTCACATTCCTCATCTCCCTAAACCAAACCACTCATAAGAGATTTATCCTTTTTTTTACCCTTCAGATGCATAGTGAGCTGTGCTATAGCCAAAAAATTATGGTCTGATGATAGTAGCAATAGAATGCAGTACAGTTACAGAAAATAAAGTTAAATTTCACCTGACAATCTAGGTAAATTATATTTCCTGAAGTATTGAATTATTTCACACTTGGTAAGAAGTTGATACATTCTTCAGCAGAAATTAAGGTATTTAGTATACATGTGGTAAAGAGCATACATATACCAAAATGAAAGCCATACCCTCACACATGGACAAAAACTTTTGAGTGTTAGGGTCTTGTTCTTTAGTCATATCACTGAAACGATGACTTTGGATCTCAGTACATTTGTTTCAAGTACATCCTTTGTACAGAAAACCAAAAGCCCAGAAAAACAAGTGGTCACTCATAAAGTTTACAGGAAGGCATCTCAGGTGGGATTTGGATCCTTCAACACAGACACGCAGCAACATTTGAGATCACCTAAACTCTTTTACATGACTGCTGGCCCCCAGCTACACTCTGGAAGAATAAATGTGCTCTACAGACCCTGTGTCACAGCTACCAGCCCCAGGAATGCGTACTGGGTATGTTATAATGTCTGAGGTGACACTGGAGACCTAGATGAACACTTGAACCTCATGTTCCAGGATCTTTCCTTACTGAAAGTCCTTTTTCCTGTCCCAGCATGATTCTAACTTGACACCAATCAGAAAGCTGCAGTCATCTCTCATCTACAGTGAGCAAGAACTAACGTTGGAGTAACCCTCCTTTGCACAATTCCACAACTGTTCCCTCAGTTATGTTTGAGTCCTCCTATCCTGCTTTTGTCTGGGCTATTTTTCTTCACAGCAGCTAGTATGGGGCTATGTTTTGGATTTGTGACAGGAACAATGCTGATAACATAGGGATGTTTTAGTTACTTCTGTGCAATTCTCACAACAGGGTCAAGGCCTGTTCTGCCTCTCAACCCACCAGCGAGGAGCCTGGGGATGCACAAGATGTTGGGAAGGGACAGCTGACCGCAAAGGTGCAGAGGCATATCTCCCATAATGTGTTACACTCAGAATATAAAGCTGGGAAAAGAAGTAGTAAAGGTGGGATGTTCTGAATGATGCTGTTGCTTCCCGAAGTCACTGTTAGGCATGATGGAGACCTGCTTTCCCAGAGACAGCTCAACACCTGCCTGCCTGTTGGAAGTGGTGAATAAACTCCTAGGTTTGCTTTGCTTGTGCATGGCTTTTGCTTTCCCTATTTAACTGTCTTTATCCCAATCCATGCATTTTTTCACTTTTAGTTCTTGGCTCCTCTACCCCAAGAGGATTGTGAGTGAGAGGTGTATGGGCTTAGTTGCTGCCTGGGTTTAAATCATGACAGCTTCTGAGGAAGTCCACTTAGAAACTTGGGAAGTTGAAGAACAAATTTCTTCAGTTGTTTCTTCTCTTCTTATCTATCAGTTCTGCAAATTGAGCTTTAAGGCTTTATTTTCACATGTCAGTGACCACTAACTGCAGCACACTTGTCTGGTTGAGCCCTTAAGTCATATCAATTCAGTTTAAAACCACACAACCTCATATACACAGTTCTTTTTGTGGACAGCAAGCAGCTGCAACAGTTTTCCAGTATAACCTCTTACTGAAGACTGGGGCTGTAAGGATGCTGTGGAAATTGATTCTCCAGTTCTAATACCTGATGGCTCAGGCTGGCGACCACTCTGCAGCTAAGGATGGATGAGCGTGATCCGTCCTCCAAAGGACACAAAGGGTGAAAAGGTGGAAAATGACAAGGAACAGTCAGGGCTTGTCACAGTTTGAGATAAGGACAATGCTAGAGTGTACAGTCAAACTCAGTCCCATCTTCTAGATACACATTTCTCTTGGGATCTGCAGCTAGATGTGAAGACAGGCAGGAAATTAAAGAACAAACCAGCTGAAAGACCTATGAGTTTCCATAACCCTTCTGTGATATAACATACCAGATGCAGCTGTACAAGAACGAGTTCTGCAATCCCCCTCTACATCACCTATTAAAGGTGATCTGCAGTAACATCATAGCAATATCACAGGTTTTATATAACTGTCTTAAAACTATATCATATTTGCATAGATATAAGAACTAAAAACAGTTACTGTCAGATGGGGGCCTTTTCCTAGCAAGCAAAAAACCCCAAAAACAGTCAATACCATTCATTGGATGATTAATGAACAGAAGAGACAAGTCAGGTACATTCTTTGAAACGAGCCTCCCCTTTCACTTAGGGAATTGGCTGAATTTAGACAAATATGCAAAGCCTCTCCAAGCATTTTAACATCTTTCAGTAAAGCATCACTGGTCTTCCACGTAAGAAAGGCAGATTGTCAGCAGGGTCAGCAAACAGCATAAGCTAGAAAGAATTACTTCAGAATTACTAAAAAAAAACCCCTATCGGACCAAAACCAGAGTGTGATCTCAATATCCTTATCCATCTGCTTAAGGTTTAGATCTTCATGCCTGAAGTGGGCACTTCCTCAGGATTTAATGCTATGACTCAAGACCTCAGAGTTGTTTTGAAGGCTACTATATAGTACTTTCCCCTACTTACTTTTAAGGCCACACCGCAGCTGGTCTTCAAAAATGGTCACTTCTCTGGAACAGCAAAGTTGCAGAGAGAAGTGAGACCATAGCCCAGTTTTCTATCAAGGAAGATAGCAAAGTTCTTACCCTCTGCACCCTGGACACAGGTTCTTACAAGCCTGTTTGTAGACTTGGTGAAATGCAGATTGAATTAAAGGTCTGGTATGCACAGAAATATTTGAATTAGGTAAAAAGTGAATATTGTGAAGAATGACCTAAAAAGTCAACAGCTTAAGATTTTAGTGTACCTGAAGTCACAAATCTTGACAAGATAAACAGTAAAACTGGACAAGGTGAACTGCTCCTCCCCCCATAAACTACAACAATAAAACAATTCACAAAACCAGAGAAAAGAGAGAATGCAACAATTTTATGCCTGTTACAGATAGTTTTTCAGACTGGGACTTTAACTGGCAGAAGGAATTAAATATTTAGGGAAAAGACTCCTAGGAAGCCTGGAAGTCTGGTTCAAGCTAATTTGAATCTAACCATTCATAAAATACACTATACCCTGGAGTAGATGGACTTGCTAGTTATTTTTCTTCAGGTAAAAAGCTAACATCCCTTTGCCAAAAATGCTTTTAGATCTACTATGCCTTGCCAATAGACCTAACAGTTTTCTATTTTAAGTAAAGCTGGAAGTAATAGGGCTTTATCATCCTGCAAAACTTAAGTTTTAGAAGTTGTTTTGTTCCATATCAGGAAAACAGAAGTCACTGAAAATTCATCAGGAGAAAAGGTAAACAAAGGACAAACAACAACTACCAATCTGTCTGATTTGCTTGAAAAGTGGAAGACTAATGCAGGTCTTCGGTAAGAATAAGAGCAAGAAACTTACGCTTATTTGCCTTTCAGACCTGTGTCCCAACTATAGGATGGTATGGTATTCTGGGGAAGGTCTACTCTCAAAAATGTTTTGAGGGGAAAAAAAACAACTAATCAATCAGCATCATCAGTTTAAAAAATGTATAAAAATCTCTGTCATGGCTGAAATATCAATTCTATTGACATACATGAAATTTTTCAGCAGGTTTTAATGGATAAGAACAAACAACTCAAGACTACGATAAAAGGGAAGTTTTTTATTGACCACTGAAGAAAGCTAATTATATTTTTCCCCGAGACGTAAGAGGTGGAGTCTGTGTTACAAAGGGATCATTCACCTGCCATTAGTATTTCTTCTGTAAAGCAAAGTCCACTAAAACAATTAAGGCTGTGCCATTTAGCTCCAATGTCATCATGCATAAAATGAACTATACTTGGGATACAGGGACTGAATCCTGACAAAACCTTTCAAAAATAATTTGATAGCAGTTTTATTTAGTTACTTTAGTCAGTTGTTTAAGCATGAAACCATGCCTGAGAATCTGAAGCTAAAAAATATATGACAAATTAAACAATGGTGGTGACACTAAATTACAAAGATCCAAAACAGTAGCTATTTTAAATTGCACTAGAGACCCATTCAGAAACTTTTCCAAAAATTGCCTTCTGAAAACTTCTGAATAAAGCACACTGGAACAACTGTACTGGCAAATTCATATACTTGCACAGAAACTTTTAATTCTAGTGAAATTGTTGGGCTCTCATGCTTATGCTGTAAATTCTGATTTCATAAGCAAGTTAAAAAACCCATTTATTGCAAGCCCTGTTCAGTGTGTGAGGCCTACCTGGAAGATCTTTTAGATATAATCAGAGTTTGCCATCAGAGCTGAAAGAACATTTTAAAAATGTCTTGATGTTACCTCTGATCTGAATATTGACCAGACTAATGACCACAAGGATGAAACTTAATTTAAAAATTCTGCTAACAACATTAAGATGGGAGAGACTTCTCAGCATCTGAAGGATGCGTCTGGAATTTGAAAGAATGACGTCTGACATGCATCAAAACATCAACCTGAAGAAAGCCAATAAATGGGTTAATTCCCACACTTTGAAAGGGAACATTAAAAGCACAAATGCAAAATGAGGTAGGAAGGTAACTTTCTAAGTAGCAGTTTGGCAGAACTGGTACTCAGTCATTTGTGCTAGAAGTGTCAGGTAAAAGCAAACAACAAAAAAGGTACTGCAAGAAAGGGATATAAGATGTTACAGAAGATAGAAGACAGTTTTCCTGCTCTAGTTAGGGCTCCCAAGACTACTTCACTTGTAATCTAGTACCAGTTCTGAGAATTATGACTTCAGAAAATCACAGACACTGGAGATTCCTGAGTGCAGAGCAAAACCAAACAAACACAAGTTTATTTTTTCTCTCAAGTAATACTTTACCTCGAATAACTGGACAAATTCAACTTTTAAGATGCGACTAGGAATGAATGGCTATAGGTTGGTTGAATTAAAATTGCTAACTTTAATGTGCTGCAGTGTTTTTTCTGGGACAAGTTTTTCTTTGCATATACTTAAATTCTTTTAGCACACCACTGGGCTCAAAGAAAAAGCAAAATTGAATATAGCAGAATCAGGGTACAGACATACAAACTCTTGAAGTGTTTAAACTGTTCATAGCCCAGTTTAAGCCTGATTCAATTCATGTCCTAAATCCCATGCACAGTTCTAGAGTTAGAGCCAAGGATAATTCCCAATAGGCAGGCAGGATGTGATATTTGTTCAGGAGACTAAAAAAAAAAAAAACAGTAAAAAATTAATAGCAGAGACACAGACAGACCAATCTAGTGGGCATCTGGGTTGCAAGATGGATCCTGATGTTGTCCAATTTGTAATAACATTTGGCTATATCTGTGCTTCTAAAGAGAAAGTGATAGGCTATTGTTTTAGGCAACACTGTCAAAAGATGGGAAGATAACTGGCTTGTAACAAAGACTAATCCTTCACACCCCTGTCCCTCCAATATCTCAGTTTTTCTGAGCATGGCGAAGCATACACAATCTAGAAGAAAGGCAAATTGTCTCCACTGGGGAGTTTACCTGCTACCAGAAAAGCAAAAAATCAATTTAGATTATCTGGTTTCTTCTAGCTCTTTTTTTTTTTCTAAGATTTATTTAGTTACATCTATTTACTTTTCAAGTTTGCCATCCTTGCCAATTCACTCTTGAGTTTTATGGGGAAAGCTATTCCATGCCATAACAGCCATTGCCAAGACCTTAAACAGGACTCAATCTTATTAGGGAACTTCAGGGCAGAATGTGTTTCAAGTAGTCACAGTAAGGATCATGAATCCTCTTTCCTGCTGTCTCAAATGACAAGCAGTCTGACAAGAAAGCTCTTCTATAAGGATGAATTTTATCTTCCAGCAGGTGTGTTGCCAGAACTAGAAAAAAATCCAGAACAATCTCTTCTCATATCACACAGGTGACTCCCAATCCCCTTCCTCAAAAGCTCTGTATAAACCTTTGGCCAATATTATTATTAGCTTTTTAATATCGAAACAAATGAGAGAAGAAAGGCAGAAAATCAATGAAAGACAGGAACAGAACTTTAAAAATATATTGCTTCACAAAGTAGTCCCAAGAAGAGGTAGCTTAGAACACCGCTCTAATCAGTATGGCAAAGTTTCTGCTTTTTGAGGGTATTGTCATTGGTGTTTTAACTGTTTAAGACAGAGTATTACACACAGATGTCAGTTTTGGGAATTAGTATCTCATGCTGCAGAAACTCAATTCCACATAGGTCGCCCAGACACAAAGCTATCAGGAACTTTTCTGGAACAGGGAGACCAAGTCCACAAAAGAAACCTTGAAGGCAGCAAAAGGATGAACAAAACAAACCCAAACACAAGCAACCAGAAAATCTGCACTTAGTAAGAGACCTTCTACTTTGACCATATAAGGGATTTAGAAATTTCCCAGTTACAGGTTAACTGCAGAATTCAACTAATGAATCCAGTACTTTGATACTAGTCATGTAACACATGGAATAGTACTTGTAGTCAAGCCATATTCCTTCACTGTGGACTTGCTGTGATTCCCTAAGTCGCATTTCTCACCCACTTGCTGCTGTTCACCAAGTTTCATTTTTCATCTAAGTCCATGAAGATAAAAATTCCAAAGTCTACCTGGAGACACATATGCAATACCATGTACACCACCACAATTTTAGATTAAACAGTCCTACAACAGTTAAACAGTATATAAATAAAATATAGTAGCTTTAAAAATATTCACATACTTTTGGGGTGATCTACTATCAACTTCAGCTTTTAGTCGCAAATTTTCTCTTAAAAGGCTATTGTTTTCCATGCTCAGTTTCTTATTTGCCTAAGGAAAAGGAAAAAAAGAAGCATACAGTAAACCAGAAATTACTTCTAATATTTATAGGACAAGCTGTTTCTCCTTTTTAAAGGGACAGAACTAGAAATGTGCATGCAGGAAACAGCCTTCAGACAGGGACACCACTTAAAAATCACCATGGGAAATGGTTTACTAAACTGAATAGAGAACAGACATTTTTTATTTATATTCCCAAAACACATTGCAAGTGTCCTATCTAGGGAAATAAACACAGCTATGTTAGTTAGCACAGAAAGTCATTAAGGAGATGTACTAATGGCAATTCCATGTTTTTTTTTCCACATGACTAAATACTTTAAGTACATTAACATTACAATGTGCAGGTATCAGCAAAACTAATGTTGAACAGCTTCCCCCATCCCAAATTAGAGCAAGACTACTTTGTGGGTTTTTGGCTTCTTTTTAAAGCATAGTTATCCTGTGGATGTAAATCCATTACGACAAGCTATTTGCAGCCTTGCTTCACTTTCTTCCAGGACATTGTGATTAAGATTCCTGATTCACAACCCTTCTTATTCCTTGAATTGAGGTCAATTCCTCCTTCTCAGTTCAGCAGACATCCTTGTTAACAAGGCACTTCACAAAAAGAGAAGTTTTCCTGCCACCGTGTTTCAGAACAATGAATGCCACTATCCTAACAAGCAGAATATACTCTTTGCACTTCATTGTTTGCTCAATCTCCCTACACTAAAAACAGAACCACCAGTCCAGGACTTGTAATTCATAGCCTCAACTAGGTAATGCTTCCATTGCATAATACATGTATAATCTAGAGCCAGGTCTGAAGAAAGAGCTATGCAACTGGGCTCAGGAGTGAGATGTACTTTTTCAGACACATCAAACAGTGCAAGAAGAGAGGCAAAAAACTTTAAATGCTTATACAAACATCCCTAGCAACGTTTCCAGGTGAGGGGTAGGGAAAATGCAACAGAAAAAAATTAAACAAACACCCCCTACCCCCAACACCACAATATTCCTAAGGGCAGAAAGAATAACTAGCCACTTGTGTCAACAAATATAAGGGAAGGGTGAGTCCAGAGCTTTGGTGCCTGTGTGCCAACTACTTGATATTCAAAAAATAAAAGCACAAATAACGACCCCGGAAGCAATGAATGACAATTCAGGAAAGCTCAGTTCCAAAGAAGCATCAAAACATTTGACAACATAGCAAAGATCTCTATCTCTCTCCAAAGACACAGCTCCCCCAGCCAAATAATCAAGTAAAAATATGTTATGGCTTGTGTAGCTTTGGTAGGCAGGGTATCCATCTGGCACACAGCAAGGCAGGACTGAACCTCTTTGGTGTCCGTCTTCCGGAGAATGCCTTACCCTCCAAGCCAGTAATCTTCAAGGGATCCTCAGCTGCAGCACAATGTCTAGATTAATGAAGTCATGTAACTGCAATTTTATTGAGTGTACTTAGTCTAGTATTTCTCCTACTGGGTTTGTTTCACCACTCCCATACTTGTCATAACTCCATTCAAAGTAATAATGCCTACTTTGGGCATTCCCACACTGGTCTGCTCTAGGACATTAAATGATAAAGGTGGTTGCTATTTCCTGACTCAGTCTAGTTTTGAAAAACAAAGTGGTGGCAACCACATTTATTGAGGGATCTTGTCTTACTGGGAAGCGATGTGCGGTTGAAACTCCTGAGTCAGGTACTTTCACAGGTAAGAACGTTTCTGGTTCCAGATTGTGTGTGCATGGCAAAGAGGTCTTGCTATGCAGAATGGGGGTGGTCAGTGCATGCCTACAAGTGAGACAAGGTCTAAAAGAGCCAAGTGACTTTAGGTACTTATAGAATTGAGCAACTGTTGAACAGGGAACAGATAGGAAAAACGTGTTCGACTTGATCTTAAGGGTCTTTTTTCAACTGAAATAATTGTATTACAACAGTTTAAGACTTCTTCCCCAAAACCTGTCTAAACCTCTATTTTTTTTTTTCTAACTCGTAACCAAATTCAGTAATTCCATAAATTTAAACCCCTTTTCTTGCTAAGGCTAAAGTTATACCAAAAAAATACCCAAAAAACCTCTTCCTCAGTTCCTGCCATATTCTTTTTACTTACCCAGGGAAAAAGTTAAAAAACTTAGTCATCAACCCCCCGCACCCCCCAAAACAGGCAGTAGAGTTTAACTTAATGGAAAAAAAAATAGGCAGACAAGAACTTGCTGCAAATTTTTTGCCATCTACAAGTGATTCTGAAGCTCCTGGGCTCCTACAAGTGTCCCATTAACAGAATGGCTGAACAGTATAATGTGTGCCTCCAAGTATACAGCACAGAAAAAGTGTGAACACTCTTATTGCTTAAAAAGTTAAAAAAAAAAAGTCCTAAACACATTGCACTTTAGTTTTGCAGGAAGTAACCCAGGATTACTAATAGAAGAAATAAAGGCAGCATTTTGAATAAACACAAGTCCAGTTCTTCGCATCTTGATTTCAAATTATTCTTGAAATTTCACTCTTCTTCAATGTTTAGGTGATCCTTCTTGTGCCTCTAGGTATATTTTGCAAGACATTTTTATTTATACGTATTTTCACATGCCTATCTTCTGCATCCTTGCTTCTGCAGTATCATATTTTCTTTTGTATTACATCAAGATATACAAAAAGGCTGCAGGTTTCCAGTAAAGGATCTTCTGGTCATAAAATGCTGAAGCTCGTCTATTTTCGGTCAAAGGGTCAAGTTACTCTGTCTCAGCAAAATGCACCAAAAATATCGGCTATCAGGGAGGGCAATAGTGCAAAATCTGCCTCAGCCAACTGTACTGTGTTTGCCCACTGAATGTTGTAAAATAGATATATTATATAGATTATTGCAAGCCTGAAAAATCTGGTCATCAATACTGTCGACGAGTGCTACTATAATCCAATTACCCAGTCACAGAGTGACAGAGGAGTTGAAGAAGAGTCACATACAGAACAAGCAATGACATCTGACACTTGCAAGGGCTGTATGGAAATACTATGATACACCCAACAGTCACTGGAATTCAATTTTTTTCCTCTATCTTCTAGATCTGTGAAGTACCCAAAGGTCATGCTAGCTCTCACTCCTTCCCATTTAACTAACACAAAATAACTACACTACAAAATAGCTGAAGAAATGTGTTTGTTACATTTATTACCTCCCTTAGCTTTTCCATATTATCCATCAGTTTTTCGTACATATCATTGGCAGTTTTCAGCTTTTTGCTCCATTCCTCTGAGGTTTCTGGGCCACTGGTACTTGCTTCACTTGCTGACTGGCTAGTTTCATCATTCTGGCAAGACAAAGATGATGCTGCAGGATCCAGAAGAGATTTCAGCTGTGTCTGTAAATTGAGGTTTTTACCTCTCAGATCTTCTACTTCTTTTTGCAGGGATTCTATTTCATCCTAAAGGTGTCAGAAATTCCAAGAAATTAAAATAATTTGTGAGATTAATTAAATAATACTGGCAAGTTCCCACAGCACTTTAGAAACATGGGTCCAGATGCAAGTCCAGATGCATGCCTTCACTTACACATATATCTAAGTACGCTTATATGTTATGCTTTAGGCAGGATTTTAATCAACCTGCACACTCAAGCATCCTGAAGGTTTTAGTGAAGGGAATCCCTTGGCTACATAAAGGACCCTGAACAAACTGTTGGGCAGACCAAAAGCTTCAAAGTATTCAGCAACATGAATCTATTATTAGGGCACTCTGTGGGAGGATTTCCTGTATCAAGAGTGTTCTAAAGGTTGTCCTCTGCTGACTCATTTGCTGTTATTTAAGAGTGTTTCTCTCATATCATTCTGAAACATCACATGTTAGGATGCAGAAAGCCTCCAAATTCAAAATGGACAGAACACTGCCTGGAAAAGGCTGCTCTAGCTACACCAAAGCAGCAACATCTTAGGAAAGACTCTCAAAATGCAAAGAACAAAGCTCTTAGCTGTATCAGTCTGAAGCCACAGGGAAGCAAAAACCTTCAAAAGGCTGTTGTTAAAGTGATAAAAGAACTAATTTATCCTGAAAATATGTCCCCTGCACTGTTCACCAACTGAAGGATTTGAGTTGTTCATGGTTAGATTACTTAAGGAGGCCATATACAACATCTACATAAATCCAAGGAATATTTTCACAAATAATCATGCCTGCCCCTGCCCCCAGCATGAGAACAACCATTTTAAATTTAGGCGTTTTTTTCAAGAGATTTATGTTATCCTATGCCTAACTGTGTGAATTTTGATTTGGTTCAATAAAAGGCAGGAAGCCTCTTTTTCCTGACTCCTTCTTTCATAGAGAACGAAAGAACCTGAGCTACAGGCAAGTTGGTCATAAAGACAGCTCTTACTTCCCCAGTGTTAAGGACATAGAGAGAGTCCATTTCCTTTCCCTCATTCTCCAAGGAAACCAAGACAGGTTTTCTTCAAAATATGTGATGTCTTCACACTGCTGCTACTGAGGGAACAACAGCCGAGAAAACAAACTAAGCACATTCCTTATTAACAGCTTTTCATCTTCTTCCCAAGAGAGTATTTTTCCAGCAGAAAACTGGAGCACTCAAGCTCCACTTTCAAACATTCACTCATTTTCAGAAAACAATAAAACAATAACACTAAAAATTAACCTGTGCCAGGAGGTTACAGTGGGCAATATTCTTTAAGAAGGAATTTAGTCTCTCTGAGCAACAGGGAATTACTTCAGAAAATGTTTGCGTTGGTATCGAAGACAAAATAAAAAGTTCCCTACACCTAATATGCATAAAGCAAACACTCCCAAACCATCTGGGAGTGGAATTCCCACAAAACTGAGGAATTGGCTGTACTTGGCTACCTTTAGCCTACAAAGTGAGTGGGGCTAGAAGCAAAAGCACCATTTGTGTGTAGTAATTTAACAGCAGCAGCTCACCTGCAAAGTCACAATACCCGCCCTGTCCTTACCTCATATTCTTTGTGGAGTAATTCAAGCCTTGTTTTACGGAGATGTTTTCTGACTGTTGGACTAAATGTAGGATCACTTTCACTTGTTCCTCCTAAAGCAACACAGGACGAAAGAAGCACGAAAATTGTTTCCTTTTCACTCAATTCAATATTAGTAATCCTCCTTACAGCACTTTTCATATTAACAACTTCAAATGCAGCTAATATTGGACTGATTTGCTATCATGGAAGATTTAAAGTCCTTTCAGTTTCAGAACAGGTTCAACTTGAGTATCTACTAGTAATGTTTAGAAGCCAAAATCTTGATTCACAGCAGGAAGAAAACTTTTAAATTCTTCAGGTTTATTTTTCTTTAACAGAATCCTATGTTATTTAAGACCATACTAATAGAACAGAGCTGAAGGGAAGGGGCAGGCTATCACCTAAACATTTAATTAGGACAAGACAGTGTAAGTTTTGAAGTGAGATCGTTTGGATGTATTTTTCTCTCAGCATGTAAGAGCAGAGCGGATGTTTTATGTCAAAAAGAGACTGCAGTATTTCCCAGCTCTGAGAAGATCAGATTCTCATTCAGATGCTACAGCTTTACTTCTGTGCTAAGAGTAATTTCTTTAAAAATAAAAAAGGGGAAGAAGTGATGAACAAAACAAACAAAAAGTAAAAAATACCACATACTCATTCAAGATTCTGGATTGAAGTACACTATTACTCAGCTAAATGTTGTTCTCTGAGGTCAACAGGTTGCAATACATAGGTGAAGTACTTCAAACAAAAATGCATTTTTTTCAGTAAAATGCACTGTCCAACCAAGATTTAAAAAACAATCATTAGTGCCATGGGGTATTCACTGCATTTGAATAATCCAGTAGTTAATATACACAATGCCTTTGGAACTTTAACTTTGTAGCTATCATGTATGTTACTGGAAAGATTTAAAGTTAATTCTTCCTTAGATGCAGGTAAAAAAACACACAGAGGAAAAGGTATCCAGACATATTTGGACTCAAAGCAATCTCCTCCAGCAGTAAATACCAGAAAGTTATTCCAAAGACTAAAGTTTTCCTTACCTATAATTTCCTTGCAGGGATTTTCAGACGTGATGGGAATCCTGCAAGCTGGGCACTGATTATTGTTCTTCAGCCATACTTCAATACAAATGGAACAGAAAACATGGTTGTTCACACAAATAACTGGGTGACGGACCTTTTCGCATTAAAGGGGAAACAAGACAAAAAAAAAAACAACAAACAGAAAGACACCATGAATACCTTAAAACTCTTTCAGGTAACAGAATATGAAAATATACAACTCCATCTCCCAGTGCAAGGAAAGTGACACTGCTGTTTCACAGGATTAGCTAGGACTTATCTACTGACTCACACCACCAAACGTCCCTATTATTGAAGGCACCAAAGCTATGATCATTTCTGCAGAAGTAAGGTCCTCGATTCCAAGAGCTCATTAATACACAGAATGGCAGCAGCACTTTCCTTCACCCCACAACCTGCAAGAACTACAGCCAGCCACTCCAGTGAAATGCATTTGCCTCTCAAGGTAGAAGAAAACCCAAAATATGTGTATTTTAAAAAGTGAGGGAAGAAGGGATTTCTCCTGGCAACAACCAACACTTTGCAGTGGAAGAGGTATCATTGAAATGTAAAGTGTTACAGATTAACTTTAGCTTGCAGATAATCAGCTTCATGGAAAGCAGCTTTAAAAAGGATCAGGGCCAAACCCACAGAGCTGAAACATGAACCAGCAATCACTAATTCAAGTCTCCTGCTAGATATGCATTGCTACTAAATAAGTAATTACCCAAGAATGGGGCAGCTAACTGAAGGATTAAATATTCCAATCAGACACAGATTCTTTCAGGAAGCTTTCTGTCCCCTTCCAAAACAGCAGGGTAAACAAACTTTTAGAAAATATTAATGACAATGCATTATTCTCTCTTGTCATTTAACTACGTTTGAAAGTAAATGTGCATAGAGGAACCAAATATGATGCAGAAGGAAAAGCCTTTATGCCTTATTGCAGCTTGTTACAGCTTACTGTAATACACACTTCCAAATCTCTTACTTGTTAACATTAGTATCTGTGTTAGGGACCATAAAAATAATTATTTGTTTTTACTCCACCCCGTCTTTGCCCAAGAAATGTATTTTAAGACACAGAATTATCAGTATATATTACTTTAGATTCCACTGTACTGCAATTAAAGTTCAAGAGAATCCTTTCAACTTTAAAGTCCTCATCAGCCCCAAGATGATATTCTTTCATTCCATTAGTAAAGCAGTCAAACCAAAAAGGAGAAATGAAATGTTGGCAGGGAGAAGCAAGCACCTGGAACGGCGAGCCAATAACCCCTTGGGCCAACAGATTAGAGGTGTCCTGTAGTGATTGTACCCATACAATCAGTGTCACACAGCTAAAACCCAAGCAATTTACCACTGACAAACTCATGGCTATGAATTAAGGCCCAGATCTGTCAGCTTCTTCTCCAATTCACTATCTATGTCTGTCACCTTACAGGATTCACAGTATTTTTAAGACCTCCAATATGACAGTCCTGGGGGTCAAAGGAATTATCTATACATAAGCAGAACTCCAGTTACTGAAGGTGTGAATGGAGAAAGACTGAACTTTCACCTCTAATTAAGGAGGGTTTTTTGAGATTATTGCAAGCTCTAGCACACCAATGCTTTGGAAACATTTAAATATTATAATTTCAATTATTTTTAATCTTAAAAAATCTTGTTACTTACTGCTTTCCTTTATAAGAAAAAGAGCTTTCTCACCAGCAGCTAGCAGGTAAAAAAACCAAAACCAAACCAAACCAACCAACCAAACAAAAAAAACAACCAACAAACCACCTTTTCTCCTAGCCATACTTCTTGCTTAGTCAGAAGCAGCCTGGGAATAGTTCTATGGATGGTGATGATAAGATATAGAGCAGAATAACATAAAGTAATCCAAACACAAAAAGACACTTCACGAGTGCAGGTTTTCCCCCTTGGGAGCAAGAGACCCTCAGTTACCCCAAACCTAACACAGAAGCACATTCAGCAAATGACTGATTACTCCATATCTCTAGCAAAATACTAAGTCACATTTATTACTCTCCAGGGTACAGTGCTTGTGATTTACACACCTTTACAAGTTTCATTTCAGAGCTGGGGTTTTGTACTTTTGTTGGCTCAGGATTCACAAAAAACAACCCATGCAACAGCAGAAGCTGCTATTGAAATGTCACACAATGGCTGGGGGTGCCACTGACCTTCCCACTGACTGTGTCAGGCCAAGGGGGTGTGGGATCAGGACATACCCATTACTAAAAAACCATTTCACTCGAATTACAGCACAGTTTCATTTCCTTAATCGATGTAATGTCTCGAAAGACCACAGTTTATTTGAGAAGGCTCGATCAGCTAGTTGATTTTGAGCAATTTCATAATTTTCCCCCTCCTACATAATGTGATTCCTGTGCAGAACAAAATTAAATCCTGTACACATCTATGTCACTCTGAAGGCACTTCTGGGCCTTCAAGCAGCATTAACAGAGGAGCAGGCACATGGAAAATCAGACACACTGACACCAGTGAACCAATTCCCAGATATCCTACACAGCTTCGACCAACATAACCGTGTCTCGAGCCCAAGCAACTTGACTACACCAAAACCAACAAGAGAGATCTTCAGACATTCTGGGACAAGTAAACCTAAGAGCCCGAAGCAGATGGCTTCTAATCTGCTCACTAATTATAAAACACAGATATGTTAGAAGAGAGCCCAGACTGTGTTAAAGAAACATTCAGGTAACAAACATGAAATTGATCCAAGCAATTAACTCTTATTATAAATGGTTATTTGCACATCTTGCCAATATGCTTTCCGACACTGTTGACATTAAAAAACAGGCTAGTGTCCCTCTTACCCAAGACTTCTGCTTCATTTAAAACAACGATTGGCCAATCTTATTGAATGAGTTTCTCTGCAATATCTCCTTTTCTATCCCCTTATCATTACACATAGTGAGTAGTTGGTATTTTGCAGGGATAGCAAGAGATAGATTCTGATTGTAGGGCGGGCCTTCTAATTGATTTGAAGTCTATGCTACAAAACACAAAAGCATCAGATTACATCAATCCTCTATGATACTCTCTGTTCCCCACTAAAAGACAGGAAAAAGCTGACAAGACTTTTTCGTTAATTTAAACTAAGTAACTTTCTTCCTCCAACCTTACTCCTGAGAAGAGCTTTTTTTGATGAAGTTTTTCAGTGAAGTTCCATGCTAGATGCAAAGATGTGTATCAAAAAAGCAAGGACGGTCAGAGCTGTCAACTTTGGCAAAATTTAAACAGCTTTATACATCTAAAAATGAAAGCATTCAAATATCTTTATTAAACATATCACCAATAGATTCACTTATATAATGTTAATGTATTATCTCAGTGCAAGAGATCAAGAAAGAGTGTGGAAACCGGACAAACTCAGGAACCTCTAGAAAAGAAGTGGAAGTTTGAAACAGTGGCTTAAAATAACCCAGTGGCTTTACAGCAAGATATGAATGAATACCAAACCAAACTGCTAAGTGCTTAGATCAGAAAGTATGTAAGACTGGATTCAAATTGCAAATATCTTTGTCAGTTTGATTTCACTCTCCTCTTTTTCAAGGGTATCCACTCTGCACTACAGACACCGTACACTTGTGTTCTCCTCCATTTTCATTAAACAGATAAATAGAAAAGTAACAGGACAACAGCCAGGAAGTCTTGCTCAGCTTCCACAGAAAAGCCAAGAAATGAGTAAGCATGGTTGCTAAAAGTAACACTCTGTCAGAATTATGACACTGGAGACAACAGGGATGTCTAACTACTTTCACCATCAGTGCTACACCTACTTTACACATCAAACGTGCGTGCTCTTTTGTTATCACTCCAACAGAGAAGGTCTGGAAGTAAAGGCCAGGTGAGGTAGAAACAAACCAGACAGTAAATGCCAGAGTACAAACACAAAATGCTATTTCTCCCCTTGTAATTACTGTTGTGCTTTAAGAGGTTAGCTTTATTTAGAAGAGCAAGGGAAAAAAAAAAAAAAAGAGTGGTAAGAAACGAGCAAAGAATTTGAGAAGCAATTAGCGACAGCCATGAAATTAGCTCTGGGGCTTTTAGAGAACAGACTAGCAAAAGCCCTCTGCTTCCCGAGGGAAAAGAGAAAGGAACTGACAAAGGGTCAGAAATAGGAAACGGAAACTTCTTCTCCATACTGCTGCAGTTTTGCTCAATAGTTTTTAAATCCACTTAGTTTTACATCCCTTCTTTGTTTCACTTGTCCTCCACAACACAGCACCACGCTCAAACACAAGCATTTTATAACAGAGTATCCTACCGGTACCGGAAGAAAACCTTCAAACCTCAAACCCCGCACTTTGGGAGCTGTACGCCCGCGCTCCAGCGACCTCGGGCCGCTCCAACGCGCCCCGGGACGCTCCCATCGGAGCAGCGCGCGGTTCCCAACATCCCAGCAAACCTGGGCCGCGGCCAGAAACGGCCCCCCGGGCGGGCCTGGACCCCACCCTCCAATTTTCTTCCCCGCACGCAGCCGCGGAGCTTTAAAAGACACGACCCCGGAGAGGGTTAGGGCGTCGAGCCGCAGTGGGGTCCCTGAGCTGCCCGCGCCCCATACCCATCCCCGGGCCGAGAGGGCCGGGCAGCGGCGGCGCCGTTACCTTGCCCAGGCAGATGTGGCAGGTGATGGGCAGTGTGAGGGACAGCGTGACGCTCGGGCCGTGCTGAGCCATCGCAGGGCCCGGAGCGGCGCGGCCCCGGCAGCACGGAAGTCCCGCGGGCGGG
>VZRZ01015302.1:130038-295234 GCA_013398175.1 Climacteris rufus | reverse complement strand
GCGGGCGGGCGGGCGGGCGGGATGCGGCCCCGGCCCCCGCCAGCCCCACTACGGCGAGCCGGCGAGGCCAAGCCGCCGCCCGGTGGAGGGAAGGCGCCGCGCGCTGTTGCGGCGCTCCCCTGGAGGGCGGGCGGGAGCTGCGGCCCCTCACGGCTCTGTTCTACCGCCGCTGCTCCCCGAGGAGCTGGCCCGGGCGGCCCGTGTTGTTCTTAGCCTACGCACGGCCTTCCTGGGGGGAAGCGGAGCGCTGGCACAGTGCCCGTGCAGGAGGAGGCCGGCGCGGTGACAGGGGTGATCACCCCCATAAACCTGCGATTTCATCATGCTGAATTAAATAAACGTCTGTTTTAGTAGTGTTAGTTGCCCTGAGTCACGGAATCAGAATTACAGAATTATAGAATCACAGAATGCCTTGGGATGGAAGGGACCTTAAAGATCACCCAGTTCCAACCCTCCGGCCATGGCAGGGAGACCTTTCACTGGATCATGTTGCTGAAAGCCCCTTCCAACCTGGCCTTAAACACTTCCAGGGATGGGGCATCCACAACTTCTCTGGGGAATCTGTTCCAGTGCCTCACCACCCTCACAGTAAATAATTGTTTCCTAATATCTAATCTAAACTTACTCTCTTTTAATTTGAATGCATTCTCCCTTGTCCTGTCACTACATGCCCTTGTAAATAGGCCTGCCCCACCTTTCCTGTAAGTTCCCTTCAGGTACTGGAAGGCCACGATTTGATCACCCGGAAGCCTTTTCCAGCCTGAAGAATCCCAATTCTCTCAGCCTTTCCTCATAGGAAATGTGCTCTGTCCCTCTGATCAACTTGGTCGCCTCCTCTGTGCTCACCCCAAGGGGTCAGTGTGCTTCCTGCGACATGGGAATGTGTTCTCCTGGAGAAGCTCCCAGGCCATGAGCCCCACTTTCCCATCATCTCCAGTCCATCTGTAGCAGCCTGTACCTGGCTGCAGTCTCTGGCATTGCCGCTGGGTTCCCACACTGGATTCACTGCACGGGCAGCTCAGCCCAACCTTTGCTTCTTGGCCCAAAGCATGGCCTGTCAGCTCGGGTGGGATTTACACAGCCCACGTGGCTGCAGCTTTGAGGGCAACAAGAAAATGAGATCTGGGATAAGCGCCGAAGCCCTGCAAGGTGTTGTGCGTGGTGCTGCTTGCTTAGTGATTCCTGCTAGAAGATCCTGATCCATGGAAACCACGGGGCCAAATTCAAGGATGAAGATGTGCATCTGCCACCCAGCTTATGCCAACAACTTTCCAAATCGTGGAGCCTTTGTGTTGCACTCTTTGGACTGCTGAAGAGCAGCTGGGAAGCAGTGCTGGTGGGATGTGAGACTCCTAGGAGTCTGCTCACTTGACCTCAGTCCCAGGATTCCTGTAGTTTCTTGTAAATGTGCCACAGCATGCTGAAAATTATAGACCTGAGTGATTTAACATTGCGCCACAAGATAAATGCTTATAATGCTGAGCAGCTAATTCAAACAAGCGTAAAGTTGTGGATGAAATGATTAACAAGGAAAGTATCTTAGACCGACATAGCAGAGTTGCACGGATGCATTTCAATTTGATATAGGTAAGTCACTGCAAATAAAGCGAGGAAACTAATCCATGGTGACATTCCAGCGTAGACAAGGCTTGGCGGATTTGGTGGTAACGCAATCCTTGAGTAGGAAAGGACAGGTTTGAATTAGGTGTGCTTGCTAGAAATGGAGTCCTTACATATTGCAATACTTTTTAGTAAACTTCAGGAAACATTATTCATTTTCAAATAACAAAAGGACCATTTACCAACATAATGGACAAACCATTGATTAATGTAGTCTGGAGTGAGTGGACATCCACTGCGAGGAGATTCTCTTAGTCCTGGCACCACAGATGTTCTGCTTAGGTAGAATGGTGCTCAGGGAATATTTTCCCGAGAAATGTAAAATATTTGAATTTTTTGAGCTTTAAAGAGAACCACTGAAGCCTGAAATTCATTGAGTGAGTTTATTGTGCAGCCAGCAAACTACACAGGAATACAATGAATCCCTGTTATTTATCTTTCTTAGCTTTATATTGACTTTTATTGAAAAAACGTGAATAGACAATACAGAGAGTAGAAAGGGTGAATGCATGAAAGAGAAATCAAAAGCAAGGAAATGCATCTTCCATTTGACATGTGAAACTCTTTTAAATGAATCTGGGATAAAGCAGGAAGCCTTTCAAAGGCATGACTTCCACTGCTTCAAAAAAGTGTATGTAACTGGAAAGTGACCTGTTAGAGAATAAGCTCTGTTGGGATGAATATATTTTCTCTCAACCAAAAAAATACTTGTAAAGGAGTTTATTTTTCTGAATAAGCTGCTAAAAGGAACATGTTTTCTGTTAAGGAGGTTAAACTTATTTGTTTAGCAAATTTCTGCTGAAGTTGTATGCCTAGTCAGTGAAGGAATACTTAAAAAACTATTTGTGATCTAGTAGTGCCTGAGGTTTTGTTGAACTTTATGTGTTGATGTTACCAACTCTTTAGGGGTATGGAAAATACTTAATTCTGTAGTGCTGAGAGAGAGAGACCTCAGAGAGGAAGGAGAAGGGAGCTGGAGGGGTAACAATCTGTTGCAGCTGAGGGGAGCTGAGAAATACCATGTAAATGCAGGAGGTAACAAATGTTTAACAGGTCCAGGCTACCAAACACCATCGTCCACATAGCATAAGGGATACTTTTCAGGACAGTTGGAGGCAGGATGAAATAGATAAAAAAATTCCTGGAATGCTTGGCATGCTTCTGCTGAGGCACTGGGGCAAAAGGATCAAACAGCCAGGCAATTTTCCAACAATCTGACCACTGTTGTTGTTAAATCTACAGAGAAAGTATGGGTTCAAAGTCAAGAACCTAACCATGAATGATCTCCCACGATTAGGGCTGAATTCATTTGTGAAATGCTTCAGCCACTTGACTACCTGCTCTTGAAATCTCAGAAATCTTGAGATGATTAATAATGAAAATATGAAAATAGCATCTATCACAGAAAGTGAAAAGTTCTTTGATGAGAGCTTGAAAAGAACCAACATAGGCCAAGACAAACTGGCCAGAGTATTAAACTGAGATGATTAAATATTTTCTTACTGAGACATATGTTGTTTGATTCACAAAAAAAATTACTCTTATTTTCGCCTTAAAGTACATAAGTTCCTATATTTTGGATCTGTGCATCTTTCCCAGCAGTGTGCAGAGAGAGGAAGGAATATCTTTCAATGCGGGGCCTTATGCCTTGAAAACCTAACTTAAAGCTAATTCTTGGCATGTACACAAAGAAATATAAACCACTGATAGTTTTCTTTTGTTTTGTTTTGTTTTGTTCTGCCATGCAGTAGCAAGCCAAGCTAACTACCCTGTGTCCACTTCTGCAACAGTGAAGTCTATTCAAGTTGGCTGTTCAAGAAACAAGACTGGGTGGATCTTCAGCTTTTATAAAAGGGTTTCCCAGGTGGTTTTACACAATTTAGGGGAATACAGAGTGAAATTTGCCTAAAACCAAGTAAAGAAGCATTGGATTCCAGGTGCCTAAATTCAGACCTGTGGTCATTAAAGGGTGAAAACAGGTTCCCCCTGCTAAGGATTTTACTGTTGATGAGCCCTGCAGATTAGTGGCCTTATTGGCTCCTCTTGTGAGACACTGTCTTGGAGATTTGCTGTCTGCCATTCAGAGGCCATTCGGTGGAAATATGTCATAGGGACCGTTCAGTAGGAATATCCCTGTCTATGCTGCCTGAGCACTATAGGCTGTTCTTGCCATCTGCTCCTTGGGACTTCCCATGTGGCTGACATTTTAAAATGTAAGCAAATTTCATCTTTCTCTTTAAAACAGTGCTTTGGGGCTTGGCTATGAAAAAAAAATTTGTATTACCAGAAAGGAAATAAAAAGAAATGCTAGATGCCAGAAGATTAATCTCTGGCCATTGGGTAAGTGAACTGAGACAGAGAAAGAGAATAATTTTGGTGTTTTGGTGTTTTGTTTGAGATTGACAGTCTTGTGGAAGCTTTGTGCAGTTAGTCTTTTTCACAAGAAATAGTAAAAGACAACAAATCACCTTTAAAGATAAAGTTTTCATATTGAGTTTAACCATTGTAACTTTATCTCCTCTTAAAGAAGAATACACCTGCTCTCAAGTTCCATGATCCACAAAGGAATTCAAAGTGACTAGCTCAGATGTAGACATCTTGCTCCTAGGCATCCAAACTTCAGTAAGAAAACTCCATTCTTCATGATCTCTCTTAGATTTTTTTGATCTTGTGCTTCTGATGTTTTCCATTTTTCTTGACATGTCAGCAAAGAGCCAAACAAGTAAATAGATAATGCTGGATTATACCCAAAGTTGGTACAGCTTTCAAGGCTTTAGGCTATGCCCTTTTTACTTTTTGAGGGTCATGCAAGAGGTTGACTTCCCTTTAGACCCTTGCTCAGATATTTTATCTAAACAAACTGAAGTATACTAGAATGACATGTGAGGGCAGGAAGAAGCTCCACAACTATTGTGCTGTGCAGGCACTCTCTGCCCCACCTGTATGTCTCAGCCTAAGGATGTCTCTATGGGCTTTTCACCGTTTAACTGACTTTGGAGACAGTGCTTCTACAGGGAATATGTCCAAGTTTGGCCTATTATTCTGCAACTTTTGGCTGCAACTTTATCTCTGACATTACTCCAAGTGTTTGATGGTTTGATGCAACAGACCTTGATTTAAATCATAATTATGAAAGCCTGTCACTACACCTTATGGTGCCTTTTACCAGCAGAGGATCTGTCCCCCAGTGTGTACAAAGGAATGAGGCAAAACACTGTAATACACGAGAAAAGCTTGATAAAGTTACAGAGATTACAGACGTCAGGATCGCTCCCCTCCCCTCCCCTCCCCTCNTTTCCTTTTCCTTTTCCTTTTCCTTTTCCTTTTCCTTTTCCTTTTCCTTTTCCTTTTCCTTTTCCTTTTCCTTTTCCTTTTCCTTTTCCTTTTCCTTTTCCTTTTCCTTTTCCTTTTCCTTTTCCTTTTCCTTTTCCTTTTCCTTTTCCTTTTCCTCAAGGGGAGGCTGGAATGAACAGTGTAAAATCTTAATGAGTAGATTGTGCTGAGCAGTGTGGTTTGCCTCCCTTATTCTTCCAGTCTCAAATGTTTACCAGCCAATCAGAGCGTTCCTTAAAACCAGAGATTTATAGTGAAAAGTCAGCCCTAATTGAATTTCTTCATTAAGGACACCATCAAACAGATACAGAACACCTTACACCACCTTGTTTAAATTAGATTCATTTTTCTGATTAATTATTAAAAGGAAAGTTTAAAAAATCATAAAATCTTAAGTGCTATTAAAAATTGATTAGGAATGCATTTTTTCATTGACCCAGTTTTTATTTTTTTAAATTTTTTTTTTTTGTCAAAGCTAATACATTTGAGTAGCTGCCTCAGACAGAAGTTTGTAATCATTTGGTCATCAGTCAATTAATCACAGCTTCATAAATATTGATCTCAGATTACATTTATTCTTCATTCTTGAAAGATAGTTTTTTATTAATTTAGGCTCACTCACATACATTGTGGTTTACGCTGAAATTATTTTTAAAAGTTCTATTAAAATTTAATTTGAGCAGCCAGCCAACAGTGCAGCCACTGCACACTGTGCCACCTTTTGGCAGGTTTATCACCTCCTCCTCAAAGGTCCTGAGTGCCCCCGGGTCCTACTGTAGGGCTTGCTGACTGGCATCTGTCACCCATAAACCTCTTCATGTGGAAGTTGCTCACCACCCATCCCAGGTAGAAGGAGTCATTTTTTGAGTGAGTGTGCATTTTTCTGAGAGGAGAAAAGAGGGCTCTGATGTTTCTCTTCCCACCCTCAGTGGCCGTGTCCTGATTCCTGGTAATCCATCACAGATGGTGGTGCCTTCCTGATAGTTCTGTGTCACTTGGCTGCTCTTTGGCCTCTCCCAAACATCCAACACAAGCCACGTGAGGGGCTGTGTTTGTACGTATGTAGGTTGAATGTCCCTAGCCCTGTTGTAGTCCCTGTCAGGGAGGTCATACATGACCCAGTGACCCATGCTAGGATAGTGAGGTTACCTGGGAGTGCTCTTGCATGGTCTGCTACTGCACCTCATCTGCCTAGGACTAAATCCAGTACTTAATTTTGCAGAAGTTGCATTTTTAAACAGAAATTCTAGGAATTTTTAAAGTGAGATGCTGCAAGGAAGGGGAAGGGCTCTTTGATCCCAAGCATTTGGAGGGAATACAGCCCTTCTTGTAGCATGTTCATCACGCCTGAAGCAGTACTGAAGCAATGCAAGCAATGTTTATTAACATTTCCCAATGCAGCTAAAAATCTCTATCTGGACAATTAAATATCATTTTTTGTGTGTGTGTGTGTGTGTGTGTGGTTATACTAGTAGTTGCAGTTTAAGAAACATAGATATGGACATGTGAGGGGTAAGAGCACACATCTGAAGAGTGACCTCAGGCGTTTGCCAAGCAGGATGAATCCTTTTCTACACCATACTTTGTATTTTACTTTGAGTGTTGTACTTTATGCTGAGAGTGACAAATTTCTTGATTGGCTTTTGCAGTACATATGGTTCTTTGTCCTATGCTCTGGTAAAAAAAAGCATGTCAGAGTCAATGTTCCCTAAAATCTCACTTAACTGAGGACTTTGGAATAATGGGATCATGTAGCAACCATTATCTTTTGCAACTCTGAAAAATCCTATGATTCATCTTTAATGTCTGAAATCAAAACTGCCCATTGTTGTCACCCCAAAACTCTAGTTATTCTAGCACAGCTCTTCTGAGAGGCTCTGAAATACAGCTTCAAATCATGAGCAACAAAGTGTCCTGGTGTGTTCTTCGGCATCAGTATGGAGTCATGCGGACCCCTGTTAGCATTCCTTATTTTTTCTGACAGAGAATGGATCATTTTTGTGACTATCCATTTATCCAAGTTTGAAAAAAGCTGATGTAATTTCCAGAGTCCTATTCCCCAATCAAATATACTACTCATTTACCATGTGTTTGGCACTGTGTTTTCCCATAAAAATGAAATCACACTACAGCAAGTACTCAGACCCCTTCCTTTAAATATCACTCAGACAAAGTGCTTTTCTGCACTTTCAGGAAAGTCATCCTGTAAGGATCATGTCAGAAACATGTGCAGAGGCTATTCAGAAAACCCATTTGTTTTAAAAATAGCTGTGAAGATTTAAGATATTTCCACCTCTGAGCTGTTTGCTACCTCTGTTCTTGTCTGTTTGCTGCAAAGTCAGACTTGTTTTTCTATTTCGTTGTCCACGGGCTATCAACACACGGGACATAATTTGTTTGTTTTGCATTATGGCAAATCGAGAATAGTATTGTCTGCTATGGCACAGTCATTTCCAGCAGGGAAATGCTAGCAAGTGAGGTAATGGGGGACATGTTAAGTTACTCCAGCTGTAACCTTAAAAAAAAAAATCCCTGTCTATTCTCTCTGTTGTGTAATCAGAAGTGGATTCTGAGTCCAGTTGCAGCTAACATCTTCAAACAGGAGGGATGCTAAGGAGATCCAGTAAATATATCACCCTCTGAGAGATTCTTTGCAATAGTGTGGTGGTAGGAACCGGGTTATCCAGGTTATCCAGGTTATCCAGTTTATCCAGTGATATGACATGTTCTACTGTAAATGTGAGCAGTGTGTTAAGTTGTACTGAGCTCAGTAATTCTGGACAGTCTTTTCTGGCAGAAAAAAAGAAAAGGAAAATCTGCAAAGCAATAGAGAGAGATGACTGTAATGGTGTCTCAACTCCTGGCTTTTTGCTGCAGACACCTGCAAAATGGCCCAATTGGTGTTTTCACTCTGAAGCATTGTGTCATTAATTCGCAACTTAACAACTTCAGCACTTCTGAGAACGAATCTGGTAGTTGAATATAAGCTACTAGCTTATGAAAATACGTTTTTTTTTAAATTCAGTCTCTCCCTAAACAGGCAGAGTTCTTTTAGTCCAGAATATGCAGAGATGTCTATTTTAATGAAATTGTTTGAACTTCATAAGAATGTAAGAGAAAAACAACGTATTTCCTTTGACTATATGCAGTAGGTATGTCTGTCTCTTTAAATTTTGCATTAATTTGGTTGAATTTATTGAATTCAGCTGATCTTTGAATGGAAAAACAAGAGAGTAAGGAGAGAAGAAATTGGAATGAACAACCAATAAGTGGAGAGAGGGGCCAATGAGAAAACTGCAGAGATACTGTGATGATGTTATCAATATCTATCAATTCTGGCTTGGACAATGGCTGCAGCTGTTCTTGCCAGCTTTGTTCCTTGGAGAGCTCGTCCCTGCAGCTCTCCCCACCCCCATTATGGTGAAGGAGAAGTGGCCTGTCCTGGTGTGTATGTTCTCTTCATGGAACCCATAAAGAGCCCTTTGAAGGGTGTGCAGAGTTTCCAATTCCATCTTGGGTGTCTGGAAAATGAGTAAGAAATATTTTTAGATTCCTCTTCACCCAACAAAAAGATGTAGGTATCTACATGTGAGCAGATCTCATCAACCACATGTGGGGGTCACTGCCAAGAAACAGAGCTTTCTAGGATACGATGCATTGTATCTTCAGATAAACATCCTAAATAAATTTGATGAATTGTATTCTACAAGTGCCTACTTTTATTCCAGTGCCTGTAAAAGGATGCTAGGGTGAGTTGGCCAGACATTGTAGATTTGTCTTAAGGCAGACAAGGTGAATCCCACACTTTGTTATTAGAAAGCTGGGTGAAGACACATCTGTGTTTCAAGTCAAAAGAAGGGAAGTCTTACCAGTAACTAAAGATCTTGATTTCAGTGACACTTCTGTAATCATGTCCTACGTGCAGTCAGTTTTAGATCCAGCTGTTTATTTTCTGGGAGGACACTAAGGCCAACTTTCTTGCAATTCTGTTTCCTGAAAGCAGCCAGAGCCTTGCATACTGACAAAAATATAAATAAACTATTTTGCCAGATACATTGCACCAAAAGATTTCTTTGTGGGTCTCACTTACTGCAAAACATCCTTTGAAAAGGATTGTGCTCTGGAAATAAAATTTGTCTTTTGGAACTTTTTTGTACATAGTTTGTTAACTTTTTTTTTCATTTTATCAAGTATTTTCTGGTATTCAGAGAAAGACCTTTGGTAACGTTAAAGAGGATAATAAAGTTAGTTGATGAATACATGTATTTGTTGAGAATTCTTGTAGGAAAGCTGGACTGCTATATCATCTGTGCTGAAGTATATGGGTAATTAATTTACTAAGTGCAATCAGGGAGAATCAAGGACTATTTATGTCTGGCCTTGTTTGTGATTTACTTGTTAAAGTTCATTGTAGGAAGTCAACTAAGAACTTTGATCTTACTATGTTCTCCCTAAAAAGAATCCCAAATTTCACTGGAATTGAAGACTGGGGTGGCAGCCTGCAGTGTCTGTGCCTGAAGATCTCTGTGCCCAGAGCTGGTACTGACTTCAGTAGGAATTTTGCCTAAGTACAAAGAGATGAACAGGAACTAAGAGTAGGAGCAGAGGTAATGTTGCAGTTTAACATTTTCACCTGAAAATGAAGCTTATAAGGACTATAAAATGTTGTAGGTTTATTTTTATTTGGGTTTTTGTGTTTTTGTGGGTTTTTTGGAGGTGGGATTTTTTGTTGTTTTTTTCCCTTTCTTTTGTGTAATAGGTTACAGGTATTTTAGATTCAAATTTTAGCCCTTTAAGCTGTAAGGAGAACTGTACTTAATAAGTGATAACTTAATAGCACATCTAAATGTCTTTTAAAATACTACAATTTACCTATTAAGACCAAATAGACTGCCTGTTAATTTGACAGAATATCCATGTTCCCTGAACTTAGGGCTATAAAAATTGTTCATCTGCTCAGTCACAGGCCATTTAATTTTGGATGCATCATTGCCAGTTGGTTACAGTAATTAGCATTCTCTGTGTTGTAGCAGCTTCCCTGAAGCTATGCTAAGTAGGGTTACACTTCTGTATGGAAATATAAGCAGCCTCGTGCAAATGAGCCTGGCCACCCATCTTAGAGACAGAAGCCCTAGCTACAGCTTCTTGGCTCAGGGTGCCCTATATGCCCACCTGCAGATCTTATTTACTGGTTATTAATGACAAGAAGTGTAGGCAGCTGTGAAAGGCACAGCATGGCACAGCAAAGCCTCTGCTCCAAACTATTTGCCCAGCCTTGTCATTTCTTTGAGTGACACTTAATTTCCTTTTTTTTATTTTATTTTAATCTTCCCCTTTATACTCTCTTTTAATGAAGTTATCAGACAGAAATTAATTATTTGGGTGTAAATAGTTCCATATATATATATATACATATAAACCTGCGAACTGAGACATAGCATTTGCTAATACAGTTACTTGCCACTTAAAACATGGGTTTTCAGATAATGATGTTTTGATAAATCCTTCATTATTATGAAAATATGCTGCAGATATTTTGGTTTAGTATGTTTTTCTGTATCTTCTCATGCCTAAAGTAGTGTTTTTATTGTATTTTTAATGGAGACACCAACTACCAACACCGGATTATGAGTAGTGCTGGAAATGTTCTTTTGTAAAGGCTAGAATAAGCAGTACAATAGCTAAAACCATAAATAAATTAAAGAGAAGTCAAGATTTTTGCCAGTTGTTCTGCAGCCTATGCACATTTTCTTGTTCTGTGTGAAATGTCTACGCTTTCTTTCCGTTTCCTGGGAAACAAGTAAGGGGTGGTTTGCACTGCAAGACGTACACTAAGAATAATTCTTCCCATTTAATCCACTCTGATTTTTACTCCTTAATATACTGGAAGGTAACTAATATTTAATACCATGAAATGTATCTGTGCATGTTTAATGATTCAATTAATCAGAGAGAAACCTTCTTTATAATTAAATATGGATAGGCTATAGTCTTTTCTTCTCATTGACTGATGCTACTGAGAATAAGGGATAAGAATAATTTTATACCAGTATTCCTTGTGCCTTTTATTAGAACTCTGAACTGTTTGGGCGAAAAATCAACAATAGAAGTACATTTTTTCTTAGAGTTATGCACTCTGTAGTTTCTGTATTCCTTAAAAGTCTAACCATATGAATTTAGATACCCGTACTATGAAGGCTTACACATGGGTTTAAGCACAAGAGAAGTTCAACTGATACTAATGTGATTACTCACATTAAGTTTAAAGCCTGTGCTTGAGTCTTTGTAGGACTGTCTGTTTTAATTTCTGGAAGAGGCCCGATGTGAGCTTGGAAAAGATTGTATATGCTGGTTCTGTAAGTCTTGATTTGATGGTGATTTGCAGCCATAGCTAATTTCCTCATAAGTAGTCATTTTATTAATCTCATCATGGATCCCTCTTGGCCTGGTTTCTTAAAGAAGGGTTACAAACCACTCTATAACTTACTCTTCTACAGTTCCATACAAAATTCTACAAGTACAGGCTAAAAAAAAAGCCAGCTGTTGTCAATGCAGTATGCAGATGGAGGGCATCTATTGGGAAATTAATAAAATAATGATGTACATACAGGCAGATTTAAATATGGAAATGGAGATTTCCTGCTTCTTGATTTTGTATAAATTGTTGAATATATTTGTTTAATGATTTATATAGAGCCTCAAGCCAGGACAACTAGGTGCTGTTTACAAAAGTTAAAGCATAAGTTACATGCACAGCCTACAACGGACTTCATTAAATGACTACTAATGCTGTCAAGGATACCATATGTTAATAGCCATGTTGTGAGACCACTTTTCAAGTTTGCCACTGCTCACATTTCACGTCATTTTTTCTAACACATGCACCTACCTTTTTAATGAGGATATTTTTCATTATCATTTTAACATGTAAATAATTAGCAAAAAAATCAAATATCAGAATTTTCCCTTACAAGTAGGCTAAGTTTACAGTGGGTAATAGGGGGCTTAGTCTGAAGAATAAAGAAGAGGTTATACTATTTCTACAGCACTTCAGTCAAGAAAGACCCATTAATTTGCTTTTAAGGTGACCTTAAGCAAGAAAAGGTAGTGTTTGCCCAGTTAGGGTCCAGGTGTCTGGTGCATATTATTTGAAATGTTTCTGTTGAGACTTTAGAAACTGTGGAGAAAAACCTGAAATCCATGGGATATCACTGAGACTAGGTTTTCTTTCTTAAGGGCAGTAGCATGCTGCACTCAGGTGTTCATTAAGAAGGTAATATTCAATGAAAAGAAAATCAATAACCTTCTCTGGAAGAATGACCCAGTCCTATGTAAGTAGGAACTGATGCCAGCCATCGTGTTTGGAACATTTTTGTGCCTTAGTGTATCTATTTTAGAGATCAAAGGTTAAAGCACCCCTTCATTGCTGATGTTCCAATTTCTTTAACAGGAGTGAACAACTGAAATAATGTTGTGCCATTAGAAAGTGAAAGATTGTGAGCAAAGGTGCCACAGGTGAGGAAGCCAATAGCTACGTCTGTCCCGAAGGAAGCTTTTCTGTAAGCTTTTATAAATACAAACTGCAGGATGATATGATTGGGGATTTTATCAACCTGTGTTTAGTGTAGTTGCAGAGTCAGCAGGTAGCAAAACCTCATCATAAGCTATGCAGGTCTGCCAATGAATAGCAATGAAATGTTTGGACCATGCCAAGCAGTTACACATTGGGAAAGAGTCTAAGTTATTTTAATGGAAATCATTATTTTAGAGTGGTTTAAGCAACATTATTTACAGTATGTTTGAAACTTTTGCCCTTGTGAAGTCACCTTGGGTAGCTCTTCTTCCATGAATATGCATCACTGCATGATTTTAAAGTATGTCACCTCATCACACTACAGGGTGAGAAATGTGTGAAATGTTCCCTTGAAAAGTCGAGGTTCTCCTCTTAAAACTCCCATTTCTGTCATGAGCAGGTTGGGAAATGGTGCTTAAAACCATAACACTTTTATGCTCAAAAAGTGGTGTAACTTTAAGATTAATTTTGTCACTTGACTCATGGACATTTGCAATTGTGGTAGAAGTCTACTTTTGGTGAAAATTTTTTTAAAGGCAAATATGATATGATTGACTATTGCCTATCACATGGTTTTGCTAGTTAATACTGCCATATATGACCTGGGTGTACAAAAACCTCTTGTTTGTGAATATGAAATGAAATGTGAAAAGTAAGCAAGCTAATTTCTTTCTGAGACCCAGCCTTGGGATACTTATGCTTAAAGTTTTCAGACAAAAATGAAATTGAAGGTAATTGGTTACAGTGGAGAGAGGAAAAAAATGAGCTCCAATGTTAGCTAACACTGACTGTGAGATCTTTTGGGCTGTGGAACAGTTCCAGAAAGAAGCCTAAGTTTCATGGTCCTGCATTTGGGTCACAACAACCCCATGCAACACTACAGGCTTGAGGGATAGTGATTCGAAAGCTCTTTGACAGAGAAAGACCTGGGGGTGTTGATTGACAGCACGCTGAACATGAGCCAGCAGTGTGCCCAGGTGGCCAAGAAGGCCAATGGCATCCTGGCTTGTGTCAGCCATAATGGGGCCAGCAGGCCCAGGGCAATGATCATTCTCCTGAATGCAGCACTGGTGAGGCCACAACTCGAATCCTGTATCCAGTTCTGGGTCTCCTCACTATAAATAAGACACTGAGGAATTGGAGCATGTCCAGAGAAGGGCAGTGCAGCTGGTGAAGGGTCTGGAGCACAAGTCTGATGAGGAGCAGCTGAGGGAGCTGGAGTTGTTTAGCCTGGAGAAAAGGAGGCTCAGGGGAGACCTTATCACTCTCTACAACTGCATGAATGGAGGTTGCAGTGAGTTGGGGGTCGGTCTCTCCTCCCAGGTAACAAGGGACAGCTCAAGAGGAAGCAGCTTTAAGTTGTGCCAGGGAGGGTGTAGGTTGGGTATTTTTTCAATGAAAGGGTTGGCAATCATTGAACAGGCTGCCCAGGGAAGTGGTTGAGTCACCATGCCTGAAGATTTTTAAAAGATATGTAGATGTGGCACTTAGGGACATGGTTTAGTGGTGGTCTCAGCAGTGCTGGGTTAATGGTTGGACTTGAAGGTCTTAAAGGTCTTTGTGAACCTAGATGATTCTATGATTCTATGATTATAGTTTGGATAGTTTGCTGCCTGGGCAGCAGTCTGGGATTCCTTATATTGAACTCAAAGTAATAATAGCAGCATAAAAACATCTGAGACTGCTGCATGCAGTGCTAGTGCTCCCAGTGTGTAGTTGAGATACATCCAGAACACGTCCCTGGACTTTAATAATGGACAGTGCTATTATGGGTAGTGATTTCTTGCTAGTAAGTTCTGGCTTAAGCAGTGTAAAGGCAAACAACCTGAGCATGCGTTTTTCCATGGCACCAACTCCCTTATGCTACTTGCTGTTTTTGCACGCTGCTTTGTAAGGGGTTCTAAAGCACAGAAATTGAAATTTAAAACCCCTACACTTTTTCATGTACATTAGGGATCCCAGTGACTCTCTTTCAGTTCTGGCATTTTTCTGATAGCAAAACTTCACACATATTTTGAACTTGGTGTTTCAGCCTTTGAATTTGGAACTTCTGGATTAATGACCTTTGTATGACAGATTTTATTTCTGTGTAGGTTATCACGTGGTTGCTCAAGTCTCTTTCTGGTTGTGACTCTGTAGCCATGGTTTCCTAATTTTTGCTCCACCAAAGGATCGCTGTTTCATACACCAAAAGAACAGCCCTGATTTGAGTTCATACATTCTGTAACTCAGATGTTTGGATCAGCCTTCTGTGCCACTAGAAATTGTATTTTAATGACTTACCTAGGACCTGCTACTGTTTCAGTTGCTTCTCTCAGACAAAGTAGTAAATTGCCCCCACATTGTTCCGCTTCCAAATCTGACATTTTTTTCTCATTTTTGAACTACAGTTGTATCAGTTGCACTCCTACGTTTCTGGTTTGGAAAGACTTGTGTTTCCATTCCTGTGGAATATATTTAGTTTTGGCCCTCCAGTGAATGACATTTGCATCACTAGCTTCTCTCCTCCCTTTGGAGGAGAGCTTCTCTTCTCCCTCCCTCCCTCCTTCCCTATGGAAGTAAATTAGACTTGCCCCCTAGAGCTTTCTGAGACAGAGGTAATCTTCTGGTGTATTTCAAAGTGAGGTTCTTGTATCTGATGGAAGGCTTTAGTTATGACAGCAAAACAAATAGTGAATAAATATGCTTTTAGGCTTGTAAGTGGATGTCAGGGAAAACAACTAAGAAGCAAAATCACCTGCAATGGCACTGTCCCTTTCATTTTCACTGGGAGACAGGGAATCAGAGAAGGGAAGACTCTGGAAGCAAAAAGGAGATCTGAGCATCTGTAAAGACTTGCATTTGTGTTAACAGCTTGCCAAGGATACCAATGCCTGTACATTAATCTGAATTATCACAGTCAGTTTTTCTTTTGTAATCAGCTCAGTCATAGCATCATGATCTCATTCTTGAACAGGAGGTGAACTGAGCACAGCATGGTGACAGCATTAGGAAACCTAGAGAAGGGGAGAATAAAATTTACTGACACTAGACAATTCAGAAACAGAAAAGACTGTGACACCTGACAAAACTTTTCACCTAGTTATTAACATCACAATTCTGCTTTCTTCAGTTGTCCAAGTTCTCATTTCTCAGACAAAAATCTCTGCATGTTTGGAGTGTCTCTGTTACGTCAGATTTTCCTGGCAATTTATACTTATTTTTCTCTTTGTGTGGAGTTCCTTTAAAATCCTATCACTAATTTTGTAACTTGTGAGTAGCAACGCAAAAATCATGTCTCTGAATGATGTGTTGTGTTCAGCAAATATATTCCCTTGTTGTGGGATAAGCATCATAACAGAGATTTAGAGCATTTTCAGAATCACCCAAAAGTTCGTAAGAGGACAGGAGAGTATTTGACAGTGCAAATACTGAAGATATTAATTATATTTTGGTTTTGTTACTCTTTTTAACCTACCAAAAACTCAATGATTGGTCCCAAGCTATATCCAAAATAATCTAGGGAACAAAGCTTTTATTCTGCCAGGATGAATATGTAGTTGTCTACTACTTTCTACCTAAGGAAATGTGGTAAGCTAGCTGTCCCCAAAGTAACAACTAGATTTGTTGGATAACTGTGTTGCATGGCTGAGTTTAGGTGCTGAACACTCAGTGCAGTGGGAAAAGTAACAGATCCCAGGTTCTTTCTCACTCAGTGCAAGGTAGAAATATTTATTCCCACTTTCAGAAATGCTTGTTTTCTTTTTGTCTTTCTTTTTGAGTGGATGTTCAGGTCTCCTATTCTTTCCTTGGGTAGACACCTTGACAAGCTCGAGAAGAACTCAAGAGGAGAATGAGAATCTCATGAGGTTCAAGACAATGTGCAAGATGCTGCACCTAGCTCCAGGGAAACTTCTGGTGTCAACTCAGGCTGGGGTTTGAACCGCTTGAGAGCAGCCTGGCCAAGAAGGACTTGGGGGTGCTGGTTAATGAGAAGCTGAACATGATCCAGCAATGTGCACTTGCAGACAGAAAGCCAAACGTGGCCTGGGCTGCATCCAAAGCAGCGTGGCCAGCAGGGTGAGGGAGGGGATTCTGCCCCTCTGCTCTGCTGTGGTGAGACCCCACCTGCAGTGCTGCATCCAGCCCTGGGGTCCCCAGCACAGGAAGGACATGGACCTGTTCGAGTGAGTCCAGAGGAGGCCACCAAGAGGATTGCAGGGATAGAACACTTCTCCTATGAGGAAAGGCTGAGAGAACTGGGATTGTTCAACCTGGAAAAGGGAAGGCTTTGCGGTGACTTAATTGTGGCCTTCCAGTACCTGAAGGGAACTTACAAGAAAGATAGAGAGACTATTTACAAGAGCATGTAGTGACAGAATGAGGGGAAATGGATTCAAACTGAAAGAGAGTAGGTTTAAACCAGATATTAGGAAAAAAACTTTACTGTGAGGTGGTGAGGCAGTGGAACAGGTTTTCCAAAGAAGTTGTGGAAGTGTTCGAGGGCAGGTTGGATGGAGCTATAAGCAACCTGGTTTAGTGGGAAATGTCCCTGCCCATGGCAGGGAAGTTAGAACTAGAGGATCTTTAAGGTCCCTTGCAACTCAGAGTATTCTATGATTCTATGACACTCAGCATGAAGTTCTTCAGGTCTGTGGTAGCCACTGTGGTGTACCCAATCCCATGTGCATGGAACGTTTGTGCAGTATTTTCCCTTCGTCACAGGGCTGATGGGTAACTCTTGGCTGCATATGTACATGTTTTTGCTTTGCTTTTGTTTTTTGTCAGTGGCCTACAGTATTGTGTCAGCTTCTGACCTCCTCCTGCAGGGGTAAGCCAGATTCTCAGCAGCATCTGCAGTTTGAACCATTTGAGTTGGTGGTAAATATTTTCCGCTGATGTGAGCCAAGGGACTTTAGTAAGCATGGAAAAGTACTTGCAAAAAAGTACTTGCTAACTGAGCTCATAACACAGGTGGTTGGGATTTTGCAGAGATTTGGAGCTGGATTTTTAAAGGCACTTGGCACATCTCATGCCTAGAGGGATTTTCCAAATCAACTTGAAGTAACAGAAACAGGCCATTTGTTTTACCTAACTTCGGCAGTCTATTCAGCTAGCTGACTAGACTTTCTCTGGAGAGACATGTAAGGACTTAAAGAGAGCAGTTGCTTGTCTCAAACACTGTTAAGGCCACAGAGAGACTTTGCCATGAGAAAAGCACAGAAGGGAGAGACAGGATGATGCTGATTCCAGGCCTGGCAGAGGCGAGATCTGGTTAGCATGCCTTGAGTACTGCATCCAGACAAAAATTCCCACTGTGGCAAACTGTGCAAAGAAGCAACTGCTCGTAGGCATATCACGAGTCAAACAAAGATCACCCCAGTTTATGGGACAGATGGCATCTGTGACAACCAGCAACCAGTGAATCCTTCTACCTGCTGCCTGCCCCCCACCAATATGCCTCCATGGATACCTGGAACTTGGACTGTAAGGTAAGCTACCACAGATAAGGTAAAGGTGGTAGTATTGTCCGAGTATTATCTCAGACCTAGAGGGAGGATAACAAAGCTTGGGAAGAAGAATGTGTCCACTGATAATGGACACAAAGAATGCAGAGTTTATGGGCCACAAGGAAAGCCAGCTCAGCAACTGTGCTGGAATCAGCTCAGACAGGGTAAAAGGTAATTCCGGCAAAGGGACATATGACTGCCAACTCACAACACGCGTACCCAAGAAACCAACAAACACAAAAGAAAAGAAAGACTGAACATTTGGACTGATTACATTAGAGTTGAGAGAACAATTTAACCAATAGCATAAGAAAACTGTGTAGGCAACGAGTATTAATTCCTTTGCTAAAATGTATAAATAGTGAGAAGTTTTGAACAACCTTGGGACCCCTCACCACTGAGAAACCCAGGGTGAAGAAGATTTGCTGGGATGCTGCTGGGTCCATGGCTTGTCACCATCTCCTGCTCTGTCTCTCTCTCTCTCACTCTTCCTCTCTATCTCCTCTCTTTTCTATTTCTTTCTATCTCTCTACCACAAATTCATTGTTAAATTGAATCTGTACTGTTGATTTAGGCCTATGGTCTCATTTGCATGGTCTAATTTGGGCAGAGGCATCTCTCACCGACAAGAGACAAGAACTTCCAAATTTCATTCCATGCAAAAATAGCTGCCTAAGGTAAATGGATTAGACCAGTCTCTTGTATCCCACTGGGTGAAAAAACTAAAAGAAATCTAATTTGCAAAAACCCCGCGTGTATTCCTACCATCAAGACTAACCCATGGAATTATGGAATTGTGCCATGTTGAGGTTATGGGATGGCTAAACTTGTTAAAATACATTTTCTACCAGACACTGTTTTTTTGTTGCTATTGTCTCTGGACTCCTGTCCTACTCCTATTGCTTATCAACCAAAATACTTACTGCTATGCCTAGTATCAATTAATACTTCTAGCTGAAGGAAAATGCAAATACATGTAAGTCCAAATTATATGTTTGTCATGGTTTTAGCCCTGGCCGAATGCCAAAGCCCCCATGAAAGGCACTCTCCCCCCTCCTGCACCTGGACAGGGGAGAGGAATTTTTTTCAAGGTGAGATAAGGATACTGAGAGAGAAGAAAACCCTCTAATTAAAGCAGGCTAAAACAGGCTCAAAACTTAAAAGTGATTAAGTGAATTTATTACAGAGTTAAAGGAGTAAGCAAAACATTTTCCTTGAACACTCTTTCTCTCCCCCCGCCACCCCCAACAGCCCTCCCTCCTTCCATTAGAAAGTAAGGAGAACTGGGGGGTTTTCTCCTAGTCAGTTCATTCCTCAGATGTTTTCTTCCTGGGAGAGAAGGCAGGTTTTTTCTCCCCTTCTTATGCACTGTGGCATTTTCTGCATGAATCCTTTTTTCCCTCTCCCTTCTTCCCTGCTCACAAGCATTGTGGCATTTTTCACAAGTTCTTTTTCCCCTTGGCAAGCAGCCCGCCCAGTCACTGCTGCTCGCTCTTTCTCCCAAGGCCGGGCTGGTCGGAACTTAGGGTGGGGGTGAAAACAAGGCTTTTTTAACTCAAATGACTCCTTTAGTTCCCAGGAGCAAAGGCCTCGTTGTCTGCATTGACCCTAACCAGACCAAAAGTCCCTCCTGTAGGAGTTCACCCCCTCCCACTCTGTCATGGGGTGGATCTCGGCTCCTTCATGGACCCTCAGGGTGCAGGGAAACGCTGCATTGGTACAGTCCTTACCACAGGCTGCAGGGGTGTCTCAGCTCTGATGTTTGAAGCACCTCCTCCCCAGTCCTTCTTCTTCTTGGCTGACTTTGCTGGTGTCCATATCTGTTGTTTCTTCTGCATGCTGTACTCCTTCTCCCCTGCCTATCTACAACTACATAACTACAGCTACATGGTGCACTCCTGTGACTCCTTCTTAAATATGTTGTCACAGAGGCATTACCTTCCTCCCTCATTGGCCCAGCTGTGGCTTGCAGCATGTCCATGTTCAGGAGCCATCAGAGACTGGCTCTGCTGGACAGCTGTGGAAGCTTCTGGCAGCTTTTTACAGGAGCCATCTTTCTGGCCCCTACCACACCCCAAAACCAGACCCTTTCAAACCACCACAATGTTCTTTAGGGTTGGATTGATAAAACTGTTTCAGACCTAAACCAACCGCATTTTTTAAAGCTAGCATGTAGTCAAGTTACATTTTGTGAAAACTAACTTTTTTTTTCATGTCACAATGACATATCAAACTTTATTTATTTTTAGGTGATTGAACCAGCAAATAAAGCATGAATGTTTCACAGAGATCTGTAATCCAGTTATAAAACTACTGTTTTGAACTACTTGCAGTAGCTTTGCAGGATGATAACTGTTTTTAATGTGTTTATGGAGGTCTCACTAACTTAAAAAAATCCATTACATTTATTTCAAATACGAGCAAAATGTGTCTGTACTACCTCTCTACTGGTAAAAAGGATTGGAAATCTTTCTGCCCCTGGTTTTGACCTTGGTGAGTTAGGCTTTCTCAAACCGCTCCTGGGGATGATATGGGAGTTTATGAAGGGCACCACTGATTGCCAGCAGGCAGCTTGGATAAGAAGGCCACCCTATTGCAGTGAATAGTAGGGTTTGGGTTTAAACATTGTCATCTGGGCTGTGTGATGCAGGTTAACCACAGTGTAAGGGAGTGCACCAGGGAATATTTGGTTTACTGATGGAACTGTGGCTTCAGAGCAGTAAGTAGTTAGCACAAGCCAGAAAACAAAGAAGGAAAAGCTCCCTACAATGATATTAATTCCTGTAAGAACACAGATGAATATATAGATCAACCCGGTGGCAGGGTTATATACTTAACTCTGCCACAGTGATGGTAACCAGGCTTCCAACTCCTTCTGTGGTAAGAAGTGGGATTTATTTGTTCATTTTTACTGCCATGTCCTATTACAGATGACAAAATGCAGAGAGACATTTTAGTAACTTAGATCCCAAGCCGCACTACATGAAAAATTCTCCTAAAGGTGAGTGCCTTGGACTCCTAAAGCCCCTTCCTTCTTCAGTTTCAGTGGTTTTCTGAGGGGACATTGTTCAGGCCTGTCTAAATGGACTTTGGTTGTGTTTCCTGCTTTCTTTTATATTCATATGGAGTATTCTCTACACTCTTTAATCTTGGCCCAGCAGTTTCAATATACATTTTACTTTGTTTTCATTTTCTCCTCATTTTATATTCTCCAGTATCTTCAATTAAGCTCCACTTGGCTGTCAGACTTAAAGAATTATCTCATTCATGTGTCAGACTGACAGGGTCACAAGTCCGCCCAGTCAAAGTAGACTTCCACTTTCAGACAACAAATCAAATGCTTTAACTTGCTACTGTACATATGGTTCAAGAGCAGTTGTAGAGCTAAACATGTTATTGTTACTTCTAGGCGGTTTAAAAAAGAAGGCAGAGAGTTGAAAACAGATCTTGTAAAAGTAAAAAAAAAAGCATATTTACATACACACATATAAGTAGGTAGGTGGAAAGTACTTTAGATTAACAGGCTTGTTATTGTTAATCATATAAAGAAAATTGTGTGGGTTAATGGGGAGTAGGAAGGAAGAAGTGAGATGGTGGTTGTATTAAAACTTCTGCTAGGAGCAGCTCCTCTCTCTGTGTCTCTCCCACACCTGTGTCCTCTGAGCCTGAAGCAGCTGTCTTCTGATCTGTTAACTTGCCACAGTCCTTCTCACTCTGTTTACATAATTGTTTATGGTTACACAAATCTGCTCTGCCCAAAATACACTCGGTTAAGAAATGTGTGACTCTCTTTGATGGATGCTATATTCTGAACTCATTCAGATAGGAGAGATGATGTTTTCGATTTGGATACTGGTTTAGTACCAAAGATCTTCCATCTTGAATACAACTTGTAAATGCTGTGAGGTTATTGTGAGTTGAAATACCATGCAATTGAGTGGGATTGTGTCCTCTAATAAAAAAAATAAAATAAAAGGAAATCTTGTTTTGATGTTAATTAGAATTTAAATGGTAAATAGCCCTTTGTCCTACTTTGAAAACTCTGTTTTGAAAATGCAACCTCTGACCCATGACTGATGCAGAATTTTTTGTTTCTTTAGGGAAGATTGCTTTTAATATTTTAGAAATCCATCGCAATGTGGAACTTGTTTTGAGCTCTGTGGTGCTGGTGTTCCTCTTACTTCTGTTTGAATGAAATAAGAAGAAAATCCTTGGGTTCCTGGGTACAAATTGAGTTTGAAACTGAAGGGCAAAAGCATCTATTAGGTCTTTGATCTTATACATATGTCCTCCAACCACCTTTTCAGTTTATTTTGTTATGTGTTTTAAAGTCATGCTTTTTTTCTTGGAAAGTTCTCTGAGTCAATTGCGTGCCTTTCACTGTAATGGGCATTTACTTCCCAATTAGTCCACTGAGCCAGCAGGACTATTTGCCTGAGAGCCCTCATCACCATGAAAAAAACCCCAACCAGCGAACACAAAACAATGAGATCACAATCTGGCCCTTTGCAATTAGCTCAACACTGTCAGGGTTTCACTTTCCTGCTTAAATCCTGTAATGAGCAGCTATCAGAAGAGGAGGTAAATAAAGCTGTCATGCATATTGACAGTAATACAATATCACTGCTCATTTTTTCTCCCAAAGTTAGAATTGCAGAATTAGTGTGGCATATGATGTTCTCCCCTCTCCAGCAAAACATATACCAGCTGCAGTCTTTTAAAGTCTCCTATCATTTTGTTAGCACAACGACTGCCTACGTGAGCAAAAAAACATGGAAACTGCTCCTACCACAGTTGACAAGATTTTTTATTTTCATGATTACTTCTCTGCCTTTTTTTATTTTGCCTGCAGGCAAAGGTTGGCATACATGTCAAGAGAACATTCTCCAGCTGGGGCCTGCAGTATAGAGAATTGTATACTCCAGAGGGCTCATGGGACCTTAGGCAGATTATTATGGTAATATTGGAGACTGCTGTCCTTTCCCTCCCACAGCTGGGCCGCCTCTCTCATTGTAAGTATTGAAGCAATATGTTTTGCAAATTATACATTGGGAACAACAGGGACCTGGGAAAGTGAGGGAGAAAGAGAAACATGGCAAAATGTTGCCTTTAATATGATATTTTTCTTGTTCATCAAGCAAAAATAAATTAGAGCTTTAATTTTTTTTAATTAAATGAGGATCATATATTGGGAAAAAACCAGCTATAATAGTAAAAAGTTAATATTGATTTTATTGAGTGAGAGTTTTAAGAAAATATTGTTTATTATAGGGAAATTTCACACAGTAACCTGATGCAAGAGAACTGGAGTAAGATTACATAATAGCTTTTATTACAGATTTCAGAAATCCTTTTGAGTCCAATGAAGCTGGATTAACAAATACTGCACAAAAAAATATCATTTTAATTAGTGCTAATGTGATCTCGTCATGGTCCAGCTGTTTCACATAGGATGGAAATCTGTGTTGCTTTATTAGCAATTCACCCTTCAAAATAATGTCAGTTCTGATTTTTAACATTTCTTATTGATGTATATTTTAATAAAATAGCCAAATCATTTGGTTTCTACTGTCAAAAGGAAACTGAGGAGTTTTTGGCTTGTTTTTAATTAAAAGGAGAGTTTTAAACATTACTCGTAGATAAATATTTCCTTTTTTTAACCTTTATCAGAAATATTAGCATAAAAATCAGATTAAAGCTTGTATGATTGCATTTTAAATGTGATTTTAGATTTATAAAACTAAGAAGAAAAATAAATATTGCTATCTTGTAACAAGTTGAAATTATGTCTTACATGAGCCAGATACTTTTCCTTAAGTACTTGGTTTTGTCTGTTTTTTAGTAAGCATGGGGTTCAAATCAGTTTTTAACCATCATTCCACTATTCTGTTACCAATAGTAACCTTAAATTTAGATCTCTGTTCATTTTTGACAGGACTATTTCCCAACTCAATTCCACTTGGAGCTAACTTCAATTTTAATCTAAATTATTTTCAAGTTACTGAAACTTACTGCTTCATTTATATATGAAGCTGTAGCATAATGCCTTATACACTTGCCTGAATTCTACATTAAAAATAAGCAAATATAGAAAACCTCAGTACTCAGCTCAATTTTCTTCTCCATTATTTTTGTATTCTTTAATACAGTGGAGACCCCTTGCATATACCATTGTAGAAAGAGTCATTTATATTTTAATAACTTTATTCCTTTTCCCTATGTTACTTAAAATATTTCATTATGCACTGTTGGTGATAATGTATTTATCAGCTCTCTACTTTACCTCAGACTTTGCTAATTCATACCAGGATTATCACCAGTTCTTGTATTTTTTCTTAAACATTGTAGATTTCTTTTCTTATTCTTATGTAGTGATTTTCTATTAAGCACTTTGTGCATGGAAACAGTTTGCAATCTGGTGGCAATTGTTGTAAACTAAAGTGGGATTAATCTATGCCGGAGGTGGATTTTTAAAGATTATTTTCAATTATTATAATAATAAAAGAGGTTACTAAAGAAAACAACACAAGCACTGTATTGCACTGCATTGCTGCACTGTGTTGCACTGTATTGGTTGCTTGCTTTGTAGAGCCTTAAAAAGCCCCTGATGATACCATGACAGTATTTCTCTATCTGTCCTCTGTAGTCCAAAACAGCATTAGTGAAGCTGCCCTTTGCAGAGAGAAGAACCCCCAAATAACAATGAGTTGGTTCCATGTGCCTCTGTGAACCAGACGCTTGCTACTCCAGAGCTCATGCAAAGGCTTGTATTTCACGAAGTTTGAACAAGGTTGTATGCAGCAGGATGAGATGAAAAGGAAATTCTAAGGGTAAAAGGTGGTGTTTTGTGGGGTAGAGAAGCCAGTGTGGTGACGCATTTTCTCTTTGGTTCTTCTGAAAGTCAGAGGACTCCCAAACCTGAGCTACTATCTGCATTTCTTTCTTATTCCTACCCTGAGTTCCTCTTTTCAGGTACCACATACTGACTCCTACTTTTCTGAATTATGGTAACTCAGTGTTTGAGGTAGATTGCTCCTTAAAAGTTGCAGCATCCTCTGTTTTCACCATCATCCTTATGTCGAGTAGTTTTGCCCAATGTACTGGAGGTTTCTCAGCTGTTTTCAACAGCTGCTCTCATTTTCAGCATTGCTAATGACAGACTGCATTTTGCAACCCAGCATACACAGTTTGCCTTACACCTTCCTAACACCTTCCTAACGCAGAATTGTTCCGTATTTGTGGCGTTTGACTAAAGTGTGATTCTTATTTAGAAAGACAATCCAACCTACCTGGCTTATTCCTATCTTGTCTACAATGAAAAATCCCAGTGGAATGAAGAATTGAAGAAATTCTGCTTTTCTCCTTTGGAACTATTTCCTAAGGCTAAATCTACACTGCCTGTGCACATTTGTTGGATATAACACAAGGGACTTTGATATTGTAAGGATTGCTCTAAAAAGGTAAAATGAAAATAATTACTTTAAGGGTAATATTAAACTGCATTGGGGAGTGAAGGAAATTCTGCAAATTTTAGCAGACTCCATCATTTAAACATATTGAGAAATTAACTGGAAATTAACTCTTCCCTTTGTCAAAGTGTCAAGACTTAACCAATATAAAATGAGAAATCCCTCTGCATAATACCAAAGTCCTGATCATCCAGGACTTAAGTGGTGAAACCCTGACTCTCTTCAGGTGAACAGGATTTTTCTTTGATGTATTTGCCTCAAAGACAAAGGTTGGTGGATCCCCTGGAGTACTTCACTAGGCAGTAAAGTATAAACATCCTTTTCTGCTAGTGGTGTCCAATGCGTGTTCAGTATTTGTTGCAACGACCTTCTCCCTTGAATCTCCTTGTCTTTAGAGGCAATCCAGCCCTGGCCAGTGAGATGTGATGGGGAAGACTCACCATAATACCCTGTAGCTTGCCCAGATAGTGGTGGGTGCATGTTGCAACAGGTGTGTCAGACATTGTCCTAAAAATGCATGGCATAAATGTCAAGAAGTTTCATTACTGCTGTCACATGTTTGAGCTCCAGTCTTGCACACATGAACACAGATAAATCTTCCTTTCAGTAGTCTTTCTTTACAATAGAAGGATGGTTTAGCCTCTGTTCCTCTCTTTTTTCCTATGACTTTAAATCAGGGGCTGGTATTGGTTTTGTACTGTACTTGTTTCCTTACATTCTCCAGGTTTTGGTGGGGAATGCATGCATTTTTTTAGTGATATTTTTATTCTTATACAGAACCCCAGAACAACTCAGTGTCTCCTATCTTTTAATCTCTTAAGAAATTAGAGTTATCTAATGTATTAACATGTGAGAAGCTGGAGGTACACAAAAGCTTCGACAGCAGATGTTGAGATATCATCATCATCAAAATCTGAAGGGACACTGTATCTAACTTGTGAGCCATTATGTATTGCATTCATCAGTTCATTAAGAACATACAAGATCCAACGTATAATGGACAGTTAGGGCAGAACCATTTGTTCTAGAACAGGATTATCTTTCCTGTCCACATCAAGTTTGTGATAATTTTTTTTAAATTTCCATTTCCAAATTCTCTTCCACTCAAGGAAAGACAGTGGAGTACCTGGAAGCCTCTCTTCCACAGATAGTTTCTATTAGGAGGTTAGTAAGCTTTTACAGTAAGAAAATCATTCCATTGTCACATGGACTTTTCCTCTGAAATCTGCTTCTTTAGTTCCCATTTTATGAAGGTCATTCTAAGCAAACTTTGGTCACTTTCTTCTGATAAGATTCACAGCCTTACTAATTTAGAGTAATGATATTAGATTGGAGTTGCTCTTTCTTGTATTTGAGGGCAAATTATTGGGATAATCCATAGTGTGATATGTGGTTAAATTTATTAGCAGTGTTTCTTTTATATTTATGGATATTGTGGTGAGATATCCAGCTATTTTTACACGCATTTTTTTTTTCGGACAGAAGGGGTGAGTACTCATCTGATCTTAGTGAAAAAAAGATCACTCATCTGATCAGATCACTCATCTGATTTTAGAGAAGAAAACCCCTCACATAAAAATCTTATTCAGAGTTTTAAGAAATCTTAATTTAGAAAAAGAGAAAACCAGAAAGCAACTTGAACCTATTTAATGGGTGTTGCTTCTGCTAGAATATGACTTCAATTTTATTGACTTCCAGTTCCCAATAAAAAGGTTGATCATTTTTCTGTTTCTTTGTGCTGGTTACTTGATTAATTATATTTAAAATGTAGATCTGAAAGCTCTTGTTACCCTTCTGAATTTTGAAAGTGGATACTAAGTAGACTATCTTCTTCAAACAATAGTCTATATTAAGGATTTCATCAACAAATGTGAAAACCTACTAAATTAAACATGAAAATGCTGCTGTTGGTAATTTGCTTAAAACTTTTTTGTGTGTATAGATTGGAGCCTCTGCTGGAATACATATGAAGGATTTTCAGTATGGTAAAAAGTCTGGAAACTGCTGCTGTTGAAAACCACATTCTCTAGATATTAATCTTTAAACTAAAGACAGGCCCATCTGTGTGCACCACTAAATTGGAATTGGGATATATAACTCAAGGGTAGGCCTCATGATACTCCTCCAAAGTGTAAATTTCACTTGTTTCCACATTGTGAAAACAACATGTTGAACATTAAAGGAAAAAAGTGCTTTGTTCCATTGAAAGTCAAAAACTTTACAAGGTACTAAATGAAATAGAAGTCAGAATACTATGTTTGAAGAGCTTAGTAATTTTAACTTTCCAGCTGCAGTATTTAAAATAATATTTAGGATGAAATACATGATAATTCTAATACATTTATCTGTATGAAAACACTTAAAATTGCGTTTGTAGACAAATAGTAATTTACTATACTGAGAAATTATATTTATAGTAAGTGAATAGTCACTGATTAGAAATCTTGCATTCCTGGACAAAGGAAATATAATTTTTCAAGGACAGTTCATCTCAGTCACCTTCGACATCTACTTTAGTAAGGAATGACTATCCTTTGAAGGTGCATGTATTTCTCCACTGATAACAGACCAGAGCCAGAGAAAGCAGCTTAGGCTAAATGATGTTATAGGTGAGATCAATTCTAGTCTGTTGGCACAGGCTCAAGTTGGTCATCCATACATAGGTGCCTTAGGCCATTGTAAGTGCCCTAAAGTATCTCAAGCATGGGGTTGGCAGATACAACACAGGAGTTATGGGAGATGGGTGACCCACTCTAGTAGTAGCAGAAGGGCAGGTAGAATGCCCTAGGGCATCTCAAATGGCTTTAGGTGTCTATGGAAGGTAACTGAATCAAACTAAAGGGATCATCTCAATTTTAATAATTTAAACTGATGACTGGCCATTCCCAAAGTCCTGAACAAATCAAGGTACTTTCTGAAATTCTGAGAGTGCCAGTACTGTTGCTCACTGGCTCTTCAAGTTATTCTTCCTTGGCATGCAGTAAAACAGATTTAGGGTCCCTATAGGCAATTCTAAATGTAAGTGCCACCCCATATTCCCAATCACCCTGTGCTTGTGCCAGCAGCAACCTTGTGGGTAGTGTCTCTTACCTGACAATTTGCATCCTAACCAACACAACAGTATGGTGTAACAACACTACAACACCTCTGTAAGGCTGTGGAGCATGTCTGAGTAAGTATTTGTTTAGAACCCAAAAATCTATCAGAGAATAAGTTGTTAAAGATTCTTTCATGGTCTTTAACATAATTTTACTGATGCTGGATCTGAGTTAATGAAGCTTCATAAGCAGTGCTGACCCATCAACTTGTTCTGGAAAAACATGAAACTGCTTCATATCAATCTGTCTTGTAATTGCAGAAGAAAGTGAATTCTTGTTTTCTGCTTCTGAGGCTTGGAGGTCTTGGAGACAAGCTGGAAAGCAGCTTTCACAGTGCTTCTGCCAGCAATGTTCTGGAAATCACAAACAGAGACATAATCTTTATAATGGATAAGGTAATCTTCATGCTGTATGGAGTCAAGTTCCTTCTACTGCTAACTAGCAGATTTTTTTGCAAGACCTTATGTTTGGTAAGTGTCACCAAGAGTGGACATATTCAGCTTTGCTCATCTGTCATTAGTGAGGGTATATTTAATCATCTGTGTTTAAATTTGCAGCTTTAATGTTACATTCTTGTTGCATTTCATTATGGATGCAGCAATGACTGAGGAAACAAAGAAAACTGAAGAGGCAACGCTTCTTGGTAGCAGGCTAGGAATTAAGATGACAGCATTAATTATTTATGCTGTAAAACATCTTCATTGGCAGGTGGTGGTGTGAATAAAGGGGGAAGGTCAAGAAACATATCTACTTATATTCTTATGGTAAAACAGCAGAAGAAATAAGAAGCAAGCAGTTAACCATTGCAAGTGTATGAAATCAAGCAATGGAGCTGCAAATTGGTTACTCCAGTTTACTTGCCCCACCCATGAGAAATTACAGTGATCCTAAATCTAAAATGATTGTGTTTGAGGACAACTTGTAAGACAAAAGAAAAAGTCCTAATAAGGATCTCCAGGGAACAGCTTAGTATTTAGAAGAAAGAAAAGACAGAACACCACTGGAGGTGGCTGGACTTCCACAGATTGCTTTCGTCCTTTGAACACAGACTGCTGTAATCTTTCAAGCAAGACAGAACAATGACCATGAAGATGGATGCTTCAAAGTGTCCCATGAAATAATGGTGAAAATACATACGGATAATACACTCCATCTGTTATTACAGATTTTGTTCCTTTGTTTGGCAGGAAGCCTCTTCTTTGCGTGACTTGAAAATAAGACAATGAAAAGATATGTTAAAGATATTTAAATACAAGCTTGCTGATAAATAGCTAGAAAGTGTCATATAAATACAGACAATAAAAATGTAGGCTGACAATGCTGATGCAAACATTGCATTTTAGGGGAAGAATTATAATGTTTTAAGCTGTTTGGAAATAATATGTAGTTTAAGGAATTACCAGGAAGACTAGAAATATTTTAGAATACTATTATTTGCTCTTTGTATCACAATAACATCTAGTGGTTCTAACTGGAAGACACCATATTATACCAGATGTTGAGTAATACAAACAAAAGATAATCTCTTCCCAGAAAACTGAGATTTCAAACAGACAGGCTAGAAATTTGTGGAAGGACAAGCCGCAGCTTGCCTGGGGTCACACAGCAGCAAGTCCTTCATTGTTGGTCTACTCGACCATTCATAAAATTACATTGCCAACAAGTTGGACATATCTGAATTGTCCCAGTTTCAGAATTGTGTGCAATAACATCTAAACAGTTTTTGTCCTGAAAAAGTGCTATTCTTTTCCGTGATCACAGAGGAATTGACTGGTGAATTATCTAGTAGTTATTTTCATAGAATCGTACAACAGTTTGTGTTGAAAGGTGCCTTTAAAGGTGCCTTTAAAGGACCTTGTGTTGAAAGGTCCTTGTGCCTTTAAGGACCATGTAGTCCAAATTCCCTGTCACTCTCATCCCTGTCCCCTGGCAGGGATGTCTTTCACTAGATCAGGTTGCTCAAAACCTCATCCAACCTGCCCTTGAACACTTCCAATGATGGGCCACATGCAACTTTTCTGACAACCTCTTCCAGAGTCTCACCACTATCATCCTAAAAAATTCCTTCTACTCTCTTTCAATTTTAAACTGTTGCCACTTGTCCTGTCATGACAGATCTTGGTAAAAAGTCTGTCTCTGTCTTTTATAAGCCCCTTGGATTTTGAAAGGCCATAATAAATTCTTCCCAGAGCCTTCTCTTGTCCAGAGTGAACAACCGCAACCCTCTCAGACTGTCTTCACAGGAGAAATGCTCCAGCTCTTTGATCATTTTTGTGGCCTGCTGCCAAACCTGCTCAAATAGGTACATGTCCTGTGGTGGAAACTCTGGATGCAGCACTCCAGGTGAGGTCTCACAAGAGTGGAGAAGAGGGACAGAATCACGTCCCTTGACCCACTGGCTGCACTGCTTTTGATGCATCCCAGGATATGGTTGCCTTTCTGGGCTGCAAGCACACATTCCTGGCTTCTGTCAAGCTTCTCCCTGCTTAGGGAGTGACCCACAGTGGTCTAAGCCAAGTCTTTGTGTTCGGTGTCCACAGCAAGGCACCGGCAGCGGGGGTGTCTGCAGCACTAGTTTTTCTGAGAATACACCAGGAGTTGCCTCCAGTGTCAGACAGAGCTGGTTCCATCCAGCTGGCTCCGGGATAGAGCTGTTGCTGGCCAAAGAGCAGATCAGTTGATAGCACCTCTGTGATAACATATTTAGGAACGGGTAAAAAAGTGCTGCACACTGTGAGAGGGCAGCAAGAAAATGTGAAACAGCTCTGCTCTTTCAAGGTCATTGAAAGATTAGGGGAAGGAAGTGCTCCATGGTGGGGCAGATACCTACTGCAGCCCATGGAGAGGATCATGTTGGACCAGATACCAAACTGTAGCATATGAAACCCTGGGGCAGAGCAATCTCTTGGCTGGAACTGCACTGCATGGAGAAGAGCTCAGGCAGGAGCAGGTTTTCTGGCAGGACTTGTGCCCTGTGAGGGGGGAACCCAAAGTGGAACAGCCTGTTCTTGAAGTACAGTACCTCATGGAAAGGACTCACACTGGAGCAGTTCTTAAGGAACTACAACCTGAAGGAAGGACCCAAGTTGGAGCAGGGAAACAGTGAGGAAGGGGCAGAAAAGAGAAGCTGATATGTTCTAGCACAACCCCCCTTCCCCATCACCCTGTCCTACTTGGAGCAGTTGGAATGGAGGATATGGGAGTGAAGGAGAAAACTTGAGCCTGGGAAGAAGGTGAAGGAGCAGGGTGGATTTTTTGTAATCATCCAACTCAATTTTTAATTTTGTTTTCCCATAGTTGTGTCTGTAATGCCCATTACAGTGACGTGTGATTTCCCTGTCTTTATCTCAATCCATCCTATTTTCTCACCAATTCTATTGAGGAGGGATACGGAGAGAGACTGGGTAGACATTTCCCAGCTGACCAAGGTAAACTTACTGCAGTGTTGAATACATAGGTGCAGTTAAAACAGGAAATCAAATCCCCTTTTTATGATGTCCATCTCTCCATCTCCTGTAGTACTAAGGTATTCTCAGGTAGTACGTAAAATCCAGTTTTATAAGGTAGTTCTAATTTATTAATGAACTTGCCTGAGACATGAAAAATAGCGAAATAAATTTCTTTAAAAAATATTTTGAAACTCATCCCCTTTGTGCACAGTTGGAAGTATATGTGTTCATGCACATGTATGTATAAATTTAACTTGTGTCTTCATTAATTTCAGCTATGAATGTGCATCTTAATCTGCAGATACACCTTCAAAGAAGTATTCCCAGTTCATGTAGAAGTTAACAATCATGCAGAGTTAACCAGAAGAAGCAATGCATTTTCTTGTTCAAAGTAAAGCACAGCTCACAAGGATTCTGGACATCATGTACTCAGGCTTGAGTTATATTGTCCTCTTCTCCATTTGAATAGGCTTCCATTCCATAAAAACTACTGCTGATGTGTCAAACTGTACTGTTTACAGATCCCGTAACAACCTATAAATGCCTCGTTTCCTAAGAAATAGCCTTACTTAATTTCTATGTTTTTCCACTTGTACTGTTTGTGCACAATTACCTATATAAATGACAGTTCAAAATAATTGGTCCATAACATAAACCAGTTTCTAACTGGCAAAGTAATAAATACTTTTTCCTTTTTATCATCCTTGTAAAAAATGGTATCATATTGTCTCATTTTGCAAATGAGAATTAATGGCCTATTACTCACAGTCATTCCAATAGTCTCACTCTGCCTATCTTTAGAGATGAGTGAACTCTAAGGAGAAAAGTTTTACATCTTATTCACTCCCCTGAGGGCTGGAAGGCCTCTCTTTCCTTTTCTGTGGCAGGAGATCCTCCAATAGTTCCAGTTGTGCTTCTCTTCTGTTCCAGTGATGTTGTGCAGATTAAGGTGCTTGTCCTCTTAGTTTTATCGGGTCAACTGCATCTTCACCAGTTAACTGAACAGAGCTGTATTACAGGCTCCCACACTGAGCCCTGCAATTAGTCATTGATTAATGCATGTAATTTTGAGGCTATGCAAACTAGCCCTCTGCAAACTATCCCTCTGCCAGATGACAACTGTGTTGTTCAGGAGACAGACTTAGACAGGAATGGTTCCTAGTAGGTATTTTGGAAGGAGGGGAAAAGTGAGTTGAGTATACAGTTACCCACTCTTCTCTACATTTCAATCATGGCCTTAATTTTCTAGTGTAAACGTAGCGTTAGCAAATTCTACTCTCCAGTGCTAGACAGAGGTTTTCAGTGATATATTCCAATCCCTCAAAAGGGAAAGATGGACAACATCATGTGAGTCTTCTTCTTGGAAATGATGCAAACTAATAACATCAAGAGATTGGTTGTCCATCCGAAATATTTTGGAAGAAGGGTACTAAGAAAATTTGTCAAAGAAAGGGGCTGTATCATAAAACCAAGGAAATTGAAAAGACTTCTACACACACTGTGGTCAGTGAATTCAATCATTTTATGAGCCTGAGTTGCGCTACCGTGCAAGTCAGGGTGCAAAGCAAATTCATCATTCAACAGGTATTTGAGATGATTACTATTTTGTATAAAGAGGATTGAATAACCTACCTTAGGAGATTTTTTTTCAATGATTGGAAGTTTTCTATCTTCACCCTGAGTCACATGCTAGAAATCAACCTAAGCCTTACCTAAGTGTTGCCCATTTTCACTGTTAAAAAATAGCTAGCTCTTTCTCTGTTAGACAGTTTCAAGGACGAGATTTTGTAAACATAGCTATGTTGTTGTAAAAATTATCTTTTTACATTCCTTTCCCATGGACACAGATCCTTTTGACGGACACTTCTTTTAACCACTGGAGTTAAAGACGGAAGTGTTAATTTTCTCCAATGATCTGTGATTTCTAAAAGTGTATATAAGAATTAAACGAAGGTGAGTTCCTTCCCCTTCCGCCCTTTGCTCTGAACAAGCTTTGACTCCGTCTTTTCTGTTCTGCGTCTCCGGCAGATAAGCCGGGATAAGCCGTAATAACAGGCAGCCCAGTAATACCTAAGCCTTAAAATGTTAGAACAAAGGTACATTTCTTCTACCTTCTGTGCACAAGCTGAATGTTTTAGAGTTTTCTATCACAAAACATTTTTTTCTTCCTCACAAGATGACAATAAGAGGTGAGACTTTTTTTTTTACCTCCTATTCCAAGTAAAATAGATGTCATAGAATGTTAACAGACTCACATTGCAGTATTTTGTAGACCTACCATTCATATTAGCCAAAAGACAAGTATTACCTGGAATAAGAAAGTCACACCTGCAAAAATCATGTGTGACTAGGTCAATAAGTTGTGGAAAATCAGTTTTAAATCCCTTAATTATGTCAATTTTCAGTAGAAAGGATATGCGGGAGAGCAAGCTGCTGAATAATTTTGTATTTTTTGTGTCAGATACCTGTCAAAATAACAAGACAGAATCAGGTAGAATAGCAGTATTTCAGAAATCATGAAGAGAAATAAAAAGAAATGAGTATTGAAGTATGACAGACAGACTGGAATGAGAATAGCAGAAATGAAAGAGGATAGAACTTTTTACAAAAATATTTTGAAACGAGGGCAAAAGGAAGAAAAATAATCACAGGATTAATAAGATAAGTAGAGTAGAATCAAGAGAATGGACAATAGCAATTTACTTAATGATAAAAACCAAATCATTAAATAATTATATTAATTGATTTGGGAGATGACTAATGTCATAGAATGATAGAATGGTTTGGGTTGAAGGGAAGGGACCTTAATGATCATCTGGTTCTAACCCCTTGACATGGGCAAGGACACCTTCCGCTGGAAAACAGACAGAATGGTTTTAGATTGGAAAGCAGAAGAAAAAAGAGGAAAGTTATGACAGTAAGTAATGTGAGGTAAAAGAATTTAGAGGGATAGCCCTCAAGAATAAAAAAGTGAGGTACATTAAGTAGATGTAATTTAAGTAGCATAGACCTGCTGAACTTGTGAAAGAGTTAAGCTCCTTAAGTCAGAAATTATTCTAGAAAATGTAATTCTCTATACATTGTAACGGCAATCTGCGTATGAAGTGGGAGGCTGGCTAAGAGATCTAAACCTAGGGTATTTTCTTCAGTCATTATGGATGATGTAGCTGGTGCACCACTGGTACAGTTACCAGTTTCTATTCCGCAGCGCACTGCTAATCATTCGGTGCTCGGTTGGCAGACTGAACGAACCAGCTGCCAAAGAGACATCTTTTCATCCCCTGTGCTTCCTGAGCAATGGTAGAGAGGGGAGTTTCTCCAGTGCAGGAGCTATTTAACCCAAGCACTCTCACTTCTGCTAAACTTTGGGTAAAATAAATTGAGAGCTAGGAATTAGAAGCTGAGGTTGTTAAATATGCTGGCAATTGTGTTAACAGCCATTTCCTCAGCTGGTTTTTAAACATTTTTAAAGGAAGACATAAAAAAGAGCTTGTTTTTACTGCCATCAGGTGTGCAAGAGTACAAATAAAGGCTGTTCTCACCTGCAACCTAGCAAAGTCAGTGGCAAGCTTCTCTTTCCTCCCAGGGCAGCTTGGCCAAAGCCCATTGATTTACCTGGTATGCGTTGTCCATGCACTATAGAGCCTGCCTTCTCCCCAGGAAATCCTACAGAAATAGGTGGGCAAAGAAGAATAATCCTAGCAAATACCTATTACATCCGATATATTCCATATAACTAAGAGATGTGTTTTCAATTTCACTCCCGTGCTCTAGTAGTCCATAGGTGAATTGAGTTTTAATGGCAAAATTAAAAGAGTAGGAAGGATGACCACATATTTGCGAAATTCATCTGTTCCAATAATGCTGAACTTTTCTGGGTGACGCTGACATAGTAGTATCTCAGAAAGAAAACGGTGCAGGTAGCTTCATAAAGGAGTGTGAAACATCATACCAAGCTCAGGACTGGTAACTTCACTTCTTCCAGTGTAAGATGTCCAACTTTGAGGAGTGCCTTTTGTTCCTAAGCTTCCAAAAGCTCAGGGTGGTGACATCCCTCAAATTGGATGCTGTGTTTGCATGTATTTCACTGTATTAGCTATGTCATCAATACTAAGACTGCTGAGTCTTCCCTAAATAACATAAGAGAGCAACAATATTAATGTAGGTGAGGCATCTCTCTTGCATCTGCTTCCAGTGACGCACAATAAAAAGGTTTGATAAATTAGAAGTTTTTGTGAACAAACCATAAACAATACTGGCACTTATATATTTATTAAAAGATCTAAATATAAATGAACAGATTTTCTTAGTCAGAAAAATATTTGATGAAGCTCACACACCTCCTAAACAATTCCATTTTGGGTAGATGATGGAGAAAAAATAATTGTTCCTGTAAGCTAAATAAATCTGTTCTTGTGCCAAAGCTATAGAAGACAAATCTTTATTCAAATATGTAGTGAAGTAATAAACCTGTTTAAGAGATAAATTTAATGTTTTTTAGTGACTATATATTTTCAATAATTGTTTATATTTTTATTTTAGTAGCAGTTTTGCAAAAGGAACAAACTTCTTTAAAAAAATCTTGTTAATTCCATCAATGGAGTAAAGAATTACAGCAGGATTCTTTGTGGAACCATTCTTCATGCATTTATTTTTGTTTCAGAATTGAGAACAAAACAGCATGAAATTAAGCAGCCAAGACCACAAGCATCTAAAGAGAGGGAAGAACTATTTAATTTGATGAAGGCATAAATTTCTAGAAGTAAGGGTAAGAGTCATTTGCTGTCATTTGCAAAAAGAGAATCAGGGCTATCCTATTATGTTATCTTTGTACTGCCTTGAACATAATAACAGATTGATTAATAGATGGCTCTTGTAGACACAGTCACAACGCAATTAAGCATGAAACATCTTATTATTAACTTTCAAAAATAATTAGCTACCTTAGTCCCAGTTTGAAAAAATTACTTTGGTGGTTGGACAGTAAAACATTAATTCTGTAACTTGTGTTCTCTGAACCACCACATACTCTGTGTGTGAAAAATTATCACAGTCTGTTAATTCTGAGTGTTCAGAGTCCCCTCAGGTTAGATGTTTTATGGTGCCTAACATAGATTGTTCTGGACTGACAACTGCAGTCCTTCAGGAGCCTTGCTGGACACTTAGGGTAGAAGCATCATTCTTTGCTCCCTCTGCAGACAATAGGAATGAGTAGGAACCAAAAGCAGCCAGGCTTTTAGATAATGAAGGGTGTACATGGTCATTTGAAGGTAAATATTAATATGTTCTTCCTGTGCCAAAATGTGCTAATCAAAAGCATCTGTTAGCTGACGAGCTCTCTTCTTCTAGTGCCAGATCATATCAAATCATGATATAAAATCAGTTAACTTATGGATTTTTATCTCATCACCAAAACTGGCACTAAATGTCATATGTATTGGTGTATTTGAAAATTGTCAGTATTCCAGTTTTGTGGCTTGAGTTATGGTGAGATAGTGATGTCAAACCCTTCAAGCAGGTACAGTTTTATAGCAGTTTTTATGACAGTATAGCTTATGTTATCGTAAAAAAAACCCCAATACCCTGTAGTAGAAAGGGTCTCTTGACAAATGTAGCTCAGCTACACTTCTGTTTCACCAGCTTAGTGAAATAAAAGAAAGTAAACTTTTCCCCTTTTTTTTTACATATTGTTTTACACATTAAAAAAATCTAAAAAAAGGTAAACTTACATTTTTCACCTCTGTATCTGAGCAATCACTATGAAAAAAGGAAAAGTGCTTCCATGGAGCAGTTTGATTAGCCAAATGTATGTTTCTCAGGACTGTGTCCAGTTGGGCTTTGAGTTTCACCCCTCCTCTCAGCTTTTGTATCATCTGCAGATGTGCTGAAGGTGCACTCTGTCCCATCATCCAGGTGATTAATGAGTATGTTGAACAGTATGGACTCCGCTATGGACCTTGGTGCACTACTAGTGACTGGTCTCCAGTTGGCATTTGTGCCACTGATCAAAACCCCTTGAATCCAGCAGTCCATCTGCTTTTTGATCCACCTCAGTGTGTATTTATCAAGCCTGTAATTCATGAGTTTGAGGATGTTATGGGAGATAATGTCAAAAGCCTTGGTAAGATCCAGGTAATGAATATCCACTGCTCTGCTCTTATCTGCTAAGACAGTCATCAATTTGTAGAAGTTTGAGTTTGGTCAAGCATGATTCTCTCCTAAGAAATCCATGTGCATTAATCCAAGTCATCTTCCAGTCCTTCATGTTTTTCAAAGCAGTTTCCAAATAGATCTGTTCCATAATTTTTAACAGGAAGAAGTTGAGTCCGATTAGCATGCTGTTCCCTAGATCCTCGTTCCTGACATTGGAAGAAACTGCGATTCTCCTAGCTGTCAAGAATCTCCCGTGTTTGCCATGATCTTTCAAAGAGGTTGATCAGCTACTTCAGCACTCATGGGTGTATCCCCTTAAGTTTGATGGAGTTGTATGTCCAGCTTGTTTAAATGTTCCCTAATCTGATCCTCCTCCAGTGTTGGTAAGTCTTTCTTGCTCCAGACTTTCCCACTGGCTTCATGGACTTGGGATTACTAAAGGCAAGTAAAGAGTGAAGAAAAGTTATTGTATGCCTCACCCTTTTACACATCAGGTCTTCTGCCCCATTCAGCAGTGGTCCCATTTTTCCTGGTCTTTCTTTTGCAACTACTGAAGAATTCCTTCTGGTTGCCTTTCATACCACTGCCAGATTTAGTTCCTGGTAGGTTTTGTTTCCTTGTTCCCTTCATCCTTGTCTCTCTGGCCTGCCATACCTAAAGAACTTTTATTTGTCCATTGCAGCACTGCAGCTGTATGTACTATCTCACCATATCTGTATTTCAGTAAGATTGCTACTCTACAGCTGCACACGTACCTCTTCTTTCTCTGGTTTGTTGTCCATGCTATGCACACTGCGTGCACATACTGCAGGAACGCCTAAATCAATTGTACTGATTTCCCAGAAAAGAGATGAGAACTTCTTCCAAGATACTGTCCTGTAGTTACTCCTATATTTATGTACGTCATTGAGGTGGTCACCCTAAAGCCCTGCTTTGATGACTGAGGTCTCTTCTGCCCATCCTTTGCTTGCCATCCCCCTCACTTGATTGTTAGTTGTCATCTCCCATTTGCATTGTTCTTAGTTTAAAGATGTCACCAGGCTGGCCAGCATATTGGCAAAGGTGCTTTTGTCCTGCTTGTACAGGTGGATTCCCTCCCTTAGTAGAGGTCCTCAGATGGTGCTCCTTGGTCATCAGAGGTGGTCTTGTGGCAATAAAGCAGAATCCTCTGTTGTGAATACCAGTTGTGCAACAAGTTGTTGATTAGTTTTTGTAATAGTCCAAGGTTCTCACGAGCTTTAGAGATTTCTCCACAATATCCCAGATCTAGGGCTTCCTGGAAGTTAGACTCCTGTAGTTATCCTCATGGGGTAGAAGCAGCAACCTGACACTACTTGAAGGTTTCCCAGACATCCCCCAATGTTCCGCATACTTTTCCAGAAGATACAGAAAATCTCAAAACAGAACACAGAAGCTGGTGCCCCTCTTGGCAGTGCTCTTGGTCCTGAGTTCCAGGCCAGCTCCTTCATTTTGAGAATAATTCAAAGCTCTTTGTCAGACTAGTCTTGCTTTTATAAAAGGAAAGTCTCGTGTGAAACATTGATATTTTTTTATTCATCCAAATAGTTTCATGTTTTCTTTGCATTTGGCAATGAATCAAAAAACATAATTCCAAAAGCATCAGAAGAATGGCACCTTCTGGAGATGATGGTTTGGTGACTCCCTTTCCCCTGCTTCCCTTTCCTTACTGTTGACCTCCTTTCCTCCTTGTTGCCATTCTTTCCTCCCATTTTGTCCCCTTCCCTGCTTCCTTTTTACTTTTCTTCCTTTAACATATCTGAACTTTTCCTGTAAGTATTAGAACCAATACGTATCTGAGCAATATGCAGTCTATTTTTTTTTCTTTTTGTCCTGGAGTGGAAATTATCAAAACAAGGCTTTTCTGGCAAATATGGGAAAAGGCTTGAGACAATCATGCTCATATGCATGGGGAGAACAACAGCATTAGGAACTGAGATATTCACGGGTTCAGCAAACTTGCAGTTCTCCAAGTACTTAGTGCAGGGAGCTTCCTCAAAGTCAATCGGCACTCCATAGGCAAGGAAGCAAAACACTTCCTTGAAATAACAACTGTAGTTGAATAATGACATTTATATTTGATTTAAACTGTTTCAGTAACTTGTGAGAAAAATTAATTGCTTCCTTGGTGTTAGTTTAATGTATAAAGCTGTAGATAGCACGATATCTGAGTAACAGGCACCAGAAACAGATATCACTGATGGCATAATTATGCTTTTACTGTAGTTTCAGATTTATCAGCCCATAAAGTACATGGATTACTGAATGTTCCACAGTGTTAACACAGTTAGGGCAATTTGATTTCATCTAAACATATAAAAATCAATGCTCAGTGTTTGGTTTAATTTCAAGCATAAATACTACCCAGGGTTCTCAAGATGTGGAAAGCAGTTTCTTAGTGAAATGCATATTTCATAGTGTGTGTCACTTATCCATTATTTGACTGCAAAGAGATATATCAATAGAGAAAGCTGGTAACGAACCACAAGGCACTCAATGAAACATCAAATAACAGTAAATGAGAATTTTTTGCTGTCAATTCAAATTCAATCAAAACCAGCTCACTTTATTATTTTGTACAAAGTTATGAAAGAGCATTTGGAATTTATTATCTTTCCTATGACCTTTCATGTTATTTTTTTCTTTAAAATGTAAATTACTGTAAATGCAGCTTCCAGTTTCAGGAGTATTTAACTGAAGTCGACTATTCTAGCTACATCAGATTTTTTTTTTTTTTAATGCAAATGCTTAATATCTTCCATGATTATGGCATCTAGACCAAGTTCTATCTGTTGCATATCTTTTCTGTTCTGGTTTCTGTTATTTCCACAACAGCTACATTTTTCTCTCCCCAGTGTTTCTAATTGCCCTTCTGGTAATTTCCATGCCTTTCTTCTATTTTTATCATCTTCAGCTCTTATGTGCTGTTGACCAATCTCACCTTCTGTCTTTTGTGTCACTGTCAATGCATGTACTTATGCATCTGCTCCTTGAAACAGTTGCAATGACATATATTCTTGCCTGCTTAAATATTACCTGTGTGTAAAAAACATTATTTTACAAGTTTCTCATCTATCACAGCTTTCTGGCTGATGTATATGTGACTTACATGCATCCTTTTTGCATTATTTCACATGTATGTATGGTGAGTATGACTGGATTTCCACTGTATGCAATGTGAAAAAACAAACTGCATGGTTTTCCTACTGCTGCTAAAAGCAAAGGTAATTCTGATCTCTAAAAAGTGCTGAAACTTGGAGAAGAAACAAATGCTGGAGGTTAGAATAAAGATGTTTGGGATTAGGTCACATATTTACGATATTTAACCCTTTATGAAAAAATTGTTGTATAAAGAGGACCTTCTTCAAACATTTCCATTTCTTTTAGCCTGTGGTGGCTATGGCTACTGTGACTTGGAAATTATTGATCATTTTTAGTATTAAAAATACTTTAAGCAAATGACATTTGAGTAGGTCAGAGCAAGTAGAACAGAACTACTGTACATAGCAGTTTAATGTCTTACATTGTAATGATTGGTTTAGCATTCATTAAGATATCTGTTTAGATAGAGAGAAAATTGAACAGTTGCTTTGAAGCTTTGATGCAATCAACATTGTTCTCTAAATGAAGTTGAAAGCAGTTAATTAAAAAATGGTAGTGGTAGGAGTTGCATGGACAGGTGTACTATAGGGAACTGATGACACCAATTCACCCACCACCCTCTGAGTTTAAAACATGGGAAACGTGGAACTGTATGGCTCCATTGTCATGGTTAGAGCACATTCTGAATGTACTACTGTTCTATGTCTAGAATATGTCATGATATTCTTCAACTCCTTTTTGCTCACAGAATAGCAGCATAATCCAAATTGGAGAGGATGCTCTGGTCCCCACTCAACACAGTTTAGCTTGGATCAGACTGCTTGGGGCTATGTCCACTCAGCCTGAATAAACTGTGTTGATCTCCTCTTTGCATTGACATCTCCAAGGCTTCAACTATCTGCCTGGTCCCTCACTGGACTTGGTCCAACATGCCAATATCTTTCATTTACTGGGAAGTCCAAAGCTGAAAATTACTCCAGGTGCTGTCAGAGAGGTGTCTAATGGTGAGAAATAATTATGTCTTTTGACTTGCTGGCTATAGTCTTACTAGTACAGCTCAGTATGCAGCTGGTCCACATGTCTGCAAGAGCATGGTGCTTGACAAATGCTCAGTGTATTGTCTTTCAGAATCTAGGTTATGTTTTCCAAAGCTGCTTTCTATCTTGCCAGCACTCTATACAGATCCATGGAGTTATTCTGACACACAAATGGGACTTAGCCATTTTCTTTACTAAATTTTGTGATATTTCCTTAAGCTCCTCTCTCTAGCCTTTTGAGAACCCTCTGAATAGCTGCCCTCCAGCATCATGACTGTGCTTCCTGTTTTGAGGTCATTCATGAACTTGATGAGGATGTTTTCCACAGCACTGTCTGGGTTGACAATCCAGATGTTATTTGGCCTAGCATGAAGCATTAAGGAATGCTACTTGTAACCAGATACTCCTTGGATACTGTACTTATGGTCACTACTCTTTGAGTCAGGCCATACTTTAATGTCCAGTCATATTTTCAAGACCAAGGCAAGTACCATATCCACCATACTTCACACACTTCTGATTTGAAAATACTGGCATATAGCATTAGGAATGTGTAGTCTTTAGGCTGAGATGCTTCAAAACGATCACAAAATAGCAAAAAAAAAAAAAAAAAACCAAAGAAAGCCAAAAGAAGGTGCTTATATGAATAACAGCACCAAATCAGAATAAGGCAAATTCACTCTGTGGTGCTGGAATTGTGGTGTAATTCCAATGAATGACCATGCTGTGGGGGAATTAAAGAGAAAAAAGTATTTTGCTTGCACTTCTGTCATCATATGCTATGCATCACAACCCTCATTTTCTGCACATTAGCAGTGATATAGTTGTCACTGCTTTTATTACACTGAAAATTAGTGTCTGATTTTTCTTTATTTGTGTAAAGCTTTTCTGAAAATGCTGTTAATGTTAGCAGAAACACTTCTTATAATAGTCTATTATGTTGAGCTGTTTTCTGCATAGCAACTGTTTACAGCATTTGAGCTTTTTTCCTTATTTTTGATGTAGTAAATAGCAATATTTATAGTGATTGTGTCAATGATGGATTATTTTTTATTTTGCAGTTTGACCATGTACATATTCTGTAGTGTTTCAGTCTACAGAGTTTTAACTCAGATTTGTTAAAATCAGACACAAAAAAATTACCACAAGACAAGGAACTAAGGGACTTATACATCAGTGTCAGGCTGAGCACCAGGATAGCCTTCTGAGCTCTCTCTCAAACCATGTGTGCAGCACATTCATGCAGTGAATCTGAGGGCAAGGTGCTTAAGCCCAGGTGCAAAGCACAGAGGATAGTCCTGCCTATGCAAGTGCATCAGTTTGGAAAGGGGTAGGGCACAAGTGGCTGTTTTTACTGCTGCTCTGGCCTGCTGGTTCTGGAGAGCACCCTGTCTATTGCTGTGCTTGAGAGTCCCTCTGGATAGCCCTGTAGCAAAGGTCCATAGCAGAAGCTTGAAATTACAGTGGGCTCACAGTTGTTCCTTGCAGATGTTAGAGATTGGCTTCTACCTTTAATATGCAGTGTATAGAAAAGAAAGCTATATTATATCTTTTCAGTTTCTGAGCTTCATGCTCTGTGTTTTTCTTATTCTTCAGTGTACAGCTGCTCACACCTCGCTAGGGGTGTGCTGGCTAAATACTTTATTTAAAACCAATTTTATGGAGATTTTCCCTTTCATGCTAATGAGGAAAACAGCAGGGAGATCTAGATTCTACAATTTTTAAAGCACTAGTTCTTAGAAGAGACAGTACATCTGTGGTGTATTATTTATTAAATTATGTTTTATGATTCTTTTGCGTGAACAAATCAAAATTGACTGTTTTGCCAATATTAATTCCCCACTGGTGCATCTCACAGTACAGTCTCTTTCAGGGACAGGTCTAGATCCTCAGGGAAGTAAATAACTCAATGATTTACTGATAAAGCCACCCAGTGTATATATCACCTATGTCTCATACATCACTGTCACAGGCAACAGCTTGCCTTGCTAAGTGATTCCGTGTTGCTCTTTTTGGACTTCTTTCTCATGTAATCAGGCCATTCTATAAACCCCACATAATTTTGTCCATGCTTATATGAGTGGATTTAGTTTTAAAATGCAGTTCTATAAACTTGACTATAATGGTTGTTGTTGTGAATTTATAGATGGCTTATCCTTGGATAAAATGTTAATAACTATCAGTAATTGTGACATGGATTCTCCTCATGAATTTCAGGCTGGTTCTCCAAATCCCTTAGAACCTTTTAAGACTTCTGCTCTGATGAGACATTTTCAAATTCAAGGAGTAGTACTTACATTTTAAAGATTAGGGATAAAGCATGGATGACATAAGAATATATATATGAACTGCTAGATAAAAAAAAAGGGTCAGGTATTTCGAACACATAAGTGGCTTCAGTTTTGAGACTACGCTCAAAAAACTCTATGGACCAGCTAAAGATGTTTAGCATCTTGTCAATAGCTCTTGCAGCAAAAGTTATAGTCAAGTTCAGAGAGATTTCCACATTATTTGCAGTTCAGACTTGCTTCAAAGAAATGTTGCCCTAAATTTGAGAGGGATTGCAATTGCTGATCTCAGCAATAAGGCTAGGATTCATAACACCTGAAGGCACTACAGTGACCTCAGCAAGAACAACCTAATCAAAATCTAGGATCTGAGCCTACTTATCTTGAATTCTGCCCTCTGAAAACAGCAAGGATGAAGGGGAGTTTTCTACTTAATAGAATGCATTCAGTATTCTTAATTCATTGCATCCAGGGAAGGTATCCCACCTAACTCCAGGTATTCCTTTAAAATGTCTCCACTGAGAGCATAGTCAGAGGCTTTTTACACTGTAGATGAGCCCCCCAGGAGACAATTCAGATAATCTGCTTTATGACTATGGCCGTAAAGGCTCAGGAGCATTGGGATAAATGCCTCTTCAAGACTTGCACACTCTTGTCTTCACTGGGAATAAGAGTAACTGAATTTCCTAAGTCACTTTGGATTTGTTTTTACAGCCCCAAGGAACAGTGCTGGTAATCTGGGGGGTTGCTGCAAACGGTGGTTCAGGGCCTGTCTTTTCAGTTAAACACATCACACATCCTGAATAATCGGTGTTTACCTGAGTTTACCTCTTGTTGTTTTCATGTATTATTGCTTGCCGCTTGAAGAGAAAAAGTTTTACTTTTACACAATAGTAGATCGTTTATGCTGCCTTCCCCATCCCTTGAGGAACCCCCTGAAAAACCAAACCAAAACTGCTTGACAGTTCTTCTGAGCTGCATAAGTTCTAGGGTTGCTCTAGATCTTTAATACCAGACTTCTTTTGCATCTCTTTGGGTAATAGAAGCATAAAAGATAAGTGAAGGCTGGGAGACCAGGCTAAGCGTGGTGCCCCCCTTATTCACCTTGCTGAATTGCTGGCACGTTCCATAGATGTATTTTGGAATCCTTGGGTGAGGTCTCCACAGTCACCTCAGTTCCAAGGCACTATCTGTGAGCAGTATGGGCTGCTCTGTTTGTGTCATTTGACCTTGGACCAGGGTTTGCTCCTTGGCCTCTTTTTTCTAGCAGTAGCAGAGATATATATGTAGCTACTTATAACCCCAAAACACATACATGAAATTCAGGCTTTTTTCCTTCCCTAGCTCTGATAAGTATCCTAAGAATGGAAACCCTTTATCTGTACATGCATCAATCTCTCTTTACAGGGAAACGTAGCACAACCGTAACGCTGCTGGAATGCTGCTAGGTGCTGACGGCGCAGAAAGAAGAGCCAGAGACAGCTGTTCAGGTTCAAAGGAAAGGAAGGAAGGAAAGGGGCGAGACCCACCTTCTTTATTATCTTATATACCCTTTCAGAAATCACTAGTCATTGGAGGAAATCAGTTCTTCCTCCTTCAACTACAATGGTCAAAGGGAATGTCCATCAAGGGTCTGTGTCCATGGGAAAGGAATGCATATGATAAGATAGTTCTACAATAACATGGCTATGTTTACAGAACAATAACCTTGAAAACTAACTACCATGGTTTAGTTATTTTCAGCTGCAAAGAGCAAGGCAACACAACCGACCTGTCATAGGCTGTGCTGGCTCAGAGCCACCTCTGGGGCTTGTGGAACCACATAGACCTTCAATGGAGTAACATCCCCATGAAGGTGGTGTCAGCTTCAACAGAGTGGAAAATGAGAACATTTTGAGGGGAATATATTTGTCCTTAAGTTGACATTTAACCTGCTTTTAAGGAGGAAATGCTTGATTTCATTATTAAAAAATATATAATCAGCTAAAATGCAGCGATTCCTACAGGGTGGTAGACATTTCCTGAGTGTAGCTTGTGTTTTGAAGTCACTGCTTAAACTGTTTGTGACCCATTTATGGTGCTTTCTCTTGTGCAGGGACACGTTCTCCATGGATGGTTTCACTGGTGTCAGAATGAAATAAGCTGCAAGTGAGAGCAAATAACACAGCAGTATTTGTTCCCGGTCAGAAACTTTTACATTTACAGACTCTACTGTCTAAAATCGATGATACCCCTAAACCAACAACAACAAAAAAGGGACCAAAACAGATTTGTTGCTTTGTTGAAGAGCAACACAGAGCAAGTAGTAAACACTAAAGGGATGCTTCCCGTTTGACTGACTGTTAGATAAAGAGAAAGAGCTTTCAGTCTTCATTAAAAAAACAGAACCCCAAAAAAACCTGCCACCTCAAAAAAAAAAAAAAAAAAAAGAAAAAAGGAAAAAAGAAAAGACAATGTAAAAAGCCCCAGACAGTTTCAACTGAGTGAGTGAGTATAGCTTGGTGTTAGATGTAAGCTGATACTGGAAATGTGTTTGGAAGGACAAACAGAAGGGCACATCTCTCCAAATAGAAAAAGGAGCTGAAGTTGTGTTTTTCTTTAAATGATATTTCTTGAAAAAACAGATATCTAGAGATGCTTAAAAAATATATTTGTAGTTTGAGTTCATGTGAAATCCATTCTTAAATATATCTGAAAATAGCTTTTTTCTAGATACATATCTTTCAGACAGGAATTCTATTTGCAGCATATTTTTCTTTAAAGGGTTTTTCATTTCTTCATAAAAAGCTTATTAATTATTTGTAACTGCTTGTCATCATATTCTGATAATAGAGGCCTGGTTATGGATAATAACTACCACATCCCTATTTTGGATCATATAGATTTTATATATATACATGTATATATACATATATACATATACAATTCCTGGTGCAATATTACCCAAAGCATCTCCTTTCTCCCTGTACACAGGACCAAAAGTGCAGGCACATCATTTATTGATAAGACAAAAAGAATGTAATGAAATTATCAATGTTCTTGAATTAATTATGAACATGATTAAGAAAGCTAAAATCTCAGGAGCCAGGATCTCATTACCCATTCAGTCTTAGGGATTGCTTTCATTCAGCAAGGCAAAAAGGCTTTGAGCAGTCCCACAATTGCCTTAGTCTCATTTATTTGTGGTAGTATTAAGGTTTATTTGTTTTCTGGTTTGCACTTCTTCTGAAATTATTTCTCTTAGTTTATTCATTTAACAAAATGTTCCTTCCCGTGCCACAGAAGAAAGTGCCTGTAAGGCCTACATAGGTTCTTCAGTCTGCAAACCTCCCTTTGAGAACATTTCTTTCAACTCACATTGCTGGAGCTCCTAAATATCTTTCAAGGTAAGTCTGAGAATGTAGCCAAAAAAGTTCTTTCAGATTTATGTCTGCAGCTGTACTATGGTACTGTCTGATTCCCATTCAGCTCGGAGCCTTAATGACATCATTATTACGCTGTCTGAACCAGATTTAACTTGGAGCCTGCACTATATTGTTACTTATCTTCCTTCCTTTGTGGGAGATTCAATATTACTTTGTTTAAAAAATAATAATGAGCAGGCGATGGTGTTGCAGTGTTTCAGATACCAAACTTTCAAAAACTGGGGAGACCGAATCAGTGTTGGATACATGCAAGCATGTCTATTTTAAATTAAATTCTGGGTCTAAACGAATCCAGTCAGGTAATGCTTTTCTTGCACAATTGTCTGAATGAGAAATGTGATGTGCAGCTCCCTTATTTAGAGAGTTATAATGCACTGTATTACTTAACAATTTTGACTTTTTACAAGGCCCTTCTGAATTTCTTGTTATTGCAGCTTTTGTCCCCAAGTAAATGTCTGAATGATGGGGCACAGTGATTAAATTCTGGAAGTAGCCCTGCAAAAATAATGCACTTAGGATTTTTGAAAATGGAAATAAAATCTAAGTAGCTAAGAATCAGAGATCTAACAGACTACAGGGTTTTGGTGGTTTTTTTTTGTTGTTGTTGTTGTCCTTCTATTTTTTGATGTTTGATATGTATTTTTTTTATTGTTTCTGGTTTTTATGTTCAAAAAGGAGAGGAATCTGTAGCCCTATATTTGGTACAAGCTATTATCTACCAGAATAAACCAAGGACAGCAAAGAACATATTTTAGATTTAAATAAGTGCTGTCTGTGACAAACAAAAAAGATTGATTCTGGTTGTTTTCTCCATAATGCTTTGATATAGTGTTTTACTGCCTTTCCTAATCTCAGTTAATAAATATAAGCAAAATGCAAAGCAATTAATTTGATCAGAGTATGTACATCACCTAAATGGGACAGTCAGACTGAAGAAACAAAGATGATGCCTTCTTCCTTCTTGGTAACCTTGAAATGTAGGATTACATTTAAAGCCTGGAACAAAAAGCATGTACAAATATTACTGTTCTTCTGTTCCTGTAAGTCTGCAGACCTACCAAACAGCAGTGCGTTTAAATAAATAAATGTAGAAGAACTTTTCTTAAAACTGACACCTTAAAGTCATTCATACTACTGACATACATATTCTGTGGCAATTAGAAAACATTATTCCTCTGTTGTTTTAAGATCCAGGGATGTGGATTCTTTAAAATTATGTCTAAGTGGGAGATTTTGCCCTCAATACAATTCTTTGCTGTCTGCTTCATGATTTCATATCTTATTTAAAAAATGTCTATTGAAGATAATTTGACACACTTAAAAACCATTGCTCTGGGCCTGGATTTAGCTTTCATTTTGCAAGTGTTAAAGCAATATATGATATAAAGGGCACAAATTTTATTCCTGAATCAGATAGAAGAAAAAAGGGATTTTTCTCCTTTTTAAGAGTTTTTTGAAAAAGTACTGAAGGTAGAGCTTTTTAATTTCAGCTCTTTCTGAAGAACTGAAAATATCTCAGCCTGTTTTGATATTTCTCTCCCATATCAGCCTTAAAAAGCAATATTCTGTAGATGCAAGAAATTGATCAAGTTACAGAACAGTTTCCAGTGTTTTCAAGAAAGAGAACTTCTGCAGCATATTTTTAGGTGCTATCTCTCCCATTAGCGCTTGGATATTTTCTGATGCTCAAGCAAAATAGTTTGGAGGATCAAATTTATTATCTAATAAGAAATACACAGCTACCAGTAAAGGCAGGAGTAAATAAATTGTTTGTCACCTGTATGGTATGAACCTTGAAAGTAAACCTATTTCTTTAAACTATATTATCATAAGAAAATACACTGTTTTGTTTTATTAATGTTGCAATATATTTCTAATACAAAATTCATGCTGATTTTGTTATCTCAAAGAGTTCACGTTTGCATAAAGTACTGCAAAAGCACTTACTGAACTAAAATTACACAGTTTAATAGGAAATGTTTAAATCAAAGAATCAGTAAGAGTGTAACCTTTTGCATTTGTGTAGAATACTAAATTACACTAATTAAAATAGTTCATATGTGTAAGGGTTTTCACTTGTCTGTGATCCTTTGTAATGCAGAACCTCTGTAATGCAGAAATGCTGTCTTTTTGCATGTGTTTACTGTATCCAAGATTTTTTTTTATTTCTGGAAGGGAGTGGATTTAGACTAAAGGTAGGAAAGTATGTCATCAGGGAAGGGTTATGGGAGGATTACAAGGTCGGTCTCTAAAACTCCAAGAAAATTGGGATGAGAAACAAGCAGCTTGTTTGCTAGAATCCAAATTTCTTTTACTTTCTTATTATTCAGAAGAATAGTTCAGAAATAAAGGCAACATCTCCAAAATAAGTCACAAGGGAATCAAAGAAGTTTGAGTTCCTCAAATTACACATGCTGATTATATGTCACTTCAATCCCATTAACTCCTAAAACACGAGGGACTGACTGTTGCAATCAATAATTTAGCTCAGACTGACTTTGGAAAGAGCAGGATCAGGCCCAGGATAACCGTGAAGGTGACCATTTAGTACATACAAGTGCTCGAGTTGAAGTTAGCAGTGAGAGGGTGTCAACAATGTATATTGTTCATGTGCACTCCTAATCTCTGGAAGCACCGTGTTTTTCTGGTGGGCCTTTCCTGACCAGGAGCAGATTGACATTTCCCAGCTGTGTCAAACTGAGTGCAGTGGGTTTTTTGTCTTTCTAAACACTAATCAAAAACTAATGCTTAGAGATCTCTGTTATCTAATTACTGGCCAAATTAGCAAATCATCATTTAAATGAATTACATTTGAAATGTTTAAAAACTGTATTTAACCCCCTTATTTCTTATGTCATATCAAAAAATAGAAGCAATGCTTTTAAGGATTTCTAATTGAAACTTGGAAGGGAATCTCCATTGATATAAAGTGAAAATACAAAGAATTAAAATAGCTGTGACTTGCTAAACTGCTGACTGATAAGAATATTTTAATTTTATTTTTGGAAATTCAAGAAAAGTTACAATTACATTTTCCATTGCAAAGAATAAAAATATCTTCATAGGCAAAGAAAATCTAAATACTACCTTCCAATAAATGTTTTGCCAGAAAATGTCAATGAACAGTATTGAAATGTTGACTTAAAGAAAACCCCAGATTTTTAGAAAAATTGACAGCAAGATGATTTTAGGTAGTCTCAATTAAATTCCTTCTGCATACTAATTTAGTTCAAATCAGAGTTTTCAAAGGTATTAAATTTTACTGCTGCAAAGTATTATATCTTTTCAGAGTAACAAGGTTTTAATATAAGGATTTAAATTTTTTCTTTTTAGTGGCTTAGAGCATTGTGGTGTTTCCTCCGCATTTCTGCTGCTGCTACTTGGATTCAGTGCATGTCACATCTGGCGGCACAGAAACAGTTTGCATTACTTTCAGAAGAAATAATCTTGTGAGGAGGTCAGCTTTGTTCTGAATGGGTTAATCAGAACTACCTGCTTTAGATTGATTTGAATCAGTAATGGATCTGCTCATAAAGCTGCTGTTACTAGATATTACACTGCTATCTTAGTCCTTTGATAGCCCTGATAAGAAGTGCTTACCACAGAGGATGCTCCTAAAGGACAGATACTGTTTCCTGTACCTCAGGGAGTAAAACGCCATACTGCTGGATCAGGAACTTTTACTAACAGCAAGTAAATTCAGGCCTTATCAAGTTACAGCACAAACTGCACTCATGTTTTATTATTCTCATTAGAGATTTAAGGACTAATTCCAGTTGTTAGCACTTAGCAGTTTAATGTTTTCCATAGATAAGAATTAAGATTCTTCTGGGGAATTTTTTTGTTTGCTAAAGCTTGCAAAATATAATGCAGTAATGCACTTGCTTTGAGGTAATATAGCTGGATTTCCTAAACGTTTTAAATGGACATTTTTAATGGGTTTAAAAAATTTAAATCTAATAACTGAATTTTTCAAGTCCAAAATATATTCCTTTTCAGTCAAATAGGGGTTAAGAGCGCTAAAAAAAGGCAGATTTTGCTTTGAAAAAATTATGGTACTAATATTATTAGTACTTCAGCTGTTCTATGCATTACTAATGTTCACACAGATAAACAAGTAAAGAATTTCTTCATGCAGAAAATTATGAATTGAACCAACTTATTGCAATCCCTTCTTCACAAGCAATTAAGATGTATTTTTGAGTCAGAAAAGGAGGAAATATGGCTTAACTAGGATCCAAATGAAATGACATATTCAAAGAGATAGTAAAGCTTAAATTTTCCATCCATTAATTTCTCAAGAGATTCATGAAGACAAGAAATTGAATGATTTGAAACAAATAATGATATATTTACATTAGGTCCTTGAAGGTAATGATGTTAGAGGAATGAATCTGTATTTTTACACAATAAGGTGACTTGAAACTGAAGCAGGGGCTTCATTACCTCAACTTTCTAAGTTTAATTCGGTTTGAGAAACTAAGATTTGGGATCTTGCAGGTGAGTTTCGGAGCTTCACAGTGCCATTAATCCCAGCCGCAGTAAAGACTTTTTGCTCACAAAACTCTGATGCATCTGGGCAGTTTTTGGAAATTAAGCATTGGCTCCCCCATGTCTTGTCTGTCTCCGTGTCTCCCAGTCACTCTCTCAGATCACAAACATTGCAGGTGCTGTAGGCTTAGTTAGAATGACCTTGCATCTTAGGAACTTTGGTTTGGGTAATTAAGTCTACTTATGGAAATAATTAACATAATTTACTATAATCCATCTGGATCCAATAATCATAATTTCTAGTCCTCACATGTTATGAAATTTTGGTGTGTGTTCTTGTATTTGTTGTATTCTGTCTGGGCATGTTTCTGTTTGATTCCTCTTTAAATTTTTACTCTAACTCATTGGACACATGCAATTTGGAATGTTTTCCTTGGGTAATATCACCTTATAAAGGCAGACCCTGTAAGAGCATCACTGCTAATCAATAATAATTGTTAGTAATTGATTAGCTATGACATTGCATTTGGAAGATATTTTTCGTGGAGTAGCAATACCAGGAATAATAGGATAAATTCCGTTGACTCAGAGGCATGTATCTAGAAAAACTTCTCAGTAGGTGTATTTCAGTATTGTTTTCAGCTGGGCTATACAAAAGCTAATTTCTTGAACAGTTTACTTTCTATAACAAGGTGAAGCTTGCGATTGGTACGTCTTACTACCATGCAAAATTATTTTCCTCTGGTAGTTTCCTTTTGAAGTTTAAGGCTGTACTTCTTGCAGTCATGTTATTGGGTGTAATCCTTCTCCATATAAAAAATAAATTTATTATGAGGATTTCCCACTAGATATCTTGGAAAACTTACATATAGCTGTTCTGTGTCCAAAATGCTGTTCAGTAGATTTTCCAAAGCACCCAGGTAACAGCTGGCGCAGGCCATGTGCCAGGCTTGACAGCCCATATGCTCTCTTTAGTGCTGTAATTATCTCAACACAAAACTCTGATAACCCAGTCTACAGGGTCCAGTTTCACTAGGTTAAATTGACTCAGTGGCTTTGTTAGTAAGTTCCTTTGGCACAGTAAGAACTTCATCAAGACTTTAAGTATTGTGGCAGGCTTGGAAAACCAATATGACTGCTAGTTTCAAGACAGGTGTCTTATTAACCCTAGGAGATTGTAGGTTTCAGTTCATTATATCGGCACCCAGCAGCACTGCTACAGTTAAAGGTCTGTTGTCGTTTCCATTATGTGGCCACCTTTTCCAGAAGACTTTCTGGTTCCGTTGGTTTAACCTAGTTTGGGTTATACTTTAGCATGTGACTACTCAGCCTAAAGGCATTTTTCTTTTTCTACAAAATTTGGTCAAATTTTCTTTATTTATGGGGTTGTTTTGTTGATTGTTTGGGTTTGTTTGGTTTTGGTTTTTTGTAATTAGAATAAAAGGAAAAAATAACACTTTGCTTAGTTTTTATACTGCTTCAAACTTGAAAAGGTTATGAATATTTCTCTTTCTAAAATAAACACTCTGAGTGTAATGATTTTATGCAAATTTCTTATACCAAAAGAGAACATAAATAAAATAAATTAGGATCTACTGTATTCCACATTGTGAGCAGCAGGAATAAAATTGAGTGATCAACTCAAAAACTGTTTTTCTCTTCAATTATTCTATATGGACCAGAGGAATGAATTTATCCAAAGTTTCTTCCAATACCTTTGCAATGCTTAAGCCAATGTGCATGAATAGACAATAACAGACCTATGATTTATGTCTGACTTGTGTGCTACTGGTACTGGTTCAGTTCCTTGTGGACAGGTCCTAATGCTACTACTGGATGCTTGGATAGTCCCCTTGTAGTGACTGATACGTATGGGTCTCATTTGAAGCCAAAAGGAGTCAATGAAATCTTTCCATTAGGCTTTTGGTTTGGCATTTAGTGCAAGTGATCAACTAGGTGTGGTCTTTGTGATTCAAATAGATGAGGGGTGAGCATGAAGAAAGCTAAACTATTGCCTGCTTAGTGCAAAGCTAAGTCAAAAGCTACTTGCCTTGTGTATTCAGAGCCCTTATTGATTCTCCCAGGGGAGAACACCAGAGTGAAGAATCTTCTTGTTTACACATGTGAGGTAAATTACAGCTCCCAGCTTGGTAGATGATAGCTGTCTGCAGTCCTCTGCTTAGCAAGATGACCCTTTTCATTCATGCAGGAGTACAGAATAACTTTTAAAGCTCTATGAATTGTTGGCTACCAGTTGCTGGAACGAAGTGGTTGAAGTTAGGAAGTGATCAGACTCCAGCTTCACTCTGCTGGAAAAGAAACACAAGGACTCTCGTTATCGAGCTGTCTTCTGCAGGTAGTCAGGCAACTAAAGTCATCATTTATATGTTGTCAAGAGTACTCACCAAATTTATTGACTTGCACATTATTCTCTGCAAATAAGTTCTAGCTGCTCTCTTCATATTATAATTAAAACGGCAAAGACTTTAATCATTTATGAAATTTTAAACTACATACTGAATATAAATGTATCATTCAATGTGATGGAATGAATTAAATTAATCATTGTCAAATAAATGTATGAAAGATGAAATATCTCTCATCCCACATCATTATCCAAAAAAAGGTCTGTTTTCCAAGGCTGTAGTATAGCATATGGTTTGTATCATCTTTAGTGCATTTACAGCAAATGAGGCTTTCAAAATACCTGTAAAAATATAGTTTCCAAAGACCGTGTTTTTAATAACAGTTAGGTTAGACCTAAGCCTTATATTAAAATCTGACCATACAAGGAAGCACTTGTTCTCTATTAGTACTCAGAGCAATGTCTACTATGGTGTGAGTTGGGTAGAGCCTTTCTTTCATTACCTAATGGAGAGGTTTCTGTCAGTCCCATGTCTTTTATGTGAAAAAAGACATGGTCTGTTCCTTGCTTTTTGCTCTGCTGTCCCACTGAAATGATGTCCTACTGCAGAAGCCTTGAAGCTGTTACAAGTAGAGGACAGGTTTGGCTTGAGGGGAAGCTCCAGCATCAGTGGTGGAAAAGACGACCCGGCACAGCAGCTCCCACGCAGTCACAGTGCTGTGACACTGGGCAAAACATCTGTCTCTGAGGGAAGTTTCCTCTGCTTTCTGTTGATTTTATGTGGTCATAAAATTTGGAAGTGAGTCTAGAGATCATTCCATGAGGTCATGTTTTGTCAAAAGAATCAATCTGGGGAATAAAATACAGCAAAATATCTCATTTGCCTCATGCAGCTGCCCCTGAAAAGCACGTCATCCAGATTCTATTTGCCCTTCCACATTTTCACAAAAACAGATGACGACTAAACACAGGAAAACTCTTTCTAAAAACCTGACTGATACCTACTCTTTTTGGACCTGTCATCCTTTCCTAGAACTTTTCCTTTCTTGGCACCTTATATTCACAATTTTTCTTGGAATCAGTTTATTGCTCTGCATCTGACTCTCATAAACTCCTGTGAGTGCCTCCTATCTTCTGTGTTTTCCCTGTGACTCCTGCAAATCGCCTTGTCATTGCAGACAATCAAATGGTGAGGTTCAGTCTTGCAAACTGAAGCAGCAATTTTGGAATCTTGTGTTCTGAAAGCGTATAAAGTACCAATATGAGAGAGCCCTTCCAGATTCCCAGGACAGTGACAGTCACACCCCCACAACTCCCAGGACAGTGACAACCACAGATCCATGATCCTCAGGACAGTGACTGTCACCCAACCAGGATCCTCAGGATAGTGACGGTCACAGACCCAGATCCCCAGGACAGTGACAGTCACAGACCCAGATGCCCAGGACAGTGACAGATCCATGAACCCAGAACAAGATGCATCATCCTTCGATGGATGGGCAGTTCTCTTGGGTAGATGGACTGTGACAAAGCCATTTTTTTTTCAGTCAATTGCTTACAGACTTTAGCTTTTGCATGCTGGACACCTGTCTTTATAGAGGAGCTCATGCTGTAGAGATCATTGAACAACCATCAGCTGGTGTATTTTGGACTCCTGCTTGAAACCCTAAATTGTCAAAATGGTTCTGCAGAGGGGGCTGGATCCATTCTCAGTTCATTACAGATGTAGATTGTATTCAGATCACTGACCTGCAATTTATTCAGAGTTGACAAATACTTAAATTAATGAAGCAATCACTGTCTTGAATAACACCAACAATATATTCTCTATTCATAGTTAGTATGCCAGTAGAAAGAAATTAAGAAAATAGAATGTATTTAATGCTTCTCATTTGTGTTAGAGACATCACCCTCCTTTTTCACAAGCAGCATAAATTAAGTGCTTTTCACTGTATGTATTATTTGTATAGCATTTGGCCATATATCAGGATGAAATACAGTTCTCTAATTAGCTCCTTCCAAGTACTTACAGTTACCCCAGGCTGGTGATCACCCATATGAAAGCAAATGTGACCCTGGCGATTGTTTGTACATGCAATTGTACAGCCACAGTAAAAATCTTTCTAAAGCTTTCTTGTGGCTCACAACCACAGTGTGAGCAGTAATTGTCGGAGACAATTCACAAGAATCAGGCAGTTTAGCTTGTTTTGGTGAAGCACATATCATGAAAAAAGACATTTGAGGTCTAATCCTATCTTTCTAATGGTTTTATGATGGGTTCCCCTTATATTGAAAGATTTTATTAACTTGGAGATATAATTTTCATGAAGACTCAGAAAAGAGTAGAAGAAAAGTACATCTTCTAAACCCTTTCAGTTCTTTTTCTGTTGCTTCCTAGTATTGTTTCGAAGACTAGGAGATGATGTTGTATTCCTTGGTGTGCTGTTTAAAGTCAGGAGCGGCAATATTTAGCACATGCTTGGGCAGCCGTGTTTGAAATCCATGCTTTCTCTCTCTGGTGTTCTGATGTGCCTTTAGGGGATGCTTGCCTGTTTGTAGTTTGTTTTCTTTTGTTTAAGGTTTCAGCTACTGCATTGACTAATGATTATATAGCAGTAAACTCTCGTCCCTGCTAAATTCGGAGGTAATGCCTCAAAAGCATTTTTCCCCTGTGTGACATAAAACAGTAAAAGAACTAGACAATCCCCTTTTCAAAAAGAATAATCCTTTGTTTAAAGAAAAAAAAAAAAAAAGGAACAAACGTCTTCTTGATGCCAGAGGGTGTAGAATTCAAATCAAAGATTAAGCTAATTGATAAAAATAAAACAAATGTCTCACACTATAATCCTCTATAGGCAGAGCTAACATTTTTTGCATTAACAAGTCACCAATATTAATCACCTATGTTGTCTTAGTATTACATTACACTTGGTTTTGAACTGTGGAATATCTATTTGATACAGAAATAACAGGAAACCTGCTGAATCTGAATTTCATTTTACTTGTAAGTCTAAATTAAATTTCTGCCCTTCAGTAATGTAACCTCAGTAGAGAACTGATGGGACCTTGGAATGCAGAGAAAAAAATCAAATCATTGATCAACTCTTTGCTAATATAAATTACCTGTATATGTTTCATATAGTTAATATATTAGAAATATATATTTATAATTTTAAGAGGATTTTGGAAAAAACTTGAAATATTCTCACTGAGACATTAATTTCTACATTCCAGTGAATGTGGAATCGTTTTGAAGAATTTACAGGAAAATTCTATTTGTTCTGATTAGCCAGTCACAGAAAAAGAAAGAAAAAGAAAGAAAGAAAGAAAGAAAGAAAGAAAGAAAGAAAGAAAGANAGAGAAAGAAAGAGAGAAAGAGAGAAAGAGAGAAAGAGAGAAAGAGAGAAAGAGAGAAAGAGAGAGAGAGAAAGAAAGAAAGAAAGAGAAAGAAAGAAAGAAAAAGAGAAAGAAAGAAAGAAAGAAAGAAAGAAAGAAAGAAAGAAAGAAAGAAAGAAAGAGAGAAAGAAAGAAAGAAAATATGCTGTTTAATTACGTACTGCCAGGAGGTTCTGAGCCTTTCTATGATATGTAATAAATTCAGCACTGCCAATTTAGTTTAGTTGTTTGCCTAAAATATTAGGAGCAAACTACAAATGAAGAGTTAGTTCAATTTAGAAGAAAAGCTTACAGCTAAGAGAGGAAAGCACAACATGGTTAAACTACCATTTCAGTCACAGTCTGCAATTGTTGAATACGTTTGTAGTGGGCAATTTTTTTATTATTAAGAGTTTGAGAGCAATAATTATTCATAGCTTCATTTTTATCTAAGTAATACCAGTGCTTTCAAAAATAAGTTTTATATTTAGCTTTCAGCAGACTTTTTTCCTCTCTGTTTCTATTTTTTTCCTTCTGCTTGCATTTCTGGGCTTGCAGTCAATTACTAGCATAAAACTGAAGGGGCAATTAGCCCCTGCTGCAAATGCTATTGCTGACATGTCTAAATAAATACAGAGTAATTATAGACTAGATGTCCAGGACAGCAGTCTGTCACTCCTTTCTTATTCAGCTTGGTTTGTGGAAGCAGCATCACTGACGTTGTGGTAAACGTGCACCCTAATAAAAACTAGATTTCAGGCTGGAGCCTAGTCTGCTCTTTTGCACTTGATTATGTCCTGAGTTGACAATGTACACAAATACAATGACTGAGTTGAGTCTTATGATAATCTGAGCCATTCCATGGGCCTAATCCAAGAGACAGACCAGACACCAGCCAAAATTTGACATCAAAAGCAGATATTCCCAGTTTGGGCATCATGTTTAGCCTTGTTCATAGTAAAACAAAATGAAGTGCTTCAGACACAGGTGCAAAATTACAGCACTGCTAAGGGCAAGAGCTGTGTATGTAGCCTAAAACCACGGCTTCCCTGTCTGCTTTCAGCATATAAACCCTGCTCTCAATGGGAGCACCTGTGTCAGGACCAATGAGGAAAACAGATGCATGTTGCAAACATTGTCTGCTGTTTGTTGCTCACTGAGCGTCACCCAGAATGACCCAAACATGCAAGAGTGACTGCCCATAAAGTTACTTAAGAAGAATTGCCTTGTGTCCATTAGTCTAATGTTTTGTGGGGAGACTGAAATCTATAAAAATGTTCATATTCATAGAAATTAAGCATAAAAGCTGCCACTACATTTTCTCTGCAATGAGTTTTTAACATTTTGGAGGTTTGCTCTTTTGCAAAACCACTTACTCCACAAAGGTATAAAATATAGCACTTAATGGCAATAGTACATTTGCTCAAGTGCATTAGACACTTCTTCCTTCTCCTTCTCTTCCTGCTTGATTGGCAGCCAGAGATCCTAGATGCAGCACTATAGGAGATATTGTTCATAGCCAAAGCAGCAGGATCTGGCACCAGAGAGGACTCCACAGGCATTTATATTGATGGTGGCTTTGCAGTTGCCTCTGGGTCTTTCATGTGGCTGGGCTGATGAAAGCTATCTGGGCAGTTATATGCACTTGGAAACCATTTCTTTTTCCACTGACATGTTAAATGGTTGTGGTGATTAACTGTTTGTATGCAGAGAATTTTAAAACCTTCACCATGGTAAGTCTCTGCAGAGATCACTGGCACAAGGTGTACATCTATATTTCTCTTTTCTGCCTAGAATCCCTTTCCTGTATTGGTGTGAACATTTGTTTAACTGCATTTGTGCATGTTGGCAGTGTAACTCGGTGGAAGGAAATCTGAGGTTCTAGGTACAGCATGGTGTGAAGTTTCAGTCCTGGCTTCAGGACCCCTCTTCTGAAACAGTCTGGGGGCTCCATTATGCACATCACATGCTGAAAAACAATGTAGTAGGAGAACATCCAGGAAGCTGATTGCACATTTTGTAGCAGATAAGTAAAGTTGTGGATAGGCCCTGGGCTTTTTTCTCAGCCTCTGCTCGTATCTTGTTACACAGAGCACTGGGTAAGGGGGAGAGAAGGGTCGTTCATGGGCCCGCAATGGTGTTCCATGGGATAGCCCATACAAACAGCTCGCAATGCGCTGGTCCATGGTGTTCTCTGAGACCCTCTGCAGATTCAACCACATGCATTGTCTTGGGTAAAAAGCACATGGGATTCACACATTTGGAAATTAAAAAAAGCCCAAACCCAGAGCTTTTATTACTCTTCAAAGTACCAGGAGTTCCAGCCTGTGTTGTACCTTTGATCACAAGGAATGTATTTCTCTGCTGCAGTGTTAACACAGGCATAAGTTTGTGTAGAATTAAAAAGTATATGTTATTTGAAATGGTCAGGCAGTAAAGCAACGCCATATAAACCAACTGTTTTGTTTTTCATTAAACATAAAATTGTTTTATGTGTGATTGTACTTCAAAGGATTACTTCAATAATTTACTTATTCCAGGAGTGTTACAGAAGGAATGACCAAATCTCTACTCCACAGCTTTTTCTTCAGATGAACGTTTAGCTGATGTACATTAAATTTTACAGTCATGTGAGCCCGGCTTTAGAGCAATAGCCACATTTTCTGGTTTTGCCCAAGTAGTATCAAAACTCATAGATACAAGTATTTAGTCTTCAAGAGTCTAGAGATTTTCTTAAACAAATGTACATTTTGTTTTGAAAGTATGTATTTTACATTTTAATGTTAACTTATGTAACACTAAAATTAAATTATGGTTAATGTTATTGAAATAATTAAACAATTAAAAACAATTAACAATTCAGAACAATTTAAAAATATTTGTAAAATATGTGAGTTCCCAAATCCACAAATCAAACCAGTCAAAATAGGTTTACATTTCACTGGTCTCTCTGAAACTTTGGACAAACTCTATGTAAATCTTGAAGTTGTGCTTTTGAAGCTGAAGTAATACAAGATATCCACTGTGATTTCACTAGAATAATGTTGTAGGCTTAAATCATGTCTAAAGTTTTCATACAGCATTCTGTAATTGTTAGTGATAAAAGTACTTTGAAAGTGCATAACCTGGAAAATTTCAAAAAGTTAAGATTCTGTAACAAAACTGAGGAAAAATTAAAAAAAAAAAGAAAAAAGGGAGTTCCACATACTTGTGAACAACTGTTCCTCCATTAAAATCACCATAGGGTGTTCAAGACAAACGTTTTGCTGTATATTGCAGGCTTCCATTGGCTCTGAATAATCCTGGAAAAAATCCTGGTTTGCCGTATGTGATAGATGGTTTATGGCAAACATCTTGAATTCTTCCTGTGGACCTGCTGCTGTCCTTCCATTTCACTGGAAACCAAGGCTGTTTCATCTCCATTACAAGGGATATAATGGAAGGAAAGGGACAGCAAAACACTGGCAGACAAACACATTGAGGAGAAAATACAGGAAAATCATATTTAATTATATAATTATTTCTCCATAGAAAGTCACATTTTGCTAGGGCAGTTCTCTTTGTACTTCCGCATGAGCAGACTTAAATGCAATTAAAGTGCCTGCTGTATACTGATGTACAAAGGGAAGGTTGGAATTTTCCAGGGGACAGATTTGTTTTACAAATATAGTGGTCATTTAGCTTCCTGGCATTTAGCTAAGTTCCCTCACCATTAATCTTTTTTAAAAGTGGTTCCTTTTAAGCTGAGCAGCTTTTTCGCCTCTTAAATATTATGGTGATATTTAAAAACAACAAAACAACGAACAATTTTTTTTTTGTTAGGTTTTATTAGGACCCTTTTGGAAATTCCATTGAATCATTAAAACTTCATTATGTTGGATGAGGCTTCTCACCTCAATTTGAACAGAATTCCTGGTAGCTTCATTGGTAACAATGACTGAGAAAAATCTTACACTTTGGCTTACTAAAACTCAATCCATACCTTATCAATGATCCTGATACCAAAATATCAACAGTCTGACTCCTACGAAAGAGCTATACAAGAGAATAACCTTCCTGAAAATACTCTGGATTCATCAAACTTTTCTGTTAAAGCGTATTGGTTCCAGTGATATCTCACTTTGAAAAACAGTAGGAATTATTTAATTTAAAAAATCGGCAGTCTATTTATGTTTTAGGTGAAATATAGTCTATTTTTTGGGTTTTTTCCACACTTTTTTTCAGAAGGTGTTGCATTTTATATTTTACCATTGATTTCTATTGTGTTGTATTATGTGAAGGTTTTCATATTTTATTTTGCTGTTCCAATTACTCTTAAATAATATAAACTACATAAAATTATGCTTTTCATATCATAAGCTGTCAAAACTTGAACAATTTCCTACCTCTCACAGTGGAAATTCCTGGGAAAATCAAAGCATTGAAGCTTTCTTTTCAAGCTGCTAAATTTGAGTTTAGTTTCGTTTTAATGTAAGTTTAAACTTTTAAATTGAAAGTTCAGAGTTTCAATCAGGTATATTCTTATCTGGGATATAATGTCACTCCACCTAGACAGAGTAATCTATAATGGAAGAGGAGAGACACAGAAAAAGCACTAATACTTCTGACAATTTATTTTGCTGTCTGAGACATAATCTTCTTATTGAGATGTTTTTATTACTTTGTCTTCACTTTTCCTTTGATGGTGAGAGAGTCTAACTCCAGGCAAACTCCCACTATCCATCCAAGATATGGTTTCTTGATTTTATGCACAACCCTTCGACCTGTGGAAATTAAGGTGATTTTTTTATTTTCTGTACTTCTGATTATTTTGTCCATATAACTCCATTTAAAGGTGATGGAGATCTGAAAATCTTTCTCTGTTTTACTAGTTTCTACTGAATTAAGTTCAATCATTTATCCTTGTTTGCAAATATGTGCTAGGAGTGGCTTTTCATGCTTCATGCAGATTTGAAAGTGTTTTTGTAGTTCTGTGTTCCATCAAATACAGTGATACTGAAATTCAGCTAAATACACATTTCTTCTACCTCCAGGAAGACAATGATCTCTGAGAGGTTTGGATTCAGACAGGATAAAGATGTAGCTAAATAATTCTTTAATGAAATGCATATGCTAACTCCTTTAGTAAATACCTGATTTTTTAAAATTTCAAATTTTAACATCAGATGTTCCAAACTTCCTAGAATTTGTCAAGCCCTGGTTTTGTGAAAGTCAATGGAATGTGGTCAAAGATGGCATATAGTATTAGCTTAAGTGCTTCCTACTGTTACGAATGAGTGCTTGAGACCACTTGAAAAATCGCCAGCAAGGGTATGAGCAAAAACCAGCTTTAATATTAAGACAGACCTCGACAAAGTTCATTGGCAAGATTCACAGGAGAGTTAAGTTATATCAAGGAAAAACAGGCAACAACAAACTAAACAAAATCTAGGTAACCAACAACTGTCTAGGGTCTGTGAGTGTGTGTGTGTGTATGTGAAAAGAATAGTGAGAGCAAGGATAAAAAGGAATGTGGCCTAAAAACTTAACAGTGCTCAAACCTAACAGTACTTTAACTTAACTTATACCTTAAGCCTAACAATTCAACAAAGAAACAACATTTAACTTGTACCTAACTTAACTTACAACTTAACAATTTAACAGATGAACAGCACTTAACCTAACTTCAGACTTTGAAGTCAAACCTAGCAACTTAACAAAAGAACAACATTTAACAGTACTTAGCTTGTAACTATAACTTAGCCTGACTTACAGACCTAACTTGCTGACATATCTTAAGGCACTTAAACATCTAAGAAATCAGCATTTCTCCCAGATTTGCTATTACATATGTGCACGTTTATGCACCCAGACAAAAAGAATCTGTGCAAGGTATCTGTGAAAAATTCCCCTCAGAGATCAGTGAAATACTCACTTCAGATGCCTTTGCATCTCCTGATGGGCTAAGGATTGGGCCTTGGGGAGCGAGGGTATCAGCCCAGGACTCGTCGCTGTTCAGCAATCCTCCAAGTACAGCGAACCTGAGTGTCCGCTGGCTCCGAGAGGCCCCACTCAGAGAGAGGGTGCTGGTCACAGCCTGCTGAGGTCCAGGAGAGCTCAAAGCATCTCACTTTGGACTGCTGTTTATAGGGTCACAAGAGAGTGGGTTTTAGTCATGACAGTGTTTCATCCTGGTTATGATTTGGGTGGACGCTTTCTTTGAAAGTGTGAGAACAGGAATGTTATGCCGTTCTGGGAAGAAAAACAGTTTCCAAGGCTGCTCATGAGGAAAACAGGAGCTCATTAGACAACAGCAATTCCTGGAATTGCTGACAGTGTTTTTGGTAAGCTCCAAGGAGGGGGCTAAGCCCAGGTGCTGTTCCTCAAGGCTGAGGCCTAACAAGTATTTCTCAGATCACAGTGGGGCCTGGGAAAAAGGGGTGGATATACACCACCACACCTATTGCCTTGGAAACTACATCTCTATTACAAGCTGTGTAATATGTATTGTGTGAGTACCTCTGGGGGAAACACATATTGGGTGTACACAGAAGTAGGATAACTCTTTCCAGTAAAAAAATCACAGAATTACAGAATCAAATAATAGCTGAGGTTGGAAAGGAGCTCTGGAGGTCATCAGGTGCAAGTATCTTGCTCAAGCCTGATGTCCAGGGCCATGTCCAGACAGTCCTTGAATATGTATCTCAAAGGATGGAGATGACTCCACAGCCTTTCTGGACAACCTGTGCCACTGCTCAGTCACCCTTATAGTAAAAAAATGTTTCCTGATGTTTGGATGGAATCTCACATATTTTAGTTTGTACCCATTGCCTCTGGCCCTGTTACTGGGCACCACTGAGAAGAGACTGGCTCCATCTTCTTCACAACTTCCCTTCAGGTATTTATATGCATTAATAAGACTCACCTTGAGCTTCTCTTCATCATGCTGAACAATCCCAGCTCTTTCAGCCTGTCCTTATATGAGAGATGCTCCAGTCCCTTCATCATCCCTGTGGCTTGCCATTGAACTGTCTGCAGTATGTCCATGTCTCTCCTCTTCTGACGAACCCAAAACTAAACACAACACTCAGGTCCCATCAGTGCTGAATAAAGGGCAAGAACCTGCTGGTAATGCTTTTCCTAATGCATTTAAGGATACCATTTACCTTCTTTGCAGCAGGTGCACACTGCTGGTTCATGTTTAGCCTGGTGTCTATGAGGACCTTTGGGTCATTTTTGGCCAAGCAGCTTTCCAAAAACTATGTCCAATGTGGTATAGATACACAGGTAATAACTCTTTTTTCAGTGGAAATACATTGTTACCAAAGACACACTGTGTCATAAAATGTTAGGCTTGCAGTTTGTTCTTAGTGAGTTCCTTACAAAATTAAAGTTAAGGACATTCTTATTTCTTTTGCTTGAAGTTTTGAAAATTTTACTCAGCTGTGGTGCAAGTTCAATTCTCATGATCTTTCAAATGAAATCGATAATGTAAAAAAAAAAAAAGGAGTCACCTCAAAATCTTAGAAAGAAACAACAGCTAAACCCTCACACTCCAGAATATTATAGAAAGCTCAGGTATCACTACAGTTTATATGGTTAAACATGTTATCATTGGTCTGTACTAGACTCCGGTGTGTTGTAGACATGTTATTTCAAAGCAGTCCAAGGCAAGGCACTATCGAGATCTACTTTAGAAAGTTCATATTAGTTGTGATGAGTGAGCCATTCTAGAGATACGAAGAGCATTTCTGATCATGAGTTCACTTCTAGTTGATGAAAAAAGGCACAAGCTCAATGTTAGAACCAAAAATAAGCAATCTCAGAGCAGCCATTTTTCTTTTCACTGGTGTAATATTGCTGATTAGAACTAGGCTGCTGAGCTGGGTAGATCTTTTTACATTCATGAACATTCTGGTCATAGGTGATCATAAATAGGGTGGAAAATAACATGAATTTACTGTATAGTGATGTTAAGTGTTTATGATATATTAATTCAAAAGATAGTGTGAGATGACTGGATCTAATCACGTGGGTCTGAACGTGTTTGCCTCATCTTTAAGCTGAGGTTCATATATCCTCACCTAATGAAATTTACAGCTGATCTAAAAATGACTTTACAGACTTTGCTGCAGACTCACCCCATGTTTAGAGGGCTGGAACCTAATTCAGAAAAGTACACTAGCTGAAGTTAATTAAACTGTATAATATTTCAAGGAATTCCTGTCTAGATAGCACCAAATGTATTCATGTACTTCTTTAAAATAAACTAGTGAATATTGTTCTCAGAGACCTCTGTACAACGGTTATTCTTCCACTTTCTCTCCTTTCAGTGTTTTCTCCCACTATCTCATAAGCATTTCTTGGATTTTCTGCAGTCAGACCAGAATGCGTTGGGAAAAGGGAACTCAATTTGTACCTCTGGAACCAAATCTCATTGTTAAGGAGAATGAAGTGGAAAGCCAATGTGAGAGACAAGGAGAAGACCAGGGACATGTTTCTAATTGACACATTTGATGCTGCAGTGTCCGAACAGCCAAAAAGTCACAGAAGGAGAATTCATTTTGCCTACCTTTAGCCACCTAAAATCTAAGGCTGATGTCATCATTCTGGGCTTTATAGATTACCAATAAGGAGAAGCAACACCTTCAGAGAACAATTAACCTCATCCTAAGTGGCAAACCTGAGCTGTCTCAATGTGCTTTTGGAAGTCGATTAATTTTTCCCTGATGATTCTAAAGTACCATATATCACTTGACTACATTGACTTAGATATTCAACTTGTAGACATCCTGCCTGAAAGTTCATCAGAAGTAGTTTTACTTTACATGACAAGTTCACAATGACACACACACACACACACACACACACACACGTATATATGTATGTATTTATACAGACTGGCATATGATTCAATTTTTGGTCCTTCACTACAAGAAAGACATTTAGTTGCTGGAGCAGGTCTAGTGAAGGGCAACAGAGTTGGTGAAGGGTCTGGAGCACAAGTCTGATGAAGAGCAGCTGAAGGAGTGGGAAATGTTTAGCCTGGAGAAAAGGAGGTTCAGAGAACTACTTATCGCTCTCTACAACTACCTGAAAGAGGGTTGTAGAAAAGTGGGGATTGGTTTCTTCTCCCGGGTGGCAAGAAAAGAGATAAAAGAAAATGACCTTAGGAAAAAACTCTTTATGGAAAGGGTTGTCAAACACTGGAACAGGCTGCCCAAGGAAGTGGTTGAGTCACCATCCCTGGACATGTTTAAAAGATTGAAAGATATGTAGATGTTGCACTCTAGGGACATGGTTTAGTGGTGGTGGACTTGACAGTGTTAGGCTTATGATTGGACTGAATGATACTTCAGGTCTTTTTGAGCATAAAGGAGTCTATGAATTTTATTAGCTTGTCTCCAGTAGTGTCTGTACATGCTGTTTTTTGGACTACATCAGCTTTAGAAACAAGGAACCTAAAGTCTACAGTCATGTTAGTAAGTTTGGTGGGTCAGAGGCTCTTCTCCAATCCTCTGAACAAGTGGCAGAGCACAGTTAGTTTCTCTTACACAGAGTGGACTGATCCACAACAGGGAGAGAGCACTCGTGGGCTGGAGCTGATCCCTGAATTGTGATCAGGCATTGCATTGGTGAACCTATGCAATAGCCATGGCAGGAAGTACAGCAACATTTGTACAGTACCAGTGTTTGAGCCATGAATCCAGACACCTACAATTTTATGGTATATATGCTGTGTTGCTTTCCAGATAGGCCTTTTTTGTATGTAGGCTCTGCTGTTTTTCCAGTAGCTTGGATTTTCCTGAAATTTTCCTGAGGTCTAAACATCTCACAAAAGAGATTTAGGCAGAAGTGTCCTTACTCTTTTTTTCACAAGACTGATGTCAGACACTTCTTTCGTATTCTCCAGTTGCAGATAAAAGAGCTGTAAGTCCCCAGATCCTCAGCCAAGCTATAACTGTTTTAGCTATGCTCATTCCTGATTCTCTAATGGGGTTTGATTTCTCAGTTGAGAACAGGAATAACTGATTGCACTCTTCACACTATGAACTGCTGAAACTCTCTCCTGGTTTTTCAAACCATCAGTATCTCAGAGTGGCTGATATGGCCCTTTCACAGAGGAAGGGAACACTGTGGTTGATGGTCACCTGGCAGTTCTTGCTGCCTTTCTCTTAGTATCATAGTGCTTTGGCTCTTCAAACCTGTGCAAAGTAGCCCAGCTGTGGTAGTGTTCACTTGGCAGCTGTGTGATCACCTGCCTCTCCCATCTTTCTTTTGCAAGCTCCTCTCTGTTCATACACATACTAATTTTCAATACCCAGAGCTCTTGTGTGACTCTGCTTATTTCCAGTTTCAAATTTATTTGCTTCCTTCTATTTGTCTCTCATCTTCTCAAGGATGCTCTTATTCCCCCCGCCCTGAATATTTCTCTAAGTCTTGCTTCTCCTGATTTTATTCTTATGATGCAGTAATTTTTAATTCAGCTAATTTTATTCTAGAGTTGCAAAGTAGAAGGCTTTTTACTGCTGTCTCTATTCTCATCCTACCTTTACAGGGCTTTTGATGCTGTTGAATAATTAATATTTGCTAAAGTCCACATTGGTAATGCTGAAAAAAGGTTAAAATATGTTAATAAACCTGGGAAAAGTACAGAGGAAAGCATACTAAAATGAGCTATGCTAAAATGCTATTCATATATCATGGAGTACTCTCCTAAAGAAAGTAGATATAAATGGAGATAGATACATAAAACTGATTGTCAGTTTCATGCCTAAATGTTCTGTGATTGAACCTCCTCATTCATTTCAGATTAAAAATACGCTACAACGTTTCTTAGAAGGTGTAAAAAAGATTAAAGATTATTTTTGAATGCTGTTTTTATTAGATGTAATGATTTACATCTAAGTGAATAGTATTACAATCTTATATAAGAATAAATTAAATTCTTATACTGTATTCTGGTGATGCAGATAGTGATATCATCTACCAGTAATTTGGCAATTAAGAGTTTTACACTGTTAACCTAGGACTTTCTATCCCTGATAAAACCATTTTTAAAACTATTTCTTTCCATTTCCAGTTCAGACACAGTGTGCTAAGGTACTGCCAGAATCTGTGATCTGTATGACTGATTAAATGAGTTTCCTAAATAGAATTTAAGGCATTAATGATAAATGAGTACTATTTTGATCTGCTCTTGCAGAAATTTACATTGTTTTAAACAATTAAGGTGCCTAAAAATTCTACCTGGATTGCCCCAGGATCAAGATATTTAGAGAAAAGCCTCTAAATCATCGAGTGAGTTTTTAATTTCATTTCATGCATTGCACATATCCTAATGACCTTTTCTGAGTTTTTCCGACTAATTTCTCTCTAAATGACAGGCTCTTTCTCAGAACATTTCAGTATGAATAGGTAGCCATCAAATAACATCTGTGTTTTATCAAAAACTATGTCCCTTGTAAATTTTCAAGTGCTATGGTTTTTAGGCAGTCCTTAATCACAGATTCTCTCCTGGATTAACAGGCATTATGGCTTGGATTTGGGATCGTGCTGGTCCATTGTATAGAGTTTCAAGCTGAAATGAGAATAGTGAGAAACATGTCCTTTTCTACAAAGGTATGATTTAAAGAAATTACTTGACAGCTCCTTCTGTGGTACAACCCTTCAGCTTTTGCCTCCCGTTTACCAAAAGCATCTTCTCAGCCAGTAACAATTTGACTAACACCTACTTTTTAATTAAATGTTGTAGCATTTAGGAAGATGCATGCTAATCTGGGCCCCAGATCTGCAGCCCTCAGCTTTACAAGATGCTGCTCCAGCAGAGGCCGTAAAGCTCTCGATAAGAAGCGTAAGGAGCAAGGTGCAGGTCCCCCAGCGATAACCTCCTGACTCCAACATTATAGGTCTTTCTGCCAGAATTGAGTTCTACATCTTCCTCGATTGGTTATTGTCACAAATGAGTAATGGATGCGCCCTGCCTGCGTCCCCAGGTACATGAGCCAGTCCATCAGGCCATCGGGAAGCACAGCTGCTAGCCATGGGGGCAGGCAGATAACAGGGAGAAGTGTTAAAGGCGCCACAACCACTGGGACAGTGGCTGAGTCCCTGCCACTTCTGAGAAACCACCCGCCTGCAACTGCCCCTTACTCTGCTCTGCATGGGCATTAATCAACCTGCTCCCTGGGATTGTGTAGGGGACCAGATAAAGTGGAACAAACAAATCAAACCCAGGGAAGCGGTTGGAAAATGCACAGCACTCAGGCCATGCTTAGTTAATTTTGGTCTATTATTCAGAGGGGCAGGATGCTTTGCTCACACTGGGAATTATTGTTAGAAATGTATATACACACATGCATACATATATACATGCACTATAACATAACATAACATATATAGCATATACACTTATTATCTATTGCATTGTTATATATGAAAAATATAATATATGTTATATACATTATATATGTATAAAAATTAAACCTTTCAAAATTGTCTAGCTACCTGCTGAGCTGCAAAATGCACTTGTCATTCTTTTTGCTGTCAGTGATGATAGCAAAACAAGTAATTGGTATTTTAGTAAACCTGCCAGGAAATCGACTCATGCTGACTGAGAAGTGAGTAAGTAGGTAAATAAGACTTGTGTTTTAGTTTATTAAGCATGTTCTTAGAAAGTGGTGTGATTTGCCTTGCTATCACTAGTATAAAGGCTTGACTGGAAATTTTCTAGAGCATACATGATAAAGTGGGTTTTATTTAACATATCAAGTAAATTTGAAGGTCATCTCAGTTTTTAAAAGCATCTAACTGAGACATATGTTCCATGCGTCCCTCCAGAGGAGGACATTTGTAATAATACACTGCTTAGCATATTAGTAACATTATCTGTAATTCAGAAAATTCCGTTTTGTTATCATGTTAATTGTTGGAATAAGAACGATTTGCAATGCAAAACTCAAGAAATATCCTTTTAAAAGTGTATCATTAGAATCCACATTGAGGCCAGATTTTCTAAAGAACACAAATTCTTATTAATCAACTCAGTAGATGTTAGTAAAGTTTTCAAAACTGATCGGAAGCCAGTATCTCAGAGAAAAGTAATAGGGCCTGTGATGTACTGTACTCCTTCAATATATAATCATAATTATTACTGTGTCTATAAGTCTAACTATATCTGCAATACCATATTTCTGTAGGATTTGATTCATCCCTTTTGGCAATGCCCAAGTTTAAAAGAAAGTGTTGTACAGCACTTTGCCACACAGAAGAAAACAGATATATGACAGAAAACACGTCTGGTATCCCTCTGGATGAAATGGCAAAAGGATTTTTGGAATACAAGGAGGAAACTCCTAAATTTTCAGAACTGTACAGATCACAAATTTAGAAGTTATGAATTCTGTGGGTGAGAAGAGGTATTGAAAGAGCATATGGAACAACAACCAGAAAGAAGCAAAGGTTCCATAGAAGTAGAATGTTGCTACTAGAAGTTTCAGAAGTTTATTTATGTCTTCTTTCTTTCTGTGGTGGCTCAAAGCTATTCTGCACTTAGGTATTTCCTTGAAACATTGTTTCAGAATAGCCAAGTGAAAAAAGTAATTTTCAACACTCCATAGTTCTTTCAAAGCAGAGGAAATAATTGTGGAGCTCTCATGAACATATACATTAAGTTCTGTGCTATTTTCCCTTATGAGTCTTTGTTCAGTTGGATTTAACTCAGCTGCTCTTTGACCATTTGGACTACAATTTTCTATGCCATATTTTTGCCTGAAATAAAATTGGTTTCGAAAAAAATATTTCAAGAAAGATTGTTCAGCATTTTTGGGACAAGGTTTGATAACATAAAAATAGTATTTTGCTAGAAACAATATTTTCTCAACATTTTATTTAAAAGGTCAAACATCTCAGAAAAAATAGATACTGCTGAAACTACAGATAATGCATTTTCACCGTCCCTACTCAAACCTCCCAAGTCTCAGCCAAATTATAAATCCATGTTTTGTTTTCTTTTCACTTGCTTAGTAGAGATTGGTTGGGCCTGACAGAATTGCTGGGAAAGGAGACTGATGTTTGAAGTCAGCACTAAGGGCTCTAGATACTTCTCCTCTTTCCCACTGTGAGGACCTCTAGCAGGCACAAAGACAAGCTTTGCCTCCACTAAGGGAAAGCCCTGAGCCTGTTTACAAAGCTTTTGCATTTTATCAGCCAAAGAAACACAGAGAAGCATGCTCACTTTTTTTTTTCATCCTTTTCCCTAGTGATGCTGAGATTGCAAGAAAAGAAGGAACAGTTTATATGAGAACATGAGTGAGGAGGGGGTAGTACTCTGTTGAGCCAGGTGGAATTTTAGAAGAGAGGGTGGATACAGGCTGTAGGAAGGCAGAAACACAAAGGATGAATACAGAGCAAGGGAAACTGTTGCAACACACCAAAGGACAACTTTATAAGCTCCCATTACCTTGTGTTTTCACCTAGGCGTGTCAAGGGCAAACCTTAATCCACATACTATGGTGACAAAATGTACGGATTGTACTGAGTTAATGGACCATCTCACCTTCTAAATTTTCTTTTTTTAAGCACCTCTGTGCGTCAAGCCTCAGGCATGCTGAGGTGAGCAACCTGAAACAAGAATAGATGCTTAGCCCTAGAGGTGTCCATCTCCCCATCAGTTCACCCACAATGACCATGCTTCTTTTCAAGGTACTCACTGAAAAAGTGAGAACTGAAGAATAAAATATGTTCTATGATGTGGTTGGTATCTCCATGGCACACATGGAGAGACCACCTATTGCTGGCTCCGGGGGCCTGCTCGAGGCCACTCAGCAATATTCTGGGAGTGACCCTGGTGGAGCGGGGACTGTAGAGCACAGTGACCCCAGACACAGCGCTTCCTCCGGCAGCTCTTTTAGTGCTGGCTCCTCTGGAGGCGAGAGAGCCCCAAACTGATGTCACAGGCGCAGGAGAGAGTAAAGGCTTGAGAGAAGGGCCTTGGTGTGAAGTCCAGCTCTTTATTCCCAGTGAAAGCAACTGGGAAGGCAGCAGAGGGTCCAGGGGTCCAGGTGAGGCAGCGCGAGGATCGGGAAGAGCTGAATACGTCCAGGGACCAAAGGCAGGGGAATGGAATACAGAGGGATATTTATGGGGATACAAGCAGGGGAAAGTAACCAATAGGGGTACAGAGATTTACATGTAGCCAATGGCTAACCGAACTGAAACGAAGTTTCCAGAACCTAATCTTATACAGAACATGAAATCAGATACTAACTAACCAATGAAACAGTAACGTGCAAATGGAACCTAAAGGGATGCTGGGGGTGAACCAAAAGCTCACCCTAACCAGACTTAGGCAGTGGCAGGCTTAGGCTGGTCCCACCAGTCTTGAGCCCTTGAGGCTGTGGCTGCTGCCACACACACTGTCACAAGCACCCAATGTGCTACTCATCCGTACCTTAGTGCTGTGCCACCATTAATTCCTTCTCACCATCACTTGAGTAATTTCCAGCCTGTGTCCCTTTCCACTCCTGCAGCAAGAGACAAAGGATCTCTGCAAATACCACCTTCCTTCATTGCACATTCATTTTTTGAGCACTAGCTGGTTTTGGCCATTGGAAAGTCTGGCTGGTCAAACCAGGCTTGGTAAAATAGACTCAGATTTTGTGTATCAAATTTAGCTTAACTCAAATTTTAGGCTGTTTATTGCTTTCAGAATGCTGATAGGTGTTCTTCATCCTGGTCCTTGTCCCCAGTAAGTCACAACAGTGGGGAAAATAAAATCGACTCTATTAAGTATGTTGGCTTGGGGCTTGATCCTGCTCCTAGTGGGGTCCACAGGAACATTACTTTAAAATTACTAACCTGATTGTCTATGTACAGAAGGAAAAAGACAGCATGGTAAATTATTTAGAAAGACACCTACTATATGAAAGAATAGTTAAGCACATTTAAGACAAAATATATTACAATAGACCATGGTCAAGAGAAATAAAAAAAGGGGAGAATGAATCATGTCATATCCAGCTTTATTTTCTAGAAGCTGTATGATCATATTGAGATTAATCCAAAACATTCTGAGGGTCTTTCCTTTAATTCAGCTATTTTTCAATCTGTGCTTTAAAAACACAAATGAAAACTCTGAAACAAGTCCTTCTAAAATCACTCCAGTGGACTAAGTCTTGGAAAAGAAATCCCAGAAAACCAGCAGCCGTGCAAAACTTTGAGCACTTTTCATTCTTTCCAGATAATGGAAGCTGACCACTTACTGGACCTAAGAGGTGGTTTATGGATAAGGCTTAGATTCTTTGGAAAATGTTCCCTTTCAAAATGAAGGGGAAAAAAGCACAAGGTGAAAACTCAGAATGGACCCTCTTTTGCAAGAATTTTGGCCTATCACACTGGAAAAATCACTGGAAAAATATTAACAGATGAAATGCTGTTTTCTGCAGAAGGCTGCAGAAATTATTTTTCTGAGCATATGGAATTTTGTTCTGTGCATTGCCTCTGCAAAGTGTGTTTGCTTTAATGTTTGACATATGAGAAATTCAGCTTTGGTGGTTATACAACAATCTTAAAATAATAATAATGTTTACCCCTACCATGAATTCACTTTTTAGAGTTTGCAATTGCCTGGGTACTAACCTCTCTGCTGTGCTTGAAGTGCAGCCCCAAAGAAAGTTCTTGTTAGAATTTAAGATGTGAAGATCCATTTCTGCCTAACAATCTCCTACTCCTGCATTCCCTGAAGTGTATCCCATCTGCTTTTGGGAGCTCTCATTGCAATATGCAGTGATTGCAGGATAAGCACACCATTTTCCTGTCAATACTTTCCTATTAGCCTCCTGGATCCATACATCATCGTCTTGCTGGCCTGCAGTTTGCTTATCTTTGTCTCTGAGGCTGCCTTTGATTTATCTAACACCCAGGTTAATGAGGCATGGAGCCCAGGGTGGCTCCAAGGATAATGCACTCCTGTATAAAAATGCTTAAGGAAGGATCAAATGATAATCCATTCTAGACTAAAAGGCCTAGCTCTTCAACAAATGTTGTATTTCTTAATCACTAAGCTAAGACTATAATAGCTCCCTGTTAAGCTACTGCCATCAGTAAAACTAAACCCGCTAACTATATGAATTTACAAAAGAACTGAAAATTAGATTTTAATTTGTGTTCCAAAAAATAAAAAAAAAAATGTTCATTTCTTAGGAACAGTTATCACCATTATTTGACAGTGTTCTTATGCAAAAATAAGTTAGCTTTAATATTTAATTTACAGTAATAGTTTTATATTCCCTCACTGGGACCTATGTTTTTCTAAAGACAAAAATAACAGAAGCTAGAATGTTACTGTGGCAAGGATAAATCAAACTAGCTATTTCAATAATGGAGGTAATTACAAAGTGTATATATCTGAGATGTACTGAGTGGTTAGGGGTTGTTTAATTAACATAAAAATTTTAATATCATCAGCAAGTGTGTTGGTATCACAAAAGCATTGTTAAAAATGCATCTTAAAATAGTTATGCCTTTCTCTCTTCCTAGCTAGTACATAAGACTAATATACATTTACTTTCCATTTCTGCTAATTACCATCTTGCAAAGAAACATCTTAATGAAGGCAAGGTAAAGATCCAAGTAAGCTTTCAAAGTTTTATTTTTTTTGTTTCTTTTAAAGTGTTCTACTGCACATTACTTTGATGTCTGTTTTGGTGTCTTTTTTTGGTTGTTGTTTCATTTTTTTATGCTTGGTTGACCTTCATATTACAAATCTTCTGCAGGCTCCTGAAATACGTGTAATGTATAACCATTTAGAAAATGACATAACACCAAATAATGGCATCATTCCTATGGGATGACATGCTCCTGTTTTGAAGTAAAAGCCACACACAAGGAAGGCGTTCACCAATTGGCCCACCATAGCCCCCAAGGACTTGACCCAGGTAATAAGTCCTTTACTGGTCACTAACCTACATTATTGAGATTTAGTTTGGATTTTGATGACATGACATTGTTAATGGTTGTTATTGAGATGTAAATGATCTTCCATTGGGTTATTTAAAACACATGAAGGACCTAGTTTAGAATGAAAATTAGTTATTGATTATTCCAGCAATTAACAAAATAAATTTTAGCACTCATACTAACTTTATTTATTATTAAATAAATTAAGCACTTATTTTCACAAGTCTTAAATCATTTTTTGTTCAAACTGACTCCAGCAGGTAGATTGAATTCTTAGCAATCTTTAAGATGTTTTGAAAAAGGAAAACAAAGGTAATCAAATATTGTTGTGCTCTTTGTGGTCTTCTGTTTCAAGTGTCTAATTTTTTCTCTTAGTGCTCTTTTTTCTCTTACTGTAGATGACAGTAGTATGTGATACAGTTTTCTATTCAGTTGTATAGTGTGCTCCATAGATTCTTTAGTATTAAAGACAAGTTTTGAGCACATACAAAAGTAAAATCTTCATCCTGTTTGTTCCACCTCCTTTCTTTTGAAACTTCTATCATTAGATTAACATAATTTGTCAGTTTCAGAGTTAATTTTCTCTACTTGCATTTGTTTCATTAGTACTTCAAGTTTCCTCATGTAAAACATCCTGAGACAGAGGTCAGTCTTTTCAGATTCCCATTGTTATTTATAAGCACCTTGTAATGGGATTGATAGCACAAATATTAATAAAATACCCTTCCATATGTCAATTAAAAGTGGAGACTGTGTTATTTTATCCCTAGATATTTTAACTAGAAAATTGGTTTCCTGCATTTTTCATGTGGAGCAGTGCTGAGAAAACTTTAGAGGCTGTTAGACCCACCAAAAATTCACATGGTATGTCCCTACATATTGGGTTTGATGGCAAATATCCGAGAATGCATCTTATGAAGATATTTTATACCAAACTCAGCTTAGTCTTCCCTTTTTCTCTTTTTATTCTGCAGGCTCCAGCTGATGAAGGGTATTAGGCACTAAAGAGAGATGCAGGCTTTCTTGTTATAATTTCACTGTTGGGTCCCAGTGATACTTTTATATATAAAATATTTAGGTAGGGAAATAGCACAAGCAGCTTGACTGGACTGCTAGAACTCATTACTTAATGTGCTGTCTGTAGATGGTACTACTGAACTCACTGAAACTAATACTGTGGTCATGTGCTCTCTTTTGTGTTGCTGTATTGTCTCAGGATCCTCCACACCTCAGATAATATTACATGGAAAATTAGCTGCCTACCCACAGCAGTTCAAACAAGGCTTTCAGAAAACTCTTCCACACAGAGACACTTCAGTTTAAAAGTCCCTTTCAAAATTAGCAGCTGATAGCAGAGAAATGGCATTTTCTAACATTCACTTTCCTCGAACTATTCCCTCTGTCTTATTACATTTTTCCTGTTCTCTCAATTCTGCTGTTCAGATACGGATAAAGTACCCACTGAATAAAATGAATTTTATATTCTCTTCTTAAGAGCGCTGTCATCAGTTCAATGTCTGTATCATCAGAAATTATACTTTACTGTTTGAAGACATGACAGACTGCATTATCTCTGATTTTAGTGAAAGATTTCATGGATGGGTATTTACAACAGCTAATAGCTTACACATCATTCTCTACACCCATTAAACATATAATGCCAACTTGGGCATTTTTTGTTTGGTTGGTTTTTTGTTTGCTGATCAACCAAATAAGAAATAAGCAGCATCTCCTGGTATATTTGTTTGTTGATTTTCGTTTTTCTAACAAAGGAGTCAAATGTTAGCTCCCATTGTTAGTATTTTGATACACAGAGAAAAACTACTTGTGTAAATAGATGCTAAGACACACTAACCAAAATACAAGCATGAAAAGTTTGGTCTTATTTGACTTAATGAATATTTGTCTTTTAGATCTGAAAAGCAAGACATATTTGCTGAAACACACTAACAGATATTTACCATTAAAAAAAATCTTTAGAATTAGATACAAAATATAGCTCTAATTCCTATGAGGCAATAAAAAGAGAGCAAAGATCTTCTGTTTTCTCTGTACATCACCCAGTAACTATTGATTTCTTCAGATGTTCTCTTTCATACACAACTCCTCTAGTATGTCTTCTGAACAGCAACAGAGATGGTTTTTGATTTGGATCCCACCCACCTACCTGTGAGTTTTTCAGTAAACCACCTGGGTGAGAAGTAATCACCCATATGGTGAGTGCAGAAAGACATGCAGCTTAAGAGGTAAATGATCCTCTGGAAGTGACTATTTTTGTCCATTAATTCATAAGGAGTACATTCTCCTAGGTATGTTTTAAAGGTGAGGGTTTGGTGCCTTTCAGCTGATCTTCCCAGCAAGCCCATAACTGTTTTACATATAAAGGTCCCAGCTCAAATGCCTGGGCCAGGTGCAACTAGGGCAGTATCCTGAAGAAATAATACTCTCAAACTAAATGTAGTTAATCAAAAAAAGAACATAAAAACAGTCCAAAAACTATTTCATAACACCTCCAGCAAGACAGTGGCCATTTAAATTCTCTGGCCTTGTTTCCCTTATGTCACAGCTGGGGCCGCATTTCAAAAGGTGTATCAATTTAAGGGCATTTTTTTCAGTGGAGGTTTTCTCCTGTTTTAGGACTTAACATTTCTCTAGACAGATTTCCTTAAGAGATCAGCACTTCGCTGTTCCATAGTCAGCACAGCACCCCAGCTCCACCAGGCTCCCTTTCTTTCCAGTTGTGCTATAGCAGCTCCAGAAGTGCATATAACCAGTTTTCAAAAGCACCCTCCAGCGTGTTTTCTGACCTGTGATTGCAGGTAAAGATTATTCCCCTCAGACGTTCCTATAGTGGGGACGTGTATGATGTGCAGTTTGTGTACAGAGAAGCATGAAGCTGGAAATATGAAAATGCCAGCGAATGCACTTTTGTGGCACTGGAGGCAGGGTGGTGCCTCCAGTGGAACAGAGGGTGTAGATGAGCACCTACTATGAAATACAGGTATGTGTCCAGCTCCCTGTTGAGATACCGACTTGTGGACTGTGAGGGAAACATTATCTCTCTCCCTTTCTTGAAATAGCATGTGCTAAACAAAACAATTGCACCTGCAAATATCACCTGATACAACAGTTTTAAGAGAGATTGGTGTATCTTTCATTAATAATAAATGTGAAGCAAAGCCTGATATTTTATTTTATAAAGATAAAACACACCACTGTATACTCAAGAAACATTCATAATAAATATCAGTTTTAGGGGAAAAAAGCCCTAATATTGTTTAAAGTATTAACGGAGTGTTTTGCTTTAGTAACTGTAAAAAGAATTCAAAGCACTTTCAATCCATGGTTCCTCTTGTGAGCATTCTTAGCTTAAAACCTAGTAATCCTACAGAATTTACTCTATGCTTTACTATTAACTAATATGATTGATAGGATTTGGATAACTGACTGTCATGACCAAAGACATTCAGGAAACTGGCTAAGGAGAAAAGTGGCAGAATAGATCTGAGTGGGTCAGGTGCCTCAGGCCATTTGGATGCCTTCTCCTTGAAATACCACAGAAGAGCTGCATGCAATAACCACAGCTTCTTGTGGGCAGTGACTCAGATGGCTCCACAGTCAGCTAATTAATATACATGCAATATGGACCTTTCCTACCATACCCATCTTTAATCAAGTGGTGCCATTGTCATGGCTTACATTGCTATGCACTGTTGTGTTTTGTGTGTAACACAGTCACAAAACCTCACTAGTTTTCTTTTTTAATCATAACTGCAGATTTATACAAAATATTGTTAGTGAGTAATTGCACATTTGTGTATCTATTCCACACAGTGTGCAAGCAGATGAGATTCTTCTTGCAAAACAGTGAAATGTAGTGTTCAATCAAGTATTTAATTTGAATTTGGCCTAAATTAAATACACCAAGAATAACAGACTTAAATCCTTACATGAAGAGAGACTATCTAGTGGTAATCTAATACAACTTCTTGTAGCTCTTATTGCTCCATTTATAAAGCAGTTTGGTAGCAAGGGCACCACTTGGAAAAGGAGAAAGTAATTTAAGAAGTCCAGATCTTTAGTAGGCCATTTCAGAGAGAAATTGCTTGGTTCCCTAGGCAGCTCATGTCCTGCTTTTAGGGAAAAGTGCCGAACTCCATTCTGCCAACTGTTGTACGCTGGGATTGCCCTCTGATTCTCTATTCCAGCAACCCCCTGGCTTAGTGAGCTCCTAGGCAGACACAGTCAAATGCAAAGTGCCAATTATGCAAAAATAAAGGCTGAAGAATCTGCACTTCCCTCACTAGCAAGTAAAGCCCATGGGATCCTGAAAGAGGAACACGAGAGCATCTGTGCACCATAGCTGTACTTCGGTCTGTATTTGTCTTGTCTGACAGCACAGCAAGCAGTACTGTGGTGAGGAAAGGGTTAAGGACATACTTTTGTTAAAGTGAATAAACACGTTTGCCAACAATGCTGACATCTACAGCTAAGCTCTGCAAAGGGAAGTGTTAGTCTAAACAATGGGATTTGGATGTACACACAGATATTGTAGCAAAGTGACAATTTCTGAAGTGAGGATATGGGGTTCTTTTGTGATTCTTCCTTGAAAAACACAGTAACTTTTCGATACATGACTGTTCTTTTCTCAACTTTTCTGTTTTCCACTGGTCTGTTTTAGGCATGTTTTAGCCATAGTTTTCTGCACCTGAAGAACAGAAGGGTGGGAGGCACTGTGTTAGCGCCTGAGTTCTCCACCTACACAGAAGGATACATAAATCTAAATTACTGAAAAATACATTTTAGCCAAGAAGATAAACTCACACATAATAGATGAAATCTTGATACCTTTATTCAGTTCTTTCTCAAAAACAATCAGCATGCAAGTCACCAAGAGATTTCACTGACGTATGACTTACATTTGGTGATCAAGGTTGTTTTGTTTGAACAAGATGAGGGGGAAGAGAATAGTGGGAAGAGAAAAGCTAGGTCACTTTTCTCATTCCTCTTTCATCAGTTAAAGTTGACGTATAAACTGAAAAGCTGAACTGAAAAAGTTCCAAATCTCTTTCATGGTAATTCAAACAGCTGTTTTTCACAAATAGATGATGTTTGAAATTATGTTTATTTTTCTAGTTAAACAAAAAATGAACATAGGCATTTTTGTTCAATGGAAGTTATATACAAGAGCATCAGTGTTTGGTCATAAAATATGTTTTGTACTTCTACACAATTTTCTTTTTCTCCCTCTTTTTCTTTGACAAAATCAAAAGCAAGAAAGAGTGAAGAGATTTCAGAGATGAGGAGAGAATGAGAACAAAAAGCAAAAAATCTTTTATAGTTAGTTTATTCATCAAAAATATTTTAACAAAATTTTGAAAACAGTTTCATTGCATCTTTTATTTACTAGCTGAAAGTTTTGCATGTACAAGATGGAGTCCCTTCCCAAAAGTCTTAAGACTGAAATGGAAAATATGTAGTCAAAACACTAAGGAACCCTTTTTTCTCTGCTGCATGCCCTGTGCCCCTGTGTGCTAATGGTATAACTAATGTGTATGAGAAGGGGTTTTCTAAGCCCACCAAAGCACACTGATGTGGTTTGCTGCCTCTCTGGTTCTGAATCTCTCTCTTCAGATACCAGGCAGCTTCTTGCCTTCAGCTCTGTTGTGATATGGAACTGTATTAATGCAGTTGCTGCGAGCCAGAGGACTAAGCCTATGCTGTGTCGTCAGAGTCCATGGGTTCAAAGCCAGACTGTGCCATGAAATGATGCTGGGCAAGCCTTTTAGCTCAGTGGTCAGGGATATAAGCAGTCAGGTGAAAATAGTGTTGTATAAAACATTGGCTTGGTGTGTATTATGATGTGAAAGCAAATCAGTTCCCTGATTCTGATAAAGCTGATATCTTCACCAGTGTCAGAAGGAAAAAAAAAATTTCCCCCAGTTTGAAAGTACCTAGCTCCCTTGAAATCACCTGTGGACAGAGAATTAATCACACATTTGAAATTGTCTAAATGCAATTGCTAAACCCTTCTTTATTTTATTTTATTTTATTTTCCCTTTCTCTTTTTCCTTTGCAGAGCATCACTAAATGGGTGTGCTCTTCCTTTTTCCCTTCTGGTCCTTTGCTTTCTTTATAAGACTTGTTAGAATGAGTATGATTTTTAAAGGTGATATTATTCTGGTTTTAGTTATTTAAGACAACAAAAATCTCACATATATAACTTATCTTTTTTTTTAGATGCTTCTAGCTCATTTATGTACTATTTGTTTCAGCTAAAAGTAGATCTACATAGCAAAATTTTCACTCAGAGAAACTGGTTTTTTTGTTGTTGTTTGTTTGTTTGTTTTGTGTGTGGTTTTTTTTTTGTTTTTTTGTTTTGTTTTGTTTTGTTTTGTTTTGTTTTTGTGTGTGTGTGGTTTTTTTTTTAGGAGCTATTTGGACCCAAAATGTTAAGATCCACATTAGGCATAATTTGAAATAACAAAACCTGTGTCTAGATTAAATGGGCTGCATCCTGGCAAATTTTATAGTTAGAACAGGTTAGGAGCAGGAGCCAATATGCAGAAATACAAACTAACATAATGTAATGGATGTTATCTGTAGCACTGTATTATCTTAATAGTCCCACCAGTTAAGATATCCATCTGATTAGTCTGAAGATGCCACATTACCTAGTAATGCCAAATATACATTAAAACAGGGAAAGCTATGGGGGTGATTGAACTGTGATAGCATATGGTTTGTACAGTCATTGGTCTCTTAAGAACTTACCTTCCAGCTGGGATCTGTGTAACACAAGAAACAAGGATATCACATTTCCCCCCTCTCTGCTTCTGGCAGGTGTGTGCTAGAGACTGACTGCTAAATACTTTGTAATTAGTATGCCTTGGAGCAGTCACTGTCATCTTACATCTGTAACTGGAGTGAGGGCACTGTTAGCATGACTGTGTTCATTTCTTTAGTGTCCCAAGCCTATAGACCTATACAAGGCAGCCTGAAGGATCACTGTTTGATGCATGAACCATAGGCAGACCTCAGAAATGTATCTAATTATACCAGTATCTGACTGCACTATTGTAGCAAGATGTATTATTCATAGACAAAGATGAACTGCTATTCAAGCATAGAAAAATCTTGTATATTCTGTCCGTCCTAAAGTTCAATGCCTAATTGAAGATTAAATAGTTTGAGACAATCAATAGTTATATTTTAGAATTTCAAAATTATTCCTGAACCATTGTCATATTTCCTAGTGTATATTAAAATGTTGGCATCATCTTTCAAAGTGCATGAGAAAGAAACAGAGAGAGAAAGGCAAATTTACTACTAAGGTATAAAGTTAATTTTCTGGAAATGTGTAGGAGTACCTGTAACCTTTGCAATCTTTACTGGATCCTAGGCATTTGTTTGTTTGGGATGTTTTGGTGGGTATTGCTCATAAAGTCTTAATTTATTAAAAAGACAATTCTCTCTTGTGGTGGAAGTACAACTGAAAGCCCTAATAATTGCTTTTGACAAATTGATAGTCTTTATTTTCTCTCAGTTTAATCCACAGTACCTATTTTAAAAGCATCTATACCAATAAGAAGTAATATGTCTCAAATAGCATTTAGGCAGCATCCATTCCTTATAAAAAATACAGAGGAAAGCTCCCCACCCACAACTGCAGGAGCTCTGATCATGAAGGGACTTAGATTCTATTTGGAGATCATGGTGACTACAGGTAACTGTTTGTAAAACAGAGAGGATTTAGTTTTCAGAGCCAGACACATAAAGAGAGGATCTCAGAAGCAAATGGGTTGGATTGAGCACTTCAAATATACCTTAAAATTGTGCTCTGGAACCTATCGGCAGCACCTAAGAGCTGACATTGTGTGACTTGACAAGTTACACATCTTAGCAGGTAGATCACCACTTCCTTTGCTCTTCTTCATAAATGTTTTACATCCATGAAGATGCATCTTGTGTTATTTCCTAATCACCACCAGACATGGAATTTCACTGTGGGATCCTTCCATCACACTTATAGCTGAAGCTGTGCCTCTTAGAGTCACTTCTAGACACAGAATGCAGTCCTGACTTATTTTGTTTAAAGTCTAGTGAAACTGTTAATTGTAGCTGTTATCCAGGAGGTAATCCAACTAATAACAATACATGTTTACGGGGAGATCTTATCTACCTAATTTTTCCTTAAATATTTTCGTGTTTAAAAAGGCAGCCTTCTTAAATTAAATTCTTACAGAGAAACTAAAAAACCCAACCCAAACCAACAGAAACCGAAAACCCAGGTGTTTCTCAGAATAATTGAAGGACTCTCCAAAGGGTTATTAAAGGGTAATTGCTTTGTTTAGGCTTTAAAACAAGACACCTCAATTTGATATCTATCTTAGATTTGGGTTATCTATCTTGATAGATATCTTAGATTTGGGTTTTTTTTAAGCAGGTAGTATAAGTTTCCATTAGGAGTATCAGTTTGCTAAATATCTCAAATATGATTACTGGAATATTATACCTGCAATTCCTGAACTTTAGTTAATTGAATAGACCAGATCCTGCTTTTATTCCTGAACAAACTTACCTCTAGCTCTGAGAAACTTGTACACTTTTGTTTACATAGAAAGAACCTGCTATCGGAAGTCTTTTCCCTATGCTTCCACTTTTATGCTTGTCAAATAACTTTTTAAGCTTCACCTTGATGTACTACATAGAAGGAGGATCTTTGGTCTCTAGGGTAGGTTTTCCAGGCCCTGGATGTATGCTGCTGAGACAAGAGGAGTGCTTTAACATTGGGAGTTGGAAATTCTCACCATCTCTCAAGAGGTAGCCTTTATCAAAAACATTCCTTTCATGTTCCTTAAATGTTTCAGAACTCAGAGTTCATTAACCTTAAGAGAACCTGGCATATGTGCCTGTATATTGAAAGAATGCTTTGCATTAAGTAGTCAATATTTATGTAAATGTCTGAGACAATATCTGACAGCAATTTGACTGTTCTTAGGCAGGTAAAATTGAGATAGATGACAGACTGTTTTTGAAGTTCCAAAAGAAACATCGAGTAAATACAATAAATGAGAAAATATTTCAAAGAAATCTCTGAACCTGGTGTGTACTATCCTTCAAATAATTACAGATCGTGGCATATGGGATAGGGACAGATAAAAGCAAACAGGGTTTTAACCACTGCAAATTTTACAGTAAGCTGCTTGAAAATATTTTTGGGAAAGGAAAGACAGTGTTTCTCCTCCAGTCTGGACTGAATTTGCTATTCAAAATCTGGTTTAGGGAAGTAATCACACAAGATTGTGGGAAAGGTGTAAGAATCAAAGGAGGAAACTCACCCAAGATACTCTGCATTGCCCTGTCAGGAGCCTTGACTATCTGCAGTGGCTAGAGAAATACACTGTGGAGATGGGTCTGCTCTGAATAATTATTAAAAAAAGAATATTATTTTTGTTCATTATTGGTTAGGCTGGTGATTGACCACCCATTTTGGAAAGGACATGATAGAGTTGTACTGCCTGAGGCTACACTGTAAAAGCCATTGTATCCAGTAGGCTGAATCTGTCTTGGCTTTTATTCCCAGCTGTGTGAGCAAAGTGCTCTTCCAGTCCGGATTTATCCCAGTTATTTTAGTGGGAAGGCTGCATTCATCCCTCTGTACTTAGATTTAGGGGGCAGACATCACTGGAGGGGATGCAGAACTTGTCTCTGTCACAGGAGAACACAGTGGCCTGATTCTAGTCTATCCTCCCCTGCTCTGAAACACCTTCTCAAGGAGATCAGTTTGGTAAAGTAGCACCAGAACACCTGATAGAACCCAGAATAGCAAACACTGAAGTGCTACAAGGCAATAATAGCAAAACTTCAGATGCACATTTCCATTCAGATACCAACTCTTTCATTGTTTGCGTGTCTGATCCCCAAATCGACCCTATTATTTAGCTGGGGAAAAAAATCTCAAGTGCATGGGATACACAAATCCTTAAAGAAAAAAAATCTTATGTAGTAAGAAAGGTTTATTGATGGTATCATGATCATGCTCACCAAGTGACATTTTTATCTGGCAGATAAATCACAATACTTGGCCAAATTCATATTAGCTATTCTTTCATTTCTTCTTTCTCTCATTTTTTTGCTATTATTTTCTTCTTTCCTTGCTTGTAGCTCCTGTTTTTAAATTGTCTTTAATTCCTGACACTTTGTGCTCATGGGAGTCCTTGCACTTTGAGAATACTTGACATTCAAGAAAACACACTTTATATGTTAAAAATCAATGGTGACACAATATTTACAGCCCAAGGGCCAAACATTTGTGTTTCTTTATAGAGACTAAGTGCTTGGAGACCAGCTTTGTGCTGCTAAGCTATAGACATCAAAGAATAATAATACCACAGTTTTAAACTCAATGGCTTGAGTGGGTTCCAGCACAGTTAAGTGAGAGACTAGCTGATTTTATGGATTCTCTTAATACAGAGATGGATATAAGCATTATTATTTTTTCCCTGAACTGTGAACCACAGTCTAAGAGAAGGTCATCTGTTCTGTGCTAAAATATTCATATAAAGTCTAAAATTATAGGACAATTATTTCTCCTCACAAAAAGATGGATTCTCAGAAAAAGATATTTTTGTTGACATTCCAGTTAATTCCTCACAACAAAAAATAATTCCTCTTGCAAAAAAGAGGTCATAGTGTGATACTGCTTCCTCTCTTTCTTGCTATTTATATAATAAGTATGCAACATTTCTGAAACCTTGATTTTTGAGCTGAGAACTGAAATAAAACCTAATTTTTGACAGTAAGCTTTTCTAGTACAAGAGGTAGTTTGTCATTTTAACACTGTTTATGAAGATTTGTTTTATATTCTAGGCAAAATTTGTAATGTTTTCGATTGGTGTATTTTACTCTAATAGGCTTAATTTTGGTGCATGAGACATAACCACTGCAAGGCATTTATTACATCATTAGAAATTGCACTATGTACCTAGGGAGTGCAGTGTCATTTGGTTTGTACATTTAACCCCTGATTGTTATTAGGTGCACTTTACTAAATCAGCAGAAGGAGATAGGTCACTAACGACTATTACCAAGCTAATAATAATTATAAGGGAAGAAAACTGTTATTGATGTTTCAAACATTGTTCCATATATGCTGTTCCTGAAACACTGATTTGTGATTTGCATTATTAGGAATGACCTTTCTTTGACCTGCCATTTGACATAACTTAGACTGGTCTGATAGTTCCATACCATCCTTTCTATCAATGAAATTACTGTATTTAACTATTTTAATGGGGTTTTGAATTATTTTGATTTCATGGTAGCTCTAGAATAAGTTAAAAAGAGGAAACAAACTAGAAATAGTGTATATGAAAAACAAATCTTGACAGGTAATAGGGGGATCAACAGAATAAAGACTTTGAACCACTGAAAAGTTATGTTAATTCTGAGCAATACACATCACAGGAGTTTGTAGTCTCTCTCTCTGAACATAACCCATATGTGTAAGCATATGAGGAAATGCAATGGCTTCAGCAGGACTTGTACTTAAGGTCAGATTGTCCGACCTGTGCAACTTGTGGCTGTTTTACTGAAGGTGATGGTCTCAATACACCTTATTAGCCAGAACTGTGTGAAAAGGAACAGGTTGGACAGGTTCGTACATTTGTACATACAAAGTTGTTTCGTTCTACCTTGTGGCACTATTAAGTCAATGAAAGCACATCTTTCCTAAAATGGACTTTATTGTTAATTTTCTGCATTTGGAAAGACTTAAACTCTCAGTCAGGGGTCAGTCTTTCAGGTTTGTGACATGGGCCATAAGTGAAGCTGAAGGTTTCTGTTTGCCAGATACAATAATGTGCATTGCTGTTTGCATACTCACAAATAGTATGTTTAAAAAAGAGAAAGAAGGTTCTTGTTAGCTGTGGAACCAGGCGCTGGATGTTGTATACATGTAATTTGTTTAAAAAATGCATGAAAAAACGGAAGAAAAATCTACCCTGGGCTATCAGGTAGACCTCCATTCAGGAATTCAAAGGTGACGGAGAGACTGTTCTGGAGATTTATCATCTGTTGATCCTGTTATAATATGGCTTTACACTTCTTAGACCACCACTACTGGCCATATTTGGAGGCAAGATACTGGGCTAAGTGGGACTTTGATGCAGTAGATGCTGCAATTCTCCTGTTCTTATGATAATCTGTGTCATATTTAAAAAAAATACTATACAAAGCCATTTATTTCTATAAACTTCCAAATGTCCATTGTGTTCACTTCTTCCTTCTCTATCCCACCTCCCTCAGTTTCTTTAAAGTGCACCTGTGCCTTTCATTCTGGTGTGACACCACATGAAAATGTATATTTCTGAATATATCATGCTGGTTTCTCCTGGTTTGTCTTCTCTAGGAAAAAGGCAGACAAGCAGATTTTTTCCCACATGTTTATAGTTGTGAAAGTCCAATGACAATGAATGAGATTTCTAAGAGCAACAGTGTTTCTGTTGCCATACCAAAAAAATAGATGTATTCTCAGCATGTTAGTGAATACACGGTAAAATCCCAGGGAGACAAAGGGAAATCTCAGCAGAATTGAAGTAAAACCTGTATTCCTGTTTAGTACTTTACAAGCTAGCACATTTTCAATTCAGAGATGACTGTGAATTTCACAACTTTTCAATAGGCATATGATGAGAAGATAGAGGAGTGCAGTTCCAGTATACAGATAAGGGGTCTCTGCAAAGCTGTGACTTGGCATGCTGGATATAAAAGATAATGCAGATAAAAAATCATAATGCACAATATGGGTTGATGGTGACTGGGGAGGGGGAAAGAGAAATGCCAGCACTGACTGATATTGCACTTCATTTACACAGCAAATCTCCACAGATAGGTATAATTTTTTGCTTGTTTTGTATCATCATCCTAGATTTTATATTGCCCTCCATGACAGGTTGCATCATTATAGTGTACCTTTGAGGCTCACGTCAGAGGGAGCAAGTAGAATGAAGAGTGATATCTGCGTTTCACATACACAGCAGATTTTTTTTCCATTCTGATGTGTGAAAAATGCATCTTTCTGGCAAGAGGAGAGGGAAAAGGAAGTATGAGTTTGTTTACTTAACAATGTTAATGTATTTTGTTTTCAGCAGAATAAGAGTTTTCCTGGAAAGAAAAGAGTTTGCAAATGTTCAAAGGACATTGGACAAATACTTTGAAAAAGTAATAAAGTGATATTTACTAGAGAATTAGAATCCCAGGCTATTTCAGGAAGGCCTACAGCTGGAAGCAGTTGGAGATTAGGAGGGGACCCTGTGTGTTCTTACACTTTGTCTTTATAATCTTTCATAGGCGTCCATTTTTGGACACTACTAGAATCCAAAAATGTGCTGTCCACAAGATACATGATGTAGCCCCAGGTTGTAGGTCCTGGTTTGGTCCATTCAGGCCTTTTTCATGAGACTCTCTCCCCACCATGGGAGACTTTAGGACTTGCAGAAGAGTGCAAGAAACATTTCCAATAATACACTCATGAGGGTAAGAACAAAGCAGTTTTATACACAGAATCACCTCCTCAATGGTGCCCTAGGAGCAGAATTTGCAAGGCTGACCTCAACACATCAGCTCTGAATCCAGTGAATGAAGGAAGTATTCAGGAAAATGCTGATGTGTATCCATTAGATAAAGATCCACTAGAGATGGAGCAGGCAATAGTGCGAGGTGAGACACCATCTGTTTCCTGCATCACACTTCTGTGAAACTGGGATAAGAAACTTGTTACAAGTACAGGAAATTAAGTGACCAGGCAGGATGGCGAGTCCTCCAGGAGTTAATTGAAAAGCATAATGTGAAATACCTTTCCATTCCTCAGAATATAGATCAATATTTCGTAACTTCTCAATCTCAGGTGTACATGCTGCCACCAGGCCCTGCATCCGCATGTTTTCTCTCCGCCCTGCCATTTCCACACAGTCACCTTTCCTCCCCACTGTCCATGGTTCATTGAGGAGCAGAAAATATGCTCCCTAGAAATATTCTGGCACCCTCTTCCCACAGGACTCCTCTGTAGTGGGGCAGTATAGGATTGCAGCCACCTGAAGCTACACCCTGGGTATCCTCTTTCTGGCAGGAGACGTTTAACCACCAGGCTGTTATGCAAAACAGGTGCTATACCACATTCATGACACTGTGTGAGTTAAAAATGGTTGATGCAAGCCTAGCAAGTGAGGTTTCCCCAGAGATATGAGTGCATCAGTGCCTATTTTCTGGTATTGAAGGAGCCACAGGCAGGTCAGAGGTAGACACCTCCTTTAGTCATCCTAGAGGAAAAGACATTACTCAGTCTTTCAAGAAACTCAGGTGCCCAAGGTATCGCAAATGAGACAAGAATCACACAAATGCCTCTCCTCTATTTAAATATTATGAGATGATTTGTTGGTTGTTGCCAGGATCAATTGAACTTGTTGCATAGAGTGTTTGCTCATTTTGACATATTTTTAAATTATTTCTTTTTTTCTTAATTCAGCCTGCCCTTTATCCTCCTTTCTGGTGCACATGGATGTTATCTCTTTCCTTTCAGTTAATTTAGGGCCCAACGGACTCATTTCTGAACCCCAGCTTCTCTTTCCTCCCCACAGCAAGTACTCAGGAGCTGGCTGAGGTCTTGAGTATGCCAGAACTGAAACTTGGCTGATGTGCAATTAACGCTGGGAACCTGATTAAAATTCACAAGAGCCAGGGGCATGAAAGGCCAGCTTTCCAGCTGCCTCTAAGCCTGCTTCTGAATTCACTCACTTTAACTTCATATTTACAAGGTGGAAAGAAGTTTGTGTACAACGGGCAGACAGACGCAGCATTAATAAAATTGTCACTGGGTGTATAGTTAATATATTCTTTTACCAAAATTGTTTTGCATATTGTTGATCACAGGCTGATTCTGCTCTAAGTTATACATAAAACTCCCTCCCAAACACACACACACACACACACACACACACACGTGAGTATTTTTTGTAATAGAAAACTTAGTAGTCTGCTTCTTAATGAGTGGTGCTGATGGGAAATGACCCCTGCTTTCCTAAACACACAGCAATCTAATTTGAACCTGTGTGCCAATTACTGGCCTCTGTGGAGCACTTTGCTGTGAAACAATCAAGTCACAATAGGATTAGAAAGCGTTGCAGGGAGACCACAAGGGAAAGCAAACACAGGCGTAACTGCAGGTTTATTCCTTTAAATTGTCTGTAAATAGCACTGATAGCTTCCTCAGTGCCACCTAGGTATTGTTTCTATAAATCCTCTGTAGGTATAATCCGAAACGAATATAGACAAGGAGTCTTTTATAGCATACCAACCTTACTGAGCTGGTCTGTCCTTAGGAAGAATGTGGGTGTTTACCTAAGCATTCTCAGAAGACAAAAGTAGACAAAGCAGGACAGACATTTTGGCTGCCTCAATTTTATTTTTTTTTTAAATTCAGGTGATACACTTTACTATTTTTGTTGCTAAATGATAACTGTGAGAGCAGCCATACTTATTTCTGGATGTGCATGCATAGATCTGGCAGGTAGATAAGACACTTTCAGTTTGATTAAATTAATACCTTTGTTCCAAACCTGGACCAACCGTTTAATATGTGGCCAATCCTGTGTAGTTCAGCAGAGGCAATGCCCTGCCCAGTGTCATGAATGGACTGAATTTTCTTGCTAAAATGGGACATCATCTGTAGTTACTTCCTTCAAGTTATCTCCTTATTATCTTTTCAGTTCTTATTCTGGTTGCTCATTTGAAAACAGAAAGTGTTTTGCTCTTTGTTTTGTACAAGATATTATTGTCAGTGATGGATTTGTTTGTTTTAATTTGAAAAGAATGCCACCATATCTAGTAAGAACTCAGAAAATCTGTTTCTTAAATAGACAAGAGGCTGTCAAGCACCTAACCTCCTGGATCTTGACTTCATGGCAGGAGGTTTCTCATGGCTGGAACTTGCTGTATCCACATGCAGATCCCCAGATGCCATCTTCCTGAGCTTGCTCCCTGCACTAGCTCTTTCACTTTTTCATGTACCAGGCAATATTTGCAGCCATATATAGGCAGCTGACTCCAGCACCAGTGAAAATGAAATCCAACCATTTCTATGAAGGCAACATATTGAAGGAGATTTTGAGGGGACAAGGAAAAGCAGGAAGGTGACAGAACCCTCTCTTAACCCACGTTACAGAGATGCTGCACATTAATACCTGTGTATTAATTCCACAGGTATTAATACAGCTTTCACCCAGGTTGCATTAGATAAACCAGTCCATCACGCATTATGACTTTTACCACCAGATTTGCAAAATTCATTGCATGCAGTTGTGCCTTGCCCTGGGCCTTGGTCTGACAAGCCTTTTAACACTCAGCTTTGTGTTCAGCTTGAGATATAAGCAGGCATGTGCTACCTGTGGCAGGCAGCATATTCGCTTTTGTAGATAGGAATACAAATCATAGAAGGTTCAAGCTCCTGCACTGATCTAAGAGTGGGAGTGGAAAGAGGACACCCAAATTCAGACAGGATGAGCTGGGTAGCAGCATCCATCTGTGCAACAAGGACAACAGATGGCAAGTTTGCAAATTGGAGGCTGAGTATGGGCACAGAAAGTTTAGGTACTGAAGGTAGAAATGAGGTAAGCTTGTGGGATGAAATGTTTGCAAAGGTTAGAGCAGAAGGAAGAAACTTCTGCGTATAAGCTACACATGCTGATCTGAGATAACCCCTTTGAGTACAGGCAGTTCTATCACCATTCTATTCCTCTTCTGTCTGTGAAACCCTAGCAAACTGTGTATACACCATCACTCACTAGTTAAGCCTGTCTGAGGAGGACTGCTTTGGACTAATAACAGTTATTCTGTTACCTGTATCAAATAATTATACCTCTTGAGTTTTGGACTGCTTGACTTTGCAATCCTTTGCAAGTCATTCCCCAAATTGTCAGTATGCAATGTCTGCAAAACATCAGCTAGCTGTGGCACAACTCCTACAGTGTGAACTGTCTGTGTAAAGCATTCAAAGATCAAAGTACGACCAGGCAGTGAAGTTACATCCCTTCTCTTGGTGCTACTTCTCTTGTCCAACGGCCTCAAACTTATTTTGTGAAGAGACCTTTTTCTCTAAAACATTTTTGCTAACAAACTGTACCCACATAACATGACTTACAGTTATTTCTAAATAGCCTCTCTTTGTGAGGCTACTTAACATGAGGTCTTGAGGCCACCTAACTCTACAGACTGTTATGCCCCCGTTTCAGGTGTCAGACAGGGAATAAGATCAAGCCTACTCTGGTTGTCAACATTGTCAATGAATAATAAGCACTATGTAGGTGGCATGAACTGTGGCTTTCTCTGTGGGGAGGCCTCTTCAGTCCAGATATGCATAACCAGCTGTATTATACTATGTCATGTTTGGAGTACCCATACTTTCTGACTTGATACATGCCAAAACAACTATAATGTAGCCCCAGAACTTATCTTTCCTCATCCTTCAACTATTGCACCCTAGGTCTTACACTAAACTACTTTCTACTGTATGTCCATGGCAGTTACCTTTTGAGCACTCATGGCTCACCTGTGTTCAGTCGAAGCACAGGCTGTAGCCCTGGTTGAATCCTATGAAGAAGCTTTCCAGTTCCAGGTGAATCAGGGAAGGGGGCTCTGACAATCCAGCAACTAATTGTTGTGTGCTGACTTCCAAAACTTACAATGATACCATCAAGAAGACATAGCAAAGTTCTTCATGGTGTTGCATGATGAAAGGACAAAATACAATGGGTGTAAGCTGAAAAAAAAGAGCTGCTCAGACTTGATATAAGGAAGCCATTGTTTCCCATGAGGACAGTTGGGCACTGGAGCAGGTATCCCAGAAAGGTTATGATGTCTTTGTCCTTGGAGGCTTTCAAGACCTGAGTGGACACAGCCCTGAAGAACCTGGTGTGACCCTGGAGCTGCTCCTGCTTTGAGCAGGAGTTTGGTGTAAAAAGCTTCTGAGGTGCCTTCCAATATCAATGTGTCTGTGATTCTGTGACTGGTACTTGTTATTTTGACTGACTGCAAAGTACTGATTCCAGGTTACTCTGTGATTTCATATGGTTTATAATATGTACATATCAATACCAGACTGAACCTCAATTAACCTATCTGTTCAGAGTGGTGTGTACTAATTTCCTATCTTTCTTTGCAAATCATAATATTATTGAAATAAAGACAGTTCAGTTTGGAAAAAAATCAGCACAAAATTGATCATACACAAAAGTGATCTTGCTAGGCTGAGCCTTCTAAAACTATGAATATTTGATCTCTTAATTGTAGCTGTGCCTTGAATGACATTTTAAAACCTCTGATTTTATTAAGTTTCATCTTAATAATTTAATTAGGTAAAACCAAGATAAGAGGTTTAGTAACATACATTTTGAAATTAATGAGCTGAGTGCCAGAGGATGAACTATATTACCCACTTCAAGTGCACATACAACATTAATTAATGTAGTCTAGCTTTGTTTTAAGAGCATTTGATAATCTGCTATGTGCTGTACTTACTGCCAGTTTAAAAAGAGGAGCCAAAAAAAAAAGAAGTCAAGTTCATGCAGTCAGTGTAGGAAATAATTATATATTTTTTCATAAACAGTTCAAGAACAGAAGAAATATAAGCCTCAGAAGTTTAGGAACAATTTTAATTTTAACCAGAGAAGTAAGTTAAGGTTAAGACTTTCCTTTGGAATATCGCTCTTCTTTGAGGGGAGATATGGTAGAAAAACAGGAGGAAGGGCATTTTTGTGATATGTAAGAAAAAATTATTTCAAATTGTTTAAAGAAAATAATAAAAGAGGGAAATTATAAAGACAATTTCAATGTAAAAAAATTAAGTACTGAACATTTGGGTAACCTTTTTATAAACACTAATGAGAATGCCTATATTTCCTCAGCATTTTATGTGGTGAAGAATTAGTTACATCTTTATGACAGCTATTTTTCTTTTTCCTAAAAATATCTTTAGAAGACTCTCTGATATCTAATTTACATCAAAATCTACCAAATGAAAATTTATAGATTTATTCCTGTTATCAGTAGGAGTTATGTTAGTAGAAATTGTTACAGTATTGTTTAAATTAAGTAGTACAGGAGAGGGGGTGATGGAAGATATAAGGCTTGTAATTCTGTCATGCAGTTCTGGAGATGTTGTGAGTATTGCAGAAAGGATTGTGGGTTTACCATAATACTGAGATGGACTGAGAGCCTGTGTAGTGAACCTTGCTTCTCTCTAATATATGGATCTTATAAAAGTATTTATTCTTTGTCTTTTTTATAAAGGATGTGGATATATATTCACATGTATGTATATACACACACAAATACTTCCTTTAAGACTGTTTTACAGTGGATTTCCAGATTCTACTTGTGTCATTGATCAGTGGCAACATCATTCTTAATTCAGCTGAGAAATTTGGCTGGAAGGAGTATAACTGGGATCTTCCCCTCAGAACTATGGTAACAATATTAGCAATAAGGTTCTGCTCACTTGAAACTGGAGTAATCTTTTCCACCAAACAAGGAGTCAGGAAGCCAGAGTGAGGATACAGTTAATGAGGAAGCTTGTGAACATTCACACAGAGCCTATCTGAAACTTCCTCACGTTTCTCACTTTGCATTCAGTAGTGCAGGTTTTACTGTTTACCCCTCAATCTTTTTCGCACAAATGAATAAAAAGACAGTTTTCATAAGAGAACAAAAACACTTGAATGCTCAAAATTTGTGCCAGGATTATGTAGACTGTGGCCTTTGTTCCCATCCTTTTTTTGGTGTTATTATAATCTGACCTGTCAATTAAAGCCATCTGTCAACATAACACTACCATTAAGTGAGCTGACTCCAGAAAAGGGAGTAGTGCAGATGTATCAATGCAGTGAAGGGTCCAAACTCATTAAGAGGTCACAGTTGCTTAGTCTAAGCTCTCAAATGTGTGGAAATGTGGCTACACAGCTTGTAGGCCCCGGTACATACCTACAAATGCCCACTGTGTGCCTGGACATCTACCCAAGATCTCTAGCTTGGCATCCCATTGTGCCATGTGTATACAGCCTTTGATTTTATGCTCCACAGAGTACAGATGTCTCCTTTTTGTGTTTTCAGTGAAGGACTAAAAATGCTTGTGGGTGCCTTGAAATCAATATTTACGATGGTAATATAGTATGAAGTCTGCAAGTTTGAAAATTGAGCCCTGGATTGCATGAATAATACATCACTTTATAACAACAGTACTGGAACTAGAGATGATAGAACAACCAAACATTAAAAACCTGCAGATGAATCGCCAACATGATGCAAATGCTGGTAAACTGTGGAGCAAGAATGAGGAAACCAGAGGGAAGATATGAGATGTTCTGAAGTATTGTCTCACCCAGACATTATGGATGTGCAGGAACAGGGGAAGAGTCAAAAAGGAACTGATCTGCATGGCATGAACCTTCTGAGATCATGCAGAAGCATCTCAACTTCTAATAGAAGAGTGTCTTTGGAGGCCATATAGTGACAGTCCCCTTTTTGCTCCCCACACTCCCTGCATTATGGCCAGGAACTCAAAGTGCTTCCTTAATTTAAATAGAATAATAGAATGGCCTGGGTTGTAAAGATCACCTCCGACAGGTCCATGTCCTTGCTGTGCTGGGCACCCCAGGGCTGGATATATCATTCCAGATGAGAATTCACCAGAGCAGAGCAGAGGGACAAAATCCCCTCCCTCACCCTCCTGGCCAGGCTGCTTTGGATGCAGCCCAGGCCACGTTTGGCTTTCTGACTGCAAGTGCACATTGCTGGGTCATGTCCAGCCTTTCATCCACCAGCACCCCCAAGTCCTTCTTGCAGGGCTGCTCTGATCTGTTCATCTCCCAACTGTGTTGATACCAGGGGTTGTCCCAACCCATGTGCAGCACCTTGCACTTCGTCTTGTTAAATTACATGAGATTCCCATGGGCCCATTTCTTGAGCTTGTCCGGGTCTGTCTGACTGCCATCCCATCCTTTAGGTTTGTCAACCTCACCACTCAGCTTGATGTCATCTGCAAATTTGCTGAGGGTGCACTCAATCCCTTCATCTACGTCATTGATGATGATATTAAATAGCACTGGTCCCAATACAGAACTCTGAGGGACACCAATTGTCACTGATGTCCATTGGGACTCTGAGTCATTGACCACTACCCTCTGGATGTGACTGTACAACCAATTCCTTATCCACTTACCAGTCCACCCATTGAACACAAGCTTCCAAATTGAAGGGAAGGGTGTTGTCAGGGACGGTGTCAAAGACATTGCAGAAGTCCAGGCAAGCCTTCCCTTGTCCACTGATGTAGTCACTGCATCACACAATGCCATTAAGTTGCACTTGCCCTTGGTTCAGCCTTGCTCGCTGTCTCAAATCACCTCCCTGTTCTCCACATGCCTTAGCAGAGCTTCTAGGAGGATCTGTTCCATGATCTTCCCAGGCAACAAGTCGGTGGTTCCTGGAGTCCTGCTTCGTACCCTTTTTAAAGATGGGTACAATGTTTCCCCTCTTTTTCAGTCATCAGGAACTTCACCTGACTGCCATGATGTTTCAGACATTGTGGAGAGATCTTGGCAACTACATCAGCCAATTTCCTCAGTAGTTTGGGATGGATCCCATCGAGTCCCATAGATTTATGTAAATTCAGGTTCCTCAGGTGCTCATGAACCTGATCTTTACATACAGTGGAAGGGACCTTGGCTCCCCAGTCCCCATGCTGCTGTTCATCTACTCAGGAGGTGGGAAGAGACATTGACATTGAAGACTGAGACAAAAATGTTGATGCGTACCTCAGTGTTCTCCTCATCTGTTGTTACCATTTTTCCAGCACTGTTTATCGGTGGGGGGGACACACCTATTTGCACCTTTCCTAGCAGGATCTGAAAAATATATCAGACCTCTCATTCTTACATGGACTTTTCCACAATAAAGTAGTGCCCAATAGTTAAGGGCAAACTGTAATTTTCTTACAAACTGCTCCCATGGTATGATAGTTAGTCAGTTTACTTTATTGTTTTGCATACTTATGGGAGGAGGTTTTAATGCCACAATTTGGCACATATTCTTCAAATCCTCCAATATATGATACATGAACTCTTCTCTGTGGTTGACTTCCACGGAAAAAGGAAGGTAAATTTGTATTTTTTTCCCCCTTTGTCTGAACAATAGGAACACACCTCAGTAACACAAAGTTGAAGATGAGGGAAAAACGCCTCATTGCAGGTTATTAATACAAAATTATTGTTCCAAATTAGTATCATATTATCATTTTTCTAACTTGAGTTTGGATGGAAAAGATGGAACCATCTATGAACAAACTTATGATTTAACTCAAATATAAAGAATGTCAGTTTTCAGCAGGACTGCAAAACATTTGCTGCTCTGCAAGTAATGAATGATGTGTTTAAAACAGTAAATCAACTTCTATAGAATTTTAAAATAATAATAATACCAATAACAACAACAAGAACAATAACAACAGCAATAATAATACATCAGAAACAATAAAGAATTATAATAATAAAAAAAAGCTAATCTGATAGAATGTATTTTATATTTTATAAATTTTTACAACAATTTTGAAACCCCAAAAAGCTGGGCTTGTAATGGAAGTGCTGGCAAACCTGTAACTGTAGTGGTGTGAATGGAACTGCTGTAATGAGAGAAACTATTGCTTGGAACGAGGACAAGTATATTCTTCTCTTTGCTTCTACAGTCCCTACACCCCTGGAGTACCATTCGAGACAATGATGAACCGTGGTCTCAATTCCCTTATTAGCTGTAAGACCTAAAAATTATATGTGCAATTAAAAGGCAAAATGCTGATATTACTCATAAGAAGCACTTTGTACATTAGCGAGGTACAAAAGTCTGCTGACACTTTGCAACAGAGAGAGTCAGCAGGGCAGAAGATTAATAGAGCCTCATAAATTTGCAGGGTGAAAACAGTGGATGGGGCAGAATAAGCATGTTGTGTTAGAGATAAATAAAGGGCATGGTCATCATGACAAAACATTTAACAAGGAATACACTCCCTTCTTTTAGACAATTTGCTGGCCTAGCATTAGGCTCCTTTATGTAACTACACATAATTACCTCACAGCAGTTCCAGTGAGTATCACAAAGACCTTCTAGCATTTCAGGCAGCATAGTGGGGGGGGGGGGAATCTTTAAAATGAAATGCATTGCCTTGTTTGGTTGGGTTTTTTTCTAGAAAACTTTCTTGTCTTTTTCTGGTCACAGGCCTCTCCAAGGAAATGCCAGTTCTTCCTGATCTTTCTCACTGTTTGGAGCTAAAAATTTTGTTGGCTTTGCATGCGTGAAATGAAAACAAGCAACTTCTATTAATTCATGTGTAGACTGTATCTCTCCTTGAGTCTAAGAAGGTCCCTGCATTTTATTTGGAGAGAAACTGCAGACTGAGAAATCTGTGACACTATTTTATCTTGGGCTATCCTGTTTTTTTCCCAGAAATGAAGGAACAGTGGTCATTACAGGAGGATGCAAACATTCATAAATTATCACAATAGGAATTAAAAAACAAACTATGAACCAAAGGCCATTTGTCAGCCAAATTTTTTTTTGTCAAAAATATGTTCTGTGTTTTGGTGGCAACTCTGTCTGAATATGTTCAAAATTATGTGAAATATATGAAATAAAATATTTCCACTGCTTTTTGCTTTCAGACTGACTGAACTACAGTATTGAATATATGCATAGGGATAAGGAAACAACACGGGAGAAGTGTTAAACAAATCAGATTAAATATAAAAACATAAGCAAACATAATAATAAATAAAGTTTGTGTTGTAGTGACAGATACATCCCCAAAACATGGAGAACTGGTGTTTGAAAGAGTAAGGGATGTGCAGCTGGTGTGGCTGTGAGTGTCAGTTTTTCTGCACCAGTAATTCTGATTGGGAAAGAGAGTAAGTGCCTCTTGTGCTTTTGGTAGATTGTTGCAAGTGGGTTAACCCACGGGGAGATTTTTTTTTCTTCTTTTTTTCTTTTTTTCCTTTCTGAATAAACATGGATGCAGTTTGCTAATTCTTTACATGTTGCTAGAAATCTGAAACTGAAATGAAAAAGACAAAACAAAAATGAGAAGAGAGTCTGATTTCTCTCATATTTTCATGTATGTAGTTTGTGTATTCTCATTCACACACACACACACACACACACACACATTTGTATAATGGCTGTCTCATTCTGTCCAATACTAGCCTTGATAGCAAAATATTTCACACCTAAACCCGATACACAAGCTATGGTTTTTATGGTGTTGTTGCTTTAGGTTTTAACCCTCATATTTTTCAAATTCTGTATTGCCTAATGTGTAACTCTGGGATGCTTCATAGCCTGTTAGCTGCTGTTCTCTCATTCTAAGATAGACATAACAATGCCTCTCTGGGCTTGCTCTTCAAGGACACTTAGAGTGCCCAGTCCCAAGCTTCTAAAGGAGGGGGGGAGCGAGCTAGGGGAGCGAGGGGAAAATTGCAAAGTTTTGATTGGTGAATTTATGCAAATGGACCAAACCTATAAACTTGTGGAAATCGTGACTCATTGTCCATTTTGGGTGTAGCCCTTAGGGGGGCTCTGTCTGCCTTAAATGTACCTTTGAAGGCCTTTTGAATAAATACCCACCTTTATTCCCTTACTCTTGGCTAGTCTCAGTTTTTAGGTAGCCTCTTTAGGCATCAGTATCAGTAAGTGATAGGAGATTTGTGTCACAAACACTATGACTTTTCCACATTCTAGATGTTAAAAGGGTACTTTATAATACTGTAATTTTGGTCTATTCCAAATGAAATTTTAATATTCTATTTCACCTGCCTACTTTCTTGTGAGGTACTGTGTTAGTAACTGTATGAGAAAAGGAAGGTCACAGATGGGATAGGAAGTAATCTGTAAAATGAAGGGTGGTCTAACATTGGCAGCCTCCTCCTGGCAGAAAGGATCCTATTGGTAAAAAAATAAGCTTACTCCATTGAGGATGGGTAGAATTCATCCTCAGAAAAATGCATTGGCATTCTCAAGAGAACCTGCAGTCTCGCGAATTTACAAAGCCCTCCCATAAAAGGATTATAATAAGCACAGTTCATTATAGCAAAATGCTTATTTTAAAAATCTTAAAGAAGTGATAAGTGCTGTCCTGAAACAAGAGAAGAGGGCACAATTTGTTGTATTACATGTCTTGTTCCTTAGTGATGCCCTTTCTCAAGGTTTTGAGGAAGCAGCCAAAATATTCTACAGCTCCTCTTTTAGGGAGGTTTTGCCTTAAGAGATGTTTAATACCATGGATCCCCTCTGCAATTATATAAGGTGTAGAGCATTGTGTATAATCAAATATACTGAATTCACTATCAATGTCATCTGCTAAATGCCTATGAAAAGGAAAGCTTTAATGAAATGACAAGGTCTGTCTGGTCTTAGATCTTTGGTATGATTTCTTTAAAGGAAGGAAAACAAGTAAAAAATTAAGAAATTTTGAAATCACCAAAATAAAAATACTCCCTTCTAACCAAGACAGAAAAAAACCCTTCCTGTTTGGTAAATTTGCTCTGTACCTGTATTTACCATTACTTGTAAAGAGTAAACATTTTTTAAAGACCTTCTTTTTTTTTTTTTAAATTTATGCACTAAATAAAGCACTCTTACTTGGGGAATTAATGCAGTGTAGATTTATTAGAAATAACATTAAAAAAAACTATAACCATTTACATTTTAAATAAGGTTGTTATGCTAAATATAATTAGAGCATGTGTTGATCTACTTTTTCTAAATACTGCCAGCAAAAAGCCTCCCTGAAAAGTAATATGACATTTTATTTTAGACCACTGAGTGCTATTCTTCCATAGAGAGGATGCTACTCAGGTAAATTTCAACACTAGGTCTCCTGAGATGCTTCAAATTCAATTGTTTTGATAAAACACCTGAATAAGTAGATGATGTTTGGTAGTATACAACCACGATTCTAGGAAACATCACTAGGAAACTTCCTAGCCTGGTGCAGCCATCAGATTATTATCTATTACTGCTCCTCCATGTGGGTAGGGATGACACCACAACACACAACACAAACTTCCAGTTGTACAAGGAATTAGTCAATAGGTTACCCTGGGAAACTGACCTCAGGGAAAAGGGAGAAGAACTGAACCAGTAGATCTTCAAGAATGATTTCCACAGTGTGAAGGAGCTCTTGGTCCCTATATGTAGGAAACCAGAAAAGAGAGACAAGACACTGGCATGGCTGAGTTGAGATCTGCTGTCAAGATAAGAGGAAAGAAGGAAAGGCACAGGCAGTGGAAGTAGGAACAGGTATCCTTGGAAGAGTGTAGGAATGCTGCCTCATTGTGTAGGGATGGTGTCAAGAAGGTCAAGGTGCAACTGGAGCTGAACTTGGCAAGGGATGCAAAGAAGGTATCTTCCTCCCCCATGAGCAAGACTGGCAAACTGGTAACAATGGACAAGGAGAAGGCTGAGGTACTTGAATTATTTTTGCCCCAGTCCTCAACGATAACTTCTCTTTAGATTTTTGAATTCATATAAAGAAGCCAATACAACCCATTTCTGAAGCAAAGGAAAGGTTTTTCTCTATAGATAATAAAATATTTGTTGTGAAAAACGTAGTTGATAAACATTTTCTCTTGAATGAATTATTTGTGAATATATTTTTTAATTTAATTATTAGCAAAAACTAAATTTGGTAATTTCTTTTCCTACTTACCAAATACATTATTTAAATATATTTCCTGTTACTTCATCTGTAAGCACTTTGAGCAAACTCTCACATAAGAGGGTTGGACTAGTCATTTAAGTAAATCAGTCTCATTGCTGAAAGGACCACACAGAAATGAAACAGACAATTTTTCAGTCTAGCAGAGAAAAAATCCATTTGTATCACACATTCAGCTCTAAAATAAGCATTCTCTCTGGTGCTAGAGAGAATTAATTTTGTACTCTAATTACAATTGTCAGAAGTGCTGATATCACTTGAAGATACCACATCTTTTTGGGGAAGCACAAAATTAGATGTAGTGAACCTTAATAATAGGAGGAAGTTCAGACCTAAGTGGCAGGATTTCAGGATTTTCTCATTTTTCTCCTGGGTTTGGAAGAAAACCCAGACTATTCTGTGAGCCAATGTGTAAGTTTTGTCAGTGTCGATGGGTAGTAACAGCAAACATGAGAACCACCTTTGGTGAACGTAGCTTTCTATCTTTCCTGCAGACCAGTTTTACATGTTAATGAAACAGGAATGCCTGTTATCAATTTCAGTGGAAACTACTCCAGGTTATGCCAGGGCTGTAACTTGTTCCTTGCCATTTGGTAAAATACTGGGACACAGAAAAGTTGACTTTTCCAGTTTACACTTATTGCCAAATCAACAGGTATGCCCCTTTGACCAGCTACCAACACCATTTACATGACTGCCATATTTGCCACAGAGAACTCTAAACCTTCTCTTCTGGGTCAGTTTTCTTTCCTCTGCATTTACTGAACAAGGCAGGAATAGTAGTTACCTTGGTATTTATTTGCATATAGATTTATTCATTGATTTGCCAGAGGTAGCTGACAGGAGTCAATCTCTGACAGATAAATTGAATTAGTCCTCTGTAGCTTAAGACCACATTAATTATTTCTTTAGCAGATCTTGCCCCTTTAAGCAGTTAGGGTGTTTATTGCCTTTTCTCATATTTTGCAAGTGTCCTGTATACCTGTAGTTTATCCTTTACTGCATGAATAAAGCCTTCATTGTAGATCATCAAAGTATATTAAGATAATACAAAAGCATGATAACTACAAAACACCCAAACAAACAAAAAACAAATGCAACATTTACATTTACAGACTGGTTAGTAAAACCTTAATAATACCTGATTACAAGATATCCCTGTAAAAACTGGGTCAAATTTCAATATTTGCATCCTTTTCTAGGTTCAGTTCTCATTGAACAAAGTGTGTTTTACTTGAAATCGTCTTTATGGCTAATTGAATCAGGGCTTTCCAGTAAGTGATCAAGGGCTGACAAATTGCTTCCAAAGAAATTAATGGCAAAGAAATCTCTCCCCTCTGTCTCTCATTGTCTGTTGTGATTAACTAGGCTCAATTTGTAAATGGGAATAAAGTGAAGCATTTGAAGATATGAAGGTGTTGCACCTTGTTCAGAGCCATCCTGGTATCAACATAGATTGGAAGAGTGAACAGATTGAGAACAGCCCTGCTGATAAGGACTTGGGGTGCTGGGGTGCTCGTGGATGAGAGGCTGGACACAACCCAGCAATGTGCATTCACAGCTCAGAAAGCCAAACGTGTCCTGGGCTGCATCCAACACACTGTGGCCAGCAGAGCGAGGGAGGGGATTCTGCCCATCTGCTCTGCTCTGGTGAGCCCCACCCGCAGTGCTGCATCCAGCCCTGGGGTCTCCAGCACGGGGAGGACATGAACCTGTGGGAGCAAATCCAGAGGAGGCCACCAAAACAATCAGAGGGATGGAGCACCTCTCCTATGAGGAAAAGCTGAGAGCAATGGGATTGTTCAGCCTGGACAATAAAAGATTTGGGGGATAACTCATTAAGGCCACCCTGAAGGGAGCCTAGGAGAAAGATGAAGAGAGACTCTTTACAAAAGCCTGTAGTGACAAAACAGAATGGATTCAAACTCAGAACAGGTTTAGAATAGATGTTAAGAAAAAAATAATTACTGTGACGGTGGTGAGTCACTGGAACAGTTGTGGATGCCCCATCCCTGGAAGTGGCCAAGGCCAGGTTGGACGAGGCTCTGAGCAACCTGGTCTAGTGTCCCTGCCCATACCAGGGAGGTTGGAATTAGATGATCTTTAAGGTCCCTTCCAACCCAGGTCATTCTATGGTTCTGTGGTTAAGAAGTGTTAATTGGTGTCAATCTCATGTTAGTGATACAGAAAAGGTATATACCTTGAAATATGAAATATATTATTATCTGCATACCCAACACAATTTTGTATATTTTATTTCCCTCTTTTTTCTTCTTTTTTTTTTTTTAAGAAATAAATGATTGCTGTTTGTAGGATGCAACTTGCTTTATATTTGCATTCCTAGTTGTCCAGAACATGATGACCATTATCAGAATAAATGTAAAAATTTAGGATACTGTTGTACTATGTTTGCACTAAGTACCCATTTCTTCAGTTCTCTTCTGCATATTGGTTGTTCCAGTTAAACAGTGAGCAATAGTTTTGTACAGCTACAGCCTAAAAGTGAACCAGGTGTGCAGAGACTGTAATTCTTGTTGATAAGACCTCATGAGCCAATCTTCATGTACAAACTCTCTTGTTTGGCTGTCTTGTGAAAACTGGGGACTAAATTTCCTTTACTTGCATCCAGGCCTAAAGCAGGTGTAACACACTGACAGCTGGAAATTAAAGAGAGAAAATATGCATTGAAGGTTAGGTTTTTATATAAAAAACATGAAAATAAGTTTTGTTACATATGTATTTAATAATTTATTCTTTATCATTTACTTGTTAGTTTTTTCAGCCATTCAGTGTGAAGAATTTTCACAGGGGTAAAAGAGACAAAGCAGAAGTCAGACTGCTTTGGAGAGGTTGGATGGAGATGCACTTGGAGCTGATTTCTAAGGGATAGGAATAAAAAAAGTGCAGCAGTGTTTCATGAGACTACTGGCTTTGGAGAATGTAACAAAAATCAACTAAGCCCTGTGACTGCTCAAGGATATTTTTGTCTTAATGTTTCATCGAGGTGAACTGAGGCAGCAGATGTGGAGTCAATATCACTTTTCAAAAACCAAAGCTTGACATAACTTGTCGTGACTGTATGTGTTGTTTAAGAAGGCAACACTTACATGAGAATAAGAGTTTTTATTCTTCTGGAGGTTGCATGCCTTGTTCATCTAAAATATCACTGGTTTTATTATTGTACTGGGAGCCAGTGGAGTGGAGTTGGCTTAAATCTTGGCAATGAAAGGGATACCCTGGCCAGCCAGGCACCCCTCCTCTTGCTCATTTCCCAAGTCTTTGGGCCTGGTGGTACTAGCCAGATCTCACAATTGCTGGATACCACTTCCCAAGTTGTCTGGACATGTGGTGGATACCACTGAAGCTGTAAGATAAACATGATAAAACCATAACATATACTTGTACATCGAAAAAGTCAGGATCAGATTAAAGGGAAGTCCACATTGTCCAGTTTCTGATTCCCAGTTACGATACTTAGGGCAGAGCATACAAACCAAATGAGCAAGTACCTACAATTTATATAGAATGTGATCTCAGCCTTCAGCAAACTACTATCCAGGTTCTTAATGAAAACTATACTAGAAAGTACTTCCCTTAACTTTCTTTTTTTTGAAAGATAACCAGCAGACCTGGTTAACTTGTTCTCTATTCAAGTTCAAGGGAATGTGTTTACTGCCAGACACTACACTGTCTATTTGAACTATGAGATACATGATTTTTGTTGAAACTGGAGGTTCTCATTCATCATTTATCAAAATCAGATTGCCGTCTGGAGCATACTGGAGCACACCTATGTTGAGTTAATCCCCTTAGAATTTGGACATATTGTCAGGACCATTATGCTAGATTTGCTTAAAGGCATTGTCATCTCCATCCTCATGTTTTGAGAAACATGTCATATCATGTCTTTCAGCATCTTCTTTATTTGACACCTGTGAGGGTGATCCAGAGCTCAATGGGGCTTATGAAAAGAATGTAATAACTTTACCCAGCTCTGTGTTAAACCTTTCAAGCTGATATTTTTTTTCATATGCATGGATGGGAGACAGCCGTAATCATGTGTTTGAAGGCAGATAGAGATTGATTTGAATCTACTAGAGTTAGAAATTACTGGAAAGAACCAGAGGCAAAAACTAGGAAATCCTGAATTCACTCCAGAAATGAACAGCTCTCATAGTTTTTAAAAGAGTTTTTAAAAAGCAGTAGATATCTGTTTGTAATGACCTGATGAATTTTGCAAAGGAACTAGTTCTTTCTGTAGGCAGAAGTGCCCACAAGGTGTGTGATTTATAATGGTTCAGAAGTGGTCAAAGTGCCTCCAAGCTTTGTAAAGAGGATATCAATCCCACATCCCAAGGAATCCTCATCACCAGGATTTTGTCCCTTCTAAAGCAGGACTCACTAGTCTTCTTAATAAAGTTGTTCTGCTTCATAAAGCTCATGAACTGTTTTCTAAACCAGAGGCTACAATGCTGGTCTCCCATATCCCAGGTGAGTTCTGTAAATGCCGGGTTGAAGAGTCAATTTCTCCCACACGCTTTGGCTCAATTAACTTTTAATTATTTTTTTAAAAAACAAATCATTTTGCAGCCAATGATCAAACTGAGTCTGCAATACTTTCACAAATATTTTCATATTGCTCTTACTGATCCTAGAAGTCAGGTAGAAAACAAGCTGTAATTTTTGGTTTTTTGTGGAGGATTCTAAGAAAAGAAACTCAAGTTTTTAATAAGCTCCTTTTACAAGAGCATTTAAACCTAGTGAAGTGCTGCTAATAGTCTCAAATCCTGCAAAGACCTGGCTCTTGGCCAAGTCCTGAAGTCATGAAACAGGACTTCCATGCAAGAAAGTCCATCTGTTTTTTTCCAATTAAATCTGCAGTTCTAATGAAAGACAAGACTTCACATTACAAACTTTTCCTTGTTTAGGCTTTGAAAGTAGTCTCCTTGGGTTTAATTACAGCATGTAAATTTGAGCATACATATTGCTCTTCACAGGATCAGGGCCTTGGCACTTATCAGGGCAGGTCAGATATTAAGAATTGTTGTAATTCCTCATCACAGTTCTGAAAATGTTTTGATGTGTTCTCTTGTATTTTCATGTGCAGGTATCCAACATCTTGCAAGAAAAAGAAGCATCCTCCTTAGATGGGTTAATGTGGAAGCAGGAAAATTAAGGCCAGTCTGACACAGTAGGCGGTGGAGTACAAGTGCAGGACTGCCAGTCTGAGCCCCACCCACTGTGGGTGGGCACTGCTTTTTCAGATCCATCCTCTGCTCTTCCAATCTTCCTTCAGAAACACTGGCAGTCCTCAGACCCAGCCTTAAATGTAGGCTTTCAACAGCTGGCTCTTCTCCAGCTTAGCACTCATTTTCACACAACAACTCTTATTTTTAAGTATTGATGTTAGCCTCTCTGGTGCCAGCTCAATTCCTACTCAATTCCTGCTATTGTATTTAAAGCTTTGATTATAGTCAAGTGCTATTGCAAGTTTCCAGTGAACCTGTAAAAATCCTCTTGATCAATCTGCTCTGGCTGTACATTGTTCACAGCTCTGATTAAATGCATGGCATGTGTACTGGATGAGTATGTAGCTGCCAATCCATTTCTCTATCTATAAAGTACATACATAAGCATATTTTTACATACATTCAGGGGCATATGGAACATGTAAAGCGTATGAAGACACATTTATGATCTCAAGGAACACCACCTTATTGCAAAAGAAGTAACAGTGTGTAGCTCATTCTGTTAAAGCAGTCAAAACCACAGTGTTGGGTCATCAGAATTAACTTGATGGTTCCATTCTATTTCTATTGAATAGTTGTCTAATAATAGGATTCATGCAAACTATTTGTCAGACTACTGGCCCAATTCCAGTGCTCCTAGCAGTCATCATTCTGTGTTAGGACACATTTGAATTAGTTTGCAGACAGTCAATGCTTACCTTATATGATTTTAAATTGTGATAATTTCATTTTGGGCTCACTTGAAGTTCTTGCAGTACAGATCAATATATTTGACCATTATTTCTCATCAAAGCACTCTAATTCCTTTCTGTCTTGGAGAGACTAAAATAAACAATTAGCAAAGGATAATTCAGCTAGTATTATATACACTATTTTGAGGTTAGGACTTTTTCATATTGAAAAGCTCAGATGTTTTAGGCTGGGAAGAGCACACAAAAATTGAAATTAAAGTTTCCAATTTCTCAGTTGTTGCATCTCAGGTAAATACATTTCTACTAATCTTCCTCTTATACTGTGGAATTGTCTTTCACACATGTGTTTTATACTGGTACTTATTAGAATAATGGGGGAGAATTTAAATGCTTTGAACCCAGAGAAGAATAATTTCAGCTGGATACCATCACTGTGGGTGTCTCTATATTTGCCTCTGTGTCTCTTTGTCCCCATACCCTGTGTGGGGATGGAGCAGACTATTAGACTGGGACCTGACAAAGGAGATCTAAAACTGCTCTTGCTTTTAGCCATATGAGGTTGATTGTAACAATATATTTTTAAAAGTGGTAGCTCTTATGAAGCTCTCTGATAGTCTGATTTATGGTGTCTCTCTTGTTTATTTCTAGGCAGAAATTAAAAAAGATGCAGAAAACATTCAGGTTCAAAAATGTCTTTTGGTAGCCAACTGAAGTTATTTTAGAGAATAACTATTAAAGTTTTGCTGCCATAATTTTATAGATATATAAAATATTATATTTATAGTTGATGTTAAAAGATAAACACTCTATATACTATCATATTACTATTATGTTTATAAACTACATAAATGTATAAACTACATAAATTATAAACGACATAAATTAAAATATATATTATTCATATTACAGACAATGTGTTTTGGCCAATGTAATGCAGTGAAGAATACTTTTAAAATGGATTATGGATCCCCTATCTGTGATTTCAAAGTGAGTTGTTCATTTTCTAGTAAAAGAAATTGAACTTTGTACAAGGCAGACATTTACTGAGAGTTAGTGGGTTGAAGATTTTAAGTGTTTTCCAATTATTGATCCTTACTGATAACTGGACTCAGAAGGATTTTCCCCTGAAAAAGGGGTATAGGATAGGGACTTTACTCTTACAATGGAGGTGTACAACTCACAGGTGGCCACCACAGAAAACCTGCACATAAAACCCAACTATGTAAAGTGTCGCATTTTGAGGGCATAGTTGTGCACAAGGGTGGGAAAACACCATCTTCTGCTGAAGAGTTTGCAGTTCATTATTTGTATGATCATTTTAGAGTGATATGAAGTATCTCAATTTCACATTAGGCCACTTTATTGAACAATTTTTTGGCATGATGTTAATAGCTTCCATTTTCTTAATAGCTTTTAGCAATCCAGTAAACTCTTAGCAGCAATACTTTGTTCTTCATTTTGCAACCTTATGGTTTTTGCTGTCATCATGTAAAAACATGAAAGATTCTTGCTCTTTTGAAGGCCTGATTCTCCCCTGCAGCTTAGAGATGGGTGTGCTCAATTCATGAGGGCAACCTGCTGGAATGGGGCCAGCACCACTGCTCACAATGCTGGGGCAAACTCAGAAATCTTGCACCACCTTCACAGCACAGGTCCCTCTGTAGCCTGGCAGACAGTTCAGCTGTCTTGCTGGCCGTTTTAATGATCACATAAATTGTTCCTTGGAAAAACTTGCACCACTGCTCTGCTAGGATGACAAGCTTGACTTTGACAATGATCCAGATTAAGTGCTGTTAGCACTTTGAAGCTTCACTGGAATTACCACTGCATTATGACACAGTTCATCCTCAACACTGCTTATAAATCAAGGGTAGAAAAATCAAGGGTAGAAAATTTCACAGATATTATTAGGACAAGTTAGTTAGGGCTGAAAAAATATGCTAACCATCATTTCTGTCCTAAAATGTAGTGTAAATCCAATCACTAAATTAAAAATTTCCTGTCAAATGGCAATTTTGCTTATGATTCTCACTCTTCCTTGAAGTCAGGGGTGTGTCCCCCTGCAGATGATAGAGGTACACCAGAGAGGCTCCATTTTCAACAAGATTTAAGAGGAGTCAGTTATGCAGAAAAAACCTCAGTTTTGTTGCATGATCATTGGTGTATTTCTAAATTCTCTATTTGTTAATAGACTCTCTGTACTTTCATCAAACACTTGTTATTCATGCATATGTGCAGTAAATATTTTTTATCTTGGCAAATTAATTTTTTTAATATGCTGCTTGAGATTTATTTCCATAATTTTTTTAAACTATTGCCAGAATTCATATTCTTGGTAAAAAAAATGGAATGTAGTGGATTGGAATTGAAGACTCAAATAAAAAAAGACTCAAATAAAAAAAGACTCAAATAAGTGGCTTACACTTTGGATAATTATTTTAGGGAGGAAACTGTTAGTTACACAAGAATACTGGACTCAATTTGACAGGGCAAATGTTGGAATCAGATTGTGCATGTGTGTATTTTTTATTTTGCAGTATTTTAACAAATCTTAAAGCAGAAGCAGGGCCTTAGGCACAGAACATCCTCAGGTGAATTTCAAAGTTTTATGCCATGGTGAGAATATTAGGATTTTTCAATGTTGGCTACAGTTCTTGAAATTGCTGGAATAGGCATAATATTTTCTCAGTAGAGTCTCGCACTCTGTAGTCTCTCAGATGCATTGCCATAATTCATTGAATAAAAACAGTTTAAACAGCTTTCCTCACTTCCTATTAGCAATTCAGATTCAAAATCCCAAGTATCACAGTTTAACGTGGATATTCCAGATTAAATGTATATTTGGCTGTCACAAAATCATGTCTTTACTTTTAGAAGGAATGAAGAAGTTTATCTGTCTAGGATCACCAGAAACTGGTGTTCAGTGTGTCTTTTAATTTACCTTTCAAGTGACCATGGAGTTGATACAGTTGTAGGATATGATCTTCAGCATAATAGTCTGGTTGCTGCTATTTTTGTTGCTAAGATTAATTCTTATTGTCCTCAGAAGTCAAAATATGTCCTTTAATATTTTGATTTTGCTTTCAACTTTAAGATAACACTGGCTGATACTGAAATTCTTTGGGTTTTGCAGTTGGGTTTCTGTAGTCGGAGAAGAATATCTAGTACAGCATGAATTTCTTTTAAAACTAAGCCATTTTTCTTATTCTCCACAGTTGTAGGTGCTGATTTTTTTTTTCTTTTCAATCAAAATATTGGTGGAGTGGAATTTCAGAAGTGCTACAGTGGAAGTGCATGTTGCACTTATCTGATATTTCTACTTGGGCTAAAAAAGAGTAGTAATTTAGGAAAATTGTGGTTAGAAACATTGATCTTATTTCTTTTGCAAAGGATAATTCCTGTACAATTACTTCCCCACTAGACATCTTGGAGCTTGTTCAGCTGAACTTCTATAGACCATCAAAATGCAGTATGTAAAGTCAAAGGGTTGTGTTCATCACTGTCATTTCTGAAGGCAGTTGTGCCCTATGGCTTACAGCAACTTGCCATAGCTAGCTTTTTGTCTCCTTAGAGCTCATGTGTAGGAGAAAAATGAAGTATTGTCACAACAACAATTCATATGTCTGTGCCAACTAAGTCAACAACAAGGATTAGACTATTGTTTTTCACTTTGTGAGAATATGAAAGAGTCAGCAGAAGTGCCTGTCCACACAAAGACTCCCTCTCCTCTGCTGCATTTTAAAGTTCAAGGACACAAATGCCACATAACTGGATGAAAAAAAAAACAGGCTAAAATGGCATATAAAAGGCTGGATATTTTTAATATTTTAAGGTGTTACCTGAGACATATTGTCAATTGTTGAAATATCTGTACACAAAAATGGGAAAAGTCGCTTTGCAGAGTTCACAGGGTCCTTGCACACTCTGAACTCAATCTGAACTCAATCTGACCATCAGACTGAACTCCATATGTGCAGAGGTTATGATTTTCATAACGTTGTGGATTTTTTCTGGTTTAAAATGTGTCTGAACCTTTCAAACAGTTAGGAAAATCTGTGGTAGGTGCTGATTTCCGTTGGTGTCAACTACAGTGATGCATAACTTCAGAGATACAGAGGCCTCTCTGACACTGAGCAAGTTCTGCCTGCCACATGCTATGCTTGCCCTTCTGGACAGTAATGTTTATATTCACACTTTTGTTTCTCATTTGTAAAGCTGGTAATGCTCTGACTGTAAATGTTTAACAACTGCAGTAAGAAGCTTCTATTGCACTGCTTGGCCTATATGGATTGCCTACAAACTTCTGTGCAAAAGTCTAATGGCTTCCATGATCCATGGCTTTCAGATCCAAATACAGTTTAAAAAAAAAAATCTTTCATTCTAAAATAAATACACACAGTATATCATATTTACCTAGGAATGTGACATATCCTTCTATGCAGTCTTCAAAACCAGAATAGATGTCTTGCTAAAAAATAAGCTACAGCTTAGTTTGCTGGGTTTACTGAAGGAAGCACTGTGTTGTCCTGGGGGTCACAACAGATGATTAAAATAGTCCCTTGTGTAGTTAAAAATCTATGCATCTAAAACCATACAAATATAAATAATATATACACATATGTATGTAAATAATTTGCAAAATCTTTTCCACTGAAGAAAGGAATGAGGAAATAATTACACATAAGAAAGACATTTGTGATGTTGTGTAACAGATCACCAAGGTACCATGGAATTCATAAACAATAGTATGGATTGTGGCATGTGTTCTCAGCATGACACAGTAATAAATGACTATTGTAATCATAAAACAGGTAAAATGAAGAGAACAAATAAAAATGTCTTCAAAATGCTGCTTCTTACTCATGTTAAAAGACAACTTTTTTCTGGGGAAACTATACAAATTTTTTTTTATTTTTAAGTTAACCAGCACTGTGTAATGAACTTAGTGCTGGTTATGGAAACCTTTGTTTCTTGTAACAACATTACTGTGGGAAGACTACAGGATATAATACACCTTTGGTCTAATTTAGTATTGCAAATTCTGGATTTCTGAAGAGGAAAACATGCCACTTTAACAGGAAACAGAAAACTAGTCAGAAACAGACCTTGCAATTAAGTTTCTCATACCCGTTTGTGGGTACTTGAGAATTTGTTTCTTAAGCATTTCTACAGTAGGTGTGTTAGTAACAAAAAAATCTTCTGCATTCACTTTTGCTTCAAGATTTTCATGCATGAACACATTGTAGCTAACTGATACAAATATGAGAGAGTTTAAATGGGTTTTAATTCTCTTGGAGTGGCCTGCACTCCAAAACCACGTATTCTCTCTGGTTCTTTAGTTATGATCTATCAGGATTATTACAACATGGATTGATTTATTGTAATAGTCACAAGAAAACATATATAAGACCAGAATTTAAGTAGAATTACTTACTACACAGGAAAAAAAAATATTACTAGTAAATAAAAATATAGTGCACAATAATAAAAGGTACCTATAACAAATAAAGAATAAGGTTAGAAATGAATGTTAGAATAAGGTTAGAAATGAAACTTACCAATTTCCTTCTCTCAACTTCTAGAAGAGAAGCACAAAAATGACATATTGACATCTTAAGTATGTCGGAGAGAACAGTTTGTGCACTTCAAGAAGTAACTAAACTGCTCTCTGATTTTTGGAGCTTACAGTGGTCTTTTATATCATAAAATCCTTGTGTCTGTCAGTCACTTTATCTTGTGTATTCTGCCTTCCCAGCACAGAGCTCACAGCTGGCGCCAAGAATCTAAGGGGAGAAGGTCCTCTAATCTTCGCATCAGCAGATAAGATTTGGGAACAGAGAGGCGGGGTGAAAACCATCCTGCCACATTAACAAAAAAGACCATTCTTGTAAAAGAAGTTAATTTAGTATCTTTACATTATCCATGGCATTAATACAAGTTACTGATTTCCACCCAAATGTTTCTGAGGAAGACTTTTCCTTATAAGTTCCACAGGCATGAAGTTGTTGTTATTAGTGTATGGTGACCTTGTGCAGCAGTGGCTCTGATTTTGTAGAGTGCAAAAGATTTTCTTAATTGTGGCATATGGAGCTCTGAAGTGTGCCTCTTGACACATCTTCTGCTAACTTGATACTGTGCAGGGGCACTGGAGATTGCTGAAACTGCAGCAACATCAGGAGCATCAGAATCAGCTGGCTGCAGGATGCAGAGGTGGTGGTTCATCCTGTGAAACAAAATGTTTCTTTGCTATTCACAGGTGTTGCTGCACTGAGAGACTCAAACCAGGAAGGGTCTGGGTGTAAAATCTGAATGAGTCCTTTATTTCTTTTTCCTTTAATTGGAAGTTTCCTAATGTCTTTAGCCCTCTTCTGTACCTGAAATCAGATGCTAATATTAATATATCCATCTGTTATATTTGTTTATATTCCTATTGTTATTATTGTTACCAGGAAGGTTGTTCTGTTTGAAATAAATCATCTCATCCTCTAATAAAACTTCTCAAAATAAACAGCACAGGAAAAAATAAACTCTAAAAAGAATCCTTTGGAAGAAATTTATGATCACAGTCAATGGGTGTTGCAGCACCCCTGTCACGGCATAGTCCCACAGGGGCCATCCCTGCCCACTTGGACAGGGCGGCCCCGTATTTAGGCAGCTGCCGCCTCGGAGCTGCCCAGGCTGTCCCTCCCTGGTGGACGCCACGGAGAGTCCCAGCATCCCTGCATGCACCTAGGAGCCGCTGGCTCCAGAAATCACGTGCTGGCAGACCATGGTCTCGCTGGGCTGGCAACCTATCAGTCAAGCCATGTCCCACCCGTTCTCTCAGTGATTGGCTTGGGTCAGCGTTCTGCCTCCATTCCCTAGATCTTAAAAGTGCTTTGCCTGTTCGGGTGCATGCCTTTTTTTCCTTCTGTATGTGTTCGCATTAAATCTGGACTGCCGTGTGGAGGAGGCCCCTCCTAAACCTCTCTTTGTCTTTGTTGTGCTTATTCCACATGGTGTGGAGTCTCTACTCCAGCGCGTCCGCTCTTAGACTCGCCGTACTCCTGTGAAGAGGAGCTGAAAGCAGCGCTGGTGGGCGCAGCTTTCTAGTCCATGTGGCGGGCTCTCTGCAGCTTTTGAGCCCACCCATTCGTGGCAAATGAGATTTCCAAAAATGAAGTAATAATTTTTTTCAAAAGTTCCACAGTGGCTTGTGATCTTGGATGGTGCCTACAGCAGTGAGTTTGGAGGTGTGGTTCCTATGCCTGCAGGTGCTCACAAGCTTATCATATTTAACGGGAGTCAGTTAATCGTGGATTTGATACTGTAGTGGTGCACCACCCTCCTCACGCTGCATTATGATCTCTGTTTTGGTTTTAGTCAGTACTTTTAAGTGACTTAAAACACTCATTCACAACAGAGACAAAATCAGTTGTGTCTGAATCTTACACTTGTGACCTCTTCAAATCTTTGAATTAAATAGCTAGGAAATTTCTTTGCAAATGATTGAATCTTTCTCTCTTTCTCCCACTCTCTGATGAAAGCAGACACAGTTTACCCTAAAATTGATGACTTCTGAGAGGCTAAATTCAGGTCAAGGTGAATACTACCCTGCAAGCATCTGCCTCTATGACTAAAACACTTTCAAATAAGCATGTGTCGCCCCCAGTGACTCACCAGGAGTAACAAATACTTGCCCAAAGAACAACCTATCCTTGATGTAGCAAATACCTCTCACACTTGGTCTTGAGAGAAACATCTTAGGTTTTCTCCTTAATAGATCTACGTCTCATTTTGACAACCCTCCTCCGCCACGTCCCCCTAATCCTGCAAAGCTGTAATTTTCAGTTAATGGTCTGATGATTTTTCTCACTAAAAGAAGTTCCCTCTGACTTTCAAGTTGTTAATGTTTATTTTTTGCATGTATATTCACACTTGCTGAATTCTCTGAGTGCGTAATTTAAATGGCTTCTCAAAATGGCTTACCATTTTCCAAGTCTCTCTTTCTTGACCATTTGAAGAGTTTGCTATTTTAGCTCATTTTTCTTTGTTTCATTTCAAGCTATTTTGCTTCATTAAAAGGGAAGGTTGGATTTTTCAAAAGCACCAGCATGGACCTTAATTACCATTCCTATTTCAAATAATGTATTAGATCAAAGATTGAGGTTCATCTTGTCTATCTTGTCTGTCCCCAAGTTACTCACCAAGGTCTGTACTAATTGGACACAATCCTTTTATAGCCAGTGAATAAAGATATGAACTTCTAGACAATCTAAAGATAGGAAATATGAATCATGAAACATTAAATGCTATCTATCTTAAACACCTATTTTAGTCTGGAAAGACTAAGAAGTCTCTCTCTGGTTATAGAAGCAGCCTAGAAAACCATCTAGGATAACATGAATAGGTTTCAAATGGCTGAAGTTAGATGAGATGAATCACACCAGATACTTGTGATTTCTTTGGAGATGTACTAAGAAAAAACTCTGAGCCAAAACCAGACTTTTTTATCAATAAATTTATTTTCAGTCATTTCTCTTTATAATCTAGCTCTGCAAATCCCAAATGTTTGGACTTATTCTGTTACCTTAAGAATATATGCAGGTTGGCTCATCTCAGACAGATTTAATGAAAAAAAAAGATTGCCTTTGGAACATTCTAGAGGTTACTTATGCATATTTTTTCTATGATTTAGAAAGCAGATGTCTGAAGATATAAAGAAGACAAGCAATGTTCAAAATGGTGAAAAATAGAGGATAGAAGGATAGAAGATAGTATTCTAAATTATGACTTGAAGAGTAAAGAGAGTTGGTTTTTTTTCTTTATGAAAGCCAGTATCTGAGTACCTCTTCAGAGACCCCACTAAATTCCTTATTAAATGTGGATTTTAATGCCTATCCTGAAACACACTGGTTTAAAATTTTGCATTTAAGTTTCAGAGTTCTTCAGTTTAATGGAGCAAAACAGAGCGATTCATGGCGACACTGATAAGAAGAACTTCAACTACAAGCTGTGAGTTCACCACATGGGAGAGACTGAGAATAAAGATTTGTGTGCTGCTGACTGATCACTCGGTGTCTGTGAATGACCAGCTGGCCCTCGCTGGGACAAAGCCAAGCAAACACGTGGCAGAGACACTTCGCACAGGGAAACGGAACTATTGGGTCATCTGTACAAGGTACTTGTGAGAGAAACAAAATATCAAACATAATTCTGGTTCTCCAGTTTTCAGAAAGAAGAATTCAACCTGTTACAAGTGCAAAGAAAAGGGCAAAGACTAGGCAGCTGAAAGGGAAAATATTGTTCTCAGTATATTGAGAAGGCTGGTAAGGGAGATCTGTTTGATGCAAAGGAAAGTGTTTGTTAAAGCAGGTGTGCACTTAAGAGTTGCTCAGACTGAACTTAGGTTGGAAATCAGAGAAAGTTCACACATTAAAACAGGACATTGGCACAACTTTTCACTACCAATACTGGTGGGGAAAGCCTCAGTTGTTATATAACAGCAACCTGATCCATTTATGAAAAGGCTCTTATCACACAAGTATCTCTGCTGACCCAAGAGGTCTATTCCTCTCCTGCTTGTTTCCTATCCTTCTAAATTAAGCTTACATATGTGTCACCTGTTTACTCTCCTGGCATTTTATAGTTGGTTTCCATGCTTTTCTTCTCAGTTATATATTTTTTTTAAGTCAAATATTTTAATTTTGGAATACCAATCCTGGCCCATTTGGGAAATATAAATGTATTTGAATTATAGAAACATTTTTGAAGTGATTTTAGTTCTATTAATTTTCCTTGTAGTTTCTTTGCCTTGTAATTAGAGCAGTATTTTAATTAAAGAAAGCTTAACAGTTTTAAACACGAGTCTTAAAAATGTCAACAAAGACTCTCCATCCCAGAAAAAAGGCTAAACAGCAGCTTACGAAAAAGTCTGAATAGTGGGGTGAAGACAGAAGCCTATAGAAACTATGTTAGCTAGCAACTATTAAAAATCATTATCAAATGCATGCATCCTTGTAGCTGGAAATTACTACATCCTGTTCTAACAGAACAAATATTATTTTTCAGGAATTCACATGAGGTATCCAATAACATGTGTTACATGACTGCCACCTCTAATTCAAATTAGTATAATTTTAGTGGTAATTAAACTGTGATAAATTAATGTAACTTGAAGAACTGAATTAGCTCTCTAGAAAATAGCTAATTTGTCTGTATTGAAAGATTGTCATTGCATTTGCTATAATGGCTAACCCTCGAGGGGTGTTGAAGCTCTAGGGATAAACACTACTTTTAGATCAGTGTATGTTTCTCAGCAAAGCCTTTTGTCTCACCAAGACAAAAATGCTGTATCACTGCAGCTCTCTCTCTGTCTGACATATTTTTTGAAAAATGTGAATAATATCAAATAGACATATTAAACACCTTTTGGCATACTACACCATGAGGCTGCTTGTTGACCTTTCACCTCATATTGATTTATTCTTCAGTCATTTTTTTGGTGATTTTTACTTTTTCTTCACACCTACCAGTTAGAAATAGGGAATCTTTACCATTCCTGCTGAAAAGAACACTACTTGTACTCAGTGTTAAAGAATATACCACGTGAGATGTTTTGTTCCCTTTTAGGACTTTGTTGGTTCAGTATTCTCCCATGGAATATAAACTTTTGTCTGTTCCCCACAGACACATACACTCCTTAGTTTCTCCTTCTTCTGATAGATAAGTTCCTAGGAGGATATCTTTAACCTAAAGAAACACAAAAATATGCTCCCAAGATGTTAAACACGCCAGAAACCTTCTTGAATAGATAGCAAGGATTTCCCTGTTTAATCACCTCCAAGCGCTCAGCATAAAAAGAAACATCTTGCCATATTATCTAAATATCTTAGTAGGATTTGTACTTCGATGAGTCTCTGGAGAGGACAGGTTCCTGATGCATGAGAGCAGTGATGATGGGAGCACCCCACACCCAGTGCTGATGGGAAGTCTCACAGACTGGGGATGTGCCCAACCTGCCCCAGGATGATGGAGGTTCTCCCATTTCCAGCGGGGTGTCGTGGGGTGTCCACTGTCATGGGCTGGGCCTGAGGGATTTGAGCCTATTCCTTGCCTGTTCATAGCCCCAGATATTTTGCAGGAAAGAAGGCAAAGTTATCTTTATTGTTATATAAACAGGATATCTGGTTTCCTTCTTACAGTAGTAAGCTTTATAAGAGGTAAAATAACAGAAGTAACGATAAAAACATCTCCCACAATCAGTCTACAAAAGTCCTTTGAAAAGGTACATTAGTTGTCTGCCTTTCTGATATGATCCCAATTTTGCCTTTTAACTGCCAGTATATACCTATCATCACAGAATCATAGAATCATCATAAAACGGTTTGGGTTGGAAGAGACCTAAAAGATCATCTAGTTCTAACCCCCCTGATGTGGATAGAGACACTTTCCATTAGATGAGGTTGCTAGATCTAGTGTCCTAGTGGCATTCCACTTGGGACAAGTATGTGCTGACCAGATCAAACCAATATTTCACTTAATGACACAGGAAAATCTTCAACCTCTAATATGTCTGCTTATGTTCCTGACTGCTATCTATTCACCAATATATTCTGCAAAAACAATTGCCTGTTTCACAAAAATGGCCTCTCTACATGGTCAGTGGTATGCTAGAAAGGTTTTGTTGTACCTCTGAAGGAAATTCTATGGGTTGTCCATCATGGGCAAAAATAAAACCAGAAGAGAGGCGTTAAACTTTAAATATTATTTTGTGTGACTATCACAAATCTAAGGTGTACAAAGAAATTCAAATTACAGTCCACTTTTATTTGAATTGTAGATATTCAAACCTGAGGTGATTTAATTTCTTAAAGCTCTCATAGTTGGATTTGTTTGACAAATCCAAATGGATTAGGGTTTATAGAACTTGAGAAATTTGGACAAATATATTTCTGAAGGCCTTCATTTAATAGAAAGGATGAACACTGAAAGGCCACAGAGTGAATTACTCCACCTTGCTGGCCGTGCTTTCTTTTCAAATTGCTAAAGGTCTAAAAGCCTGTATCATTTTACAAAATTGTGCCAAACAAACTGATTTAATAACAATGTATGAGCACTTAGCAAATGCCCATTTGAGAGAGTGATTCCAAGTGGCTATTTCTAGATTCATACTAGTATAATCAGAGTGCAGCAGAATCTATGAACAAGCCCTAGGGGGTTTGTTGAGCTGATGCTACAGCTGATATCTTGAGCCATTTTTTAATTAAGCCTGCTAATTATGCAGAGTAATGATCTCTCCTTCCCATCCTTTTTTTTCATAATGCAAACTACATGAGTCCAGTCTGAGACTGTTGTCTCATGGCCTATCATAGATTGTCTCAGAGCCTGCTAAGTGTATAGAAATCATTACTTTCAAATTAGTGTTATTGTAATTACATTATTATTTCTTAAAAAACAAAACAAGAACATGAGAAAGAAAAATGATAATGCAAGCAAAGAGTGGTACATTCTGAAGATAATTACTCAAGTTGGCTATGTCAAGTGGAGCAGGGCACATTAGTTATTTTATTTTGCTTGCCAACTAATTTGCATCTAATTCATCTAAACCTGGAAAACACTGTTTTTGTTCAAGCGTTCCGTGGTGCTGGGCTAAGGCTTGTCCTACCGCCCTTCTCTGCTGGAAGACAAAAACCTCTGATTAAGAATGACAGACACTTTCAGTGAAACAGTTTTTTAAATAGCTCCCTTCCTTCAGCCAGAGCTGGTATAATTTCAGGGTATTTTATTTCCCCATTCACAGCATCGCTAAGAACAGGAAGAAATATCAAGTTACGCAGCAGCCAAAGGGACAGATCTGTTTACTTGACAAAGCTAATTGATTATGCTGAGTTCACTCCAATACAGGGTCATTGAATAGTTCTCTTATTGATGAAATGATACTGTCTGCTGAGGATATTAACCTCTTTAGCTTTCTGCATTAGCATTGCTATAAGGTCTTGCTTCAATGTAATATAAATTTCTTGAGCTGAAGAGAAAAGCAACAAAAAGATTTAATTATCATATGTATGCCTAAAACGTCATACAGGAGTATTGATTCATATGTGTATATACATACATTACTATATCCAGAAAATGCTATTAAATATGAGGAGCTGAGGTACTTAGACTGAAAGACTTAATGTAGCCGATGGAGACAACATTTGAGTTGTCTTAGATTTTCCACATTTTCCATGGTTTTGTCATTGTTTTCTGATTTTTTTCTTTTTCTTAAACAGATTTTTGAATATTACAATCTGGTGAGCATGTACTATACCTTCACTGTGAGAGTACTAATAAACCTTCTCAGCACTACTTAAACTTATCAAATATCTAAGTTAAAAATCCCATATGAAGAACCCTTTCCTTTTATGATACCAGTTTCAAACATTGCCAAGCATCTGCCTCTTAAATGTCCAATATATTCTGGAGTTTATAAAGCCAGTCTAAACATTCAGTGTAAGGAAATTATTTAGGTGTCTACATTTGTTAGTAATTAGATATAAACAAGAGCAGGCCATTAATTTTGCAGAAAATCACTGTATTTAAAAACACTGCAATTCAGTTAAAGTGTTATATTCTATTTCAGTATTTTGTATCAAAAATATTAAAAAATAATAAAGTACAGAAGTCTAAAAAAGCTACAAAATGTTTTTTAGAGAATCTCATGTAAAGACTGAAGCTAATCTTCTTCAAAACAATTTAATTGCCTTTAATTTTGTAATTGGAAAGAAATTCTCTTTAAAATAAAACCACATGAGATAAATTCAAAACTGGAACAGGAACAAAATGACCCATCTCGGTTGAAATAAAGTATTTCCATTCATGAACCTTGAATCAGCAGGATGAAGTGTTCTTATCTAACTTCAGCCTTTAGCAGTTCCAGTTTATGTTAGTCATTGAAATATCTTTCTGTAGAGACAGAGAAAGGTAGGCAGCTCCAAAAGCTATTCCATATAATATGTGGACTGAATTGCCCTCTGACGCCTGCAGAAGGAAATTCATTTCTGCTACTATGTCAAGGCAATAAATGTCCCTCAGAAGACACTGGTGTCTCTCCATTTTCTAAAGAAGGATTGCAGATAATTTAGCACTGAGACCCATGGGGTGGATATACTTGCAATAAGGATTTGTACAGTATGATCTGAATTCACACACTCCTGTACTGAGTTTTTCTCCCGTGCTGAGATGTTTTGGGCCTGTCAGAGAGCACAGTCAGTGGGAATTTTATGCTTAACTGGAAATACAGATTCAGGATGTTTTGTTTGGTAGTGAAAGCCAGAACCATGTAGGAATGAGGAAAAACACCTTGTATTTTTTTTTCCTGATGTTTGTTGTTCCAATTTGGATATGAGAAAAAAAACTTCACTGTGGGGGTGACCAAGCACTGGAACACACTTCCCAGAGAGGTTGTGGAGTGTCCCTCACTGGAGATATTCCAGAACCATCTGGACACAATCCTTTGGCATATGATCTGGGATGCCCCTGCTTGAGGAGGGACATAGGACCAGATGACCCACTGTGGTCCCTTCCCACCTCATCTATTCTGTGATTCTGTGATTATGCCTGAAAGCTGCCCCAGAAATTGTCTGATTTGTGAAATCCTTCCCAGACTCCTGCAAAATGTATTCAGGGAATTAAGTTTCCTTTTCAGCTGTCTTTAACTGAACAATGATATAATTATATTTCAGTAATTATAAATTTAAAATATTAAATTTTTTTGAATGTATTTATCTGTATGGTTTGTTTTTTTCTGATTTTGCTTTTAGGTCTTTTACCTTCTCTCATCTATATTACAATTGTAATACAGAGGGAAGTTAGAGTTAACTGTGTGCATTTCCAGCCAGAATTTCTGTCTGATATTCTCAGTGACCTAGTGGTATTGTTAGGACCCGGAAAAAAAAGCGGGAAAAAAGGGAAAAAGTGAATGCAATGATAGTTCTGCCATGTCTGGGCTTTGACCTCCCATTATGGGGTCCATTTGAAACCCAGGACCATTATCATGCCACAGGAGATAATAACTCAGTATCACATTTTTACTGGCATTGCTGCATGTCACATGCATGCTGCATTGTGTTGTGATAACTCTTCTTCTTGCAGACAGAGCTACTTGCCACTGTGTGCTTATCCTTTGTTATCGTGCCACATCCTGCATATTTAATTGGACACACTTCCATCCTTCGTGGGTGCATGTCATGTCTTTGACAAAGCACTTTTTTCCCCTATCTACATTGGAAATTAAGTGAGATTTGGGAACAAACTCCCTAGGGAGGATGAGCATTATCAGCCCTGTACTCTCCCCTAGAGACTCCCACCATGTGACAAGAAGAGCTCTGAGATGTGAGTGAGTAAGAAGAGCTGATTTCAGTTGCTTAATCTCCTCAGCCCGGGGCAAGTTTCTCATTGAGAATATGCCTTGGAGTTACTTTTGACTAGGCTGTAAGCAGCTGCTTATATGTGGACAGGAACTTTCTTCTTGGCCCAAAGGGACCAATGCTGGAGCAATTGGTAGTGGTGTAAGCTGCACAAGAGCCAGGCAAGGAGGCTAAAGGACTGAGTGGAAATTATACAAACTGTCTCTGCACAGATTTTCTGTCCTCTTTTTCTCTTTCTGCAACTGAGACAGGTAGGATTTTCTCTTTGCCTAAGGTCATGGATGGCAAAGGCCAAAATCCAAATTCCTGAAAATGAGGCAGAAGATGGTGGTTGATGAAACTGTCCACAAGAAAATTTGCCCATAACCTGTAGAGGTCAGTGCTATTGTATTCTGAACTGTTATTCCATTTACAAATTAATGGCCAAGCAGAGCAAAATTAAATCAGTGTCTCAAGTCCAGAAGTATCAGAAATATTTTGCGGCAAAAACAATCACTACAAAACTCTTTCTAGATAAACTGTTCCTAAAGAGTGACTAACACACAGTAAATATTTCAACATGCTATATATGCCAGAGCAGCTGAGTCCTATGATTTTTCTGCATGTGATGGATTAGTTCTGTCTGGCACTGTGTTGCTTAAATACAGAATTCTGTAACCCTTAGTCTTTTAATTGTGTAGAGTAGGTGCAGATGCTTGAACTGGACTGGTGAGGACAAAATTCTAATGTGGTGCAATATCTGGTGCACAGGAAAATCAGTGTAATACATTGCAATGGGGTGCTGTCCTCATTTAAATCTAAACAGAAGCATTCATTGGGTGGCTGTCATTTTACTGTCTTCTGAAACACAGCATTAGTGAATTGTCACTTTGTGTTAAGCTCATCGATGGCCTTTGCTATGTATATTCTTCCATGTTTCTGCACAAAGATAGTGAAGCACACAAGAGTCTCAGCTCTAGAGATCGATTTCTCTTCATGTCTGGTATTAACTTACATCGCCAGGGCCAGGGTGGGTGTGAAAGAGGTGGGCAGAAATGATGTTTATTCACTGAACCTTGAGGTAGAACTTTAGCAAATGGCTGATCTGCTTTGAGTTGCTGAAATGACTGCAGTTTTGGTACCTTTTTAGGGTTTGCAATGATAAGAGCAGATCTCTAAGGAGTTGAATGTCTGAGTGATCTAAAAACAGGGCAGTCAAGCTGAAGAGGATGTGTGCACTAACCTGTTTGCACTGAATAGTCTCCATAAATAATTTACAACTATGACTGCTAGCTATTATTACAAAAATACCAGATTGCATTTTGACACATGCAGCCAGCTTGTAAGTCAATAGATACATTTCACCTACTGTATGCAGACCACAGTTTCAGCCATCCATCCTTGTGTGTTTTACAACAATGCAATCTACCCTTCCAAAATAAGACTGTGAAAACCTTTTGAAATACTTTCTAAAAAATTAGAACAGTGATCTGATTGCTGGATCTTTTATTGTATTGGTTCTTCATGCATTTCTGTCCCTTCCCTGCTTATAACTTTCAGTTTTAAACAATGAAGATGTTTTGTTTAAGGGTCCTACTCTGTGGGCAGTGCTGCAGATTCACCCTGGATCTACTGCAAGGTATCAGGAAACAAAAAAATTAAAGGTTCCATGCCTGGAATTTCCTTTGCTGTCTTTTCCTTTGTGTCTTATTTGAGTCACCAAGGTAGTATTTCATTACAGCTCGATTTAAGCAGAAAGGGAGTTAGTGGGTTTTGCCTCAGTCTTCCAGATTAGCAGAGCAGGAAAAACAGTGAAAGCTGCTTCCTATTACAATACAGTGAGAAGATACATAACAGTTTCATAATTGATCTCAGCAAAGTAAGGACCAGGAAAGACTTTTCTTTTTCTGTAATCTATGCATTAGGTGTTATCTTTCTCAACATGTAATTGGGTGTGTAAAGAAAATGATCTTCCCTAGACCCTATTTTTTTCAGAGAGGAAAAAAAGACATTTATTTTACATTCCTTATTATAACAATTACAAGATTTAGTGTGTGTTCTCAAAACCTACTTTTATATGAAATCAGGGATCATATGTGCATATATTAAAAAAGTATTTTCATTATAGATGGAGCTGTGAGCAATCTGGTCTGGTGGATGGTGTCCCTGTCCACACCAGGCAGGTTGGAACTAGGTGATCTTTAAGGTCCCTTCCATCCCAAGTCATTCTATTATTCTGTGATTCCACATTTATAGAAACTCAAGATAGAATTAAGAATATGTGCAACAACTACTAAAATACAAATACTGACTGTAACTATATTACACTAGAAATATATTTTTCTATATAAAAGTCTAGACAATTACTGAAGGATTGGTTTTCTGAGACCTACATGAAGTCGTGTATTTCTAAGGACCTGGGTGGGAATAGTGATCATTCAAGGATTCAATCTGATTAATTAACTACTCTTGTTTGATATCAGTCATGAATTCAGATCCCAGTTCTGACATGCTTTTTCTTTAATGAAAGCCGTTTCCTTTCTTCCGTATTACCTCTTTACACCTATTGTGACATGCAGTTATACAGTGAAATGTAGAAGAGGGAGTCCGGGAGGATGGGACAGAAGAGATAATAGTTGAGGGGAGTGAAAGCTAGAAGACAAAATGTCCCCATTTTATTTTGTCAGTGTAGAACACATCCAATCTGGATACAGCATGAAGTAGGGGTTGTTAACTTAAGAAGTGGCCACAACAAGCTAGATATTCCTGATGAACGTCATCTGCAACAGGTAGATATTAAGCATTAGGTCACAATTTCATTAATACAAAGTTCATGCCCACTCCTTCCCTCACTTCAGGCATTTAACACATTTAGTGTGGTTTAACTCTGCTGTTTGGGTAAACAGTCTTTGCTTCATTGTTGATCACTTCATTGGCCTTTGTTTAAAGAGTTAGGAAACAGAGATGCTTGAAGGACAGGATCCAGCTCACAGATTAATTCACCTAAATTAAGGTCTGTAATGTATCTGTGTGTCTGACTGTCAGGGTGTCTAAATTCCCACTGTACTCAATGGCAATTTAGTCAATGCAGTCAATGGAGTTAAAGAAGCTTTTCAGCTCATCCGAAATACACTTAAGTATTTAAGTCAGGAGACCAGCCCACTAATGCCATTAAATTGCCAAAATACATGTATCTACTGCTTTACAGATGCTCCAGCATGTCTCTTGGCCACCAGATGACTTCCTAGATTATGTTTTTCCCCTCTAGGTCCAGTTCAACATCTGTCAACTTCACATAGTTTTTTCATATACTCAGGTACACCTGAAGCAGTAATGTTGTGCCTGTGTTTGTGCAGCTCAATTGAAATCTCTGAACATGTGCATACCTGGATATGAGCATTTTCATTTTGATTCTAATTTTGTAAGGTATATTCAACCTTGTGTATCCTTTTTCCAGAATTCACCTTCTTCTGGAAACGGCTCTTTCAGTCTTTCACAGCCTGCAAACAGCTAATAGCTAATGTTTTAAGGGATCTAATATTAGTCTGAGAAAAAGTTATTACCATTGTCTGGGTTCAACCTTCCTGAAGTCATGAGAAATGTGAGAAAGTAGTGGAGTTTATCAACCTAATCTTGACAGTGTATTTCTGTGTGCAGCCCTTTGCTTCAGGTTGTCTCATTTCTACTCAGCTGTTCAAACTTACAGAAATTTGAGAACTCAGTACTGCCACCGAGGTGATTAAAAATTATCAAACCAGAGATAGGACAGATGCAAGCACACAGTATGTACACACGGGTTTCGTCACGTTAGGAACACAACAGATTTCATGCTAGTTTAGTCCAATAGGAAAAAATCCTTCCTAATTAATTATGGAATTTCAGATCCATGGTACAATGAAGGATACTGTTGCCTGGAATAACTGGCTGGGGACAAGAGGTTTCTGAAAAACTCAGTTCAGGACACCCCAACACTTGTGCTAGCTGAAAATTGAGAAATCATTTCAGTGCTGCTTATATTCCACTGCTTCCTCCAGACTTTTGGCACATCTTGATTTTTTATCTTTTCCTGCATAGGTATCTAGACTCCATCTCATATGAAATCTCATACCAGGCACTTAGAAATTTGGGGCGTGCTTTTCACTTCTGCCTAGATCCCTTTGTACAGTCAAGGTAATATAAATGACAATCAAACCTATAGTAAAGAATAGTGTCAACTTTTTGGTAGTAAGATATTTGATAAATGACTGCAAATAATAGTGCATAAAGAACAGTAAACTGAGGCAACTGAGGGAAAAAACATCTTTCTGTGTCATAAAACTGTACTGTTACTAACTACTAACTGGCCAGAGACTTATGAGTATTTGAAATTTGAGTTTCATGCATCCGAAGAGTATTGGTTTTCAAGGCTGAAGAAGAGATCTTATAGAATAAAAGTTCAGGAAAATAAACTTTTATAGTATCACTATTTGCTTCTTTAAGGGTGGTTTCCTGAACCACCTCTGCAGCCTCTCAATTCCAATTCAAAACAATATGGTTTGTCTCTAAGTAAAATTGCACAGTGCTATAAAGGACATATCCTACAGTATCTCATTTGCTTTTGGCTTCTGAGCCGTCTTTTGACAGCTGAGTACAGCCTACAGCATGAGTAGGCTGGAAGGCATTCAATAATCTATAATAATCAGGAAATCGTTCTGGTTCTTTGATTCTCTCTGAGTGGCGAAATAAGGCTCTGTAGCTGGCAGAGATCCAAACTTAATTGGGATAAGAATGCATCACAGACAAGGCTGTGGTCATCCATAGGCATACCTGATGGATAATGACCTGACGGATAACGACTGTGCAGAATTTTTAGTTATCAATCTTTAGTGGAAAAAGACTGTGATAGCTGGATAACGTCTTGCATCAGCAAAAAATGACCACATGATAAGGAAGAAGAAAATGGTTCAGTCTGTAATCTGAGAGATTTCTTCTGATTTCAGATTATCCCTACCTTAATTTTAAAGTCAGTCCAGTGCATGAATAATAAAATGAACAAACTGTAAAGAATGCTTTTATTGAGATATTGTGTGAGAGGGAAAAAACTCACCACCCTATTTTCTACAAATGATACATGGAAAAGAGAACTTAATGATATATTTTGTTTCAGAAAGACCATCCCAAATATTATTAGATTTTTTTAATGAAATACTTTCATGGAAGACATTTCTGATTATTTATACCTATGTTATAAATTATTATTCATTGTGCGTGATTATTTGTACTGAAACACAAACAATTGTTGTTGTCTTTAAAGAGGGTTTTAAACCCCACTATTTCCATCTGTCAAAAAATATTACATGACTCACACAGATTCTGTGGTTGACTTAAGAGACACAAAGTAGGCACATCAAATTCCATTTCTTTGTTAGTGAGGAGTGACTGCTTAAAGTTACAAGGAACAAGCTCATACTTTTAAAGAGATGTATTCTAATACACTCTTGTTCACTCTAGCAAATAAAAATTTACATTAAAGTCTGCTTTTGGATACAAAAGAAATGCAAGGATAGATCCTTTGCAATTTTAGGATAGTCATTCAGCTAATTTTCATTCCTCTAGGACACAAACATATGCACACACATAAACTGGTGACCTAAGTGGTTTTCCTTTATTAGATCATCGTTACTACTATTATTTATCAGTGAACTTACAACATCTCTTGGGAGAGGTTCTAGTATGCTTGTCAAGAAGAGGCAAGAGATGAAGATAATTTTCGTGTTATTCTGTTATGAGATGCCAAAACTGAGAACGACACATAATAGAAAAGGTCAGCTAAAGAGCTTTTTGTTCAGGTTAGGGTCAGAGTTTCTTTTATTTTGTCACTACAAAAGGTTTAGGGTAAGGAAAAGTAAAATCTCACGTAGGTGTTATTGTATGTTTTAGTATAATGCCTTTCTAAACCAGATGTCTATAACTCCTTGGTAAAATGCAGTTGTTTTTTTAACTTATACATACAGGGACCTGTTTCTTCACTACTCCAAAGAGCAGGACTCCCATTCAAATAAATGTAAACTCTAAAGAATTGATGCAGAACAGCCATGATTTTATAGAATAAAACATTTAAAGAGCTGAAAAATACAGTTTGCAACAGCCAATTTTATCCTTATTTGTGTAGTGGCTTCTATTAAAAATTAAAATAATGTCCATGTGACATTATGTTGTAACACATTGAACAACGTTCATGAGGCCACATAACCATAAGGATATTTCTAAATCCCTGTCACTTTGTGATTATGTTCCACATGTAAGAGCTTCTGAGAACCTTCAGAGTATTCTGCTCAGGTCTTACCTGGTGTCCAGTTAGAGTAGGGATTGACTGGATAGTATAAACAATTAAATGACTTTCTGCTAAGAAAGGAAGTGTCTTTGTCCCATCCTCCATCATCAGCCATAGGTTCTCCTCTTCCTTTATTTGGTATCAGGTCTAGTGAACATGTCTGTTTTGTGTCCATTCAGGAGGCTGAACCATTGTGATGACCTTTAAGGGAAAATACTTAATATCATCAGCATAAACTCATTTCTCTAGAAATCCTTCTTCTGTTTTACCACAAAAGGAGTCTATGGTAAGGAGATGGAGTGATGAGCTTGGATATAACTTCTGCAATCAAAGATGAGTGATTTGAATTCTACCCTGTTATGACAAACTGGAGAATTATCACAAAGTATATTGATTACATGGATATCTCAGCAAACTTCTGCTTCTTTATTGTAGTGTGTATGGCTTAAAAAGGTCAAAGAGACTACTGGTGTATCCTGGTGACCTGGAAATTTTTACTGCTACCAACAGTGATGGAGGAGGTTTGGCAAATAATACTTTCTTGCCAAACCTAAATTAAAGTTAAGGTCAGACATCCACAAGGAGGAGAAAGTTCTGCTTGCAGATGGATGTGGCCTGTTAAAGACAAGATCAAAGAACAAAATAGAAGTGGGACCTGAGACACTACATGATAATGTGGGTTTTATCCACAGCCACTCATCAGTGTGGGAGCAGGAGCAGAGGAGTTTTCCTTATGAAAATGAAAACATTTCTATTGCTTTCTTGACACAGACTGTGAAATTTAATAGGAAAGTATATTCCTGCTGCAGCATTTTGCTGGACTATAAAAGCTTATTATTTGCTATTAGTGTTCTTTCTATGTAAGAGTCTCTGTAGAATCCATTTAGTTTAAACTTAAATTTCATAGTATTTTTCCTTGAAAGATCACTAAATATCCTTGAAAGATCATTAAAATATCTTCTGTAAAGAGACACACACAAATATTGCATTTACTGCTCTCCTGCCGTCAGGTGGGCTACTCTCTTAGGTCTGTTACATGAAATAATATTTTGCGTGTTTCTTATTTATAATGTTTACTGCGTGATCTGTTACCTGCTTTGATGAAAAGTAGCCTAGTTGCATGAACTTGCCAAATGTCAGCTGAAACAAAAATATATAGCATTATTTACTCCAATCACGGATTTAAAATGGAGGAGTCAGGGGTGTAATAAAATAAATGACAGAAAGAAATGTACCCTATTTAATGTAAAATTGACAACCTATTGCTTCTTAGGTATTTTTGTCAGACTAACAATTCTTTTTTTCTCCTCTTCTCTAAATAGACAGTGTCCCTGATACATAATAAGATGTAAGTGGGGTTTATTCTATTGACTTTTTAAAACAATTCTTAATATTGCCTATAATATTCTGCCAGAAAGTACTCATTTTAATCATCAGTCAGCATTTTTATTATATTATAATCCTTAATTGATTGACGTTTAATCACAGTCTTTGTATTTTACTGTCCCTTGTCTCATAAGAGGCAATTTTCTCTTTACTGTAGTTTAACAGCTGATGAAAAAGATTTAAGGAAACCTATAAACTTAAGATTGGTTAATGGTCCCTTGTAAAAGAATATTACACTTCTAGGATCCATTGCACAGATGTGATACTCAATTGTAGAAATGTGCATGGGGTTTATTAAATTACAGCACAAATCTTCAGTCTTCTGAATTATTGTTCATGTTGGTATTGTTAGGCAAATGGGGAGACACATTATTGCTTCCAGTTGTTCGCATTACTGTGGTGTAATACAGTCAGAGACAGCTGGCACATTGCTCTAGGCAAATGTAGAGCTAGAGCAGCTGCAGAGTTCTGGGCCCCCAGTGAAGGTCCAGCACCGCTGAGTCAGTACTGGGTGGCTCATCAAAAGATGGCCAGAAATTAAAAGGAAAGGTTGCTTTTTCTCAGAGCTAGTGTGCTGAATTTTGCACAGCTAATTAACATGGCCTTTTCCTGTATGGAAAGCAGTGGGCGTGTGAAAGCAATAGCAAAACCATTTGTCCTGATTGTGTTGCAGAGGGTGGACTGCAGATATTATTTGCTTTACTTATGAAAGCACAGAAGATGAGTTCTCAGCTGTGGCATGAAGAGTCAATGTTTTCACAAGTTTTGAGTTCTACTGGATGATGTTTGAAAAAGAATATGCAGACATAGGCTACATCTGGCCATGTGACAATGTTGTGTTAAAATCAAAGTTTTTATAACTTAGTTCATAGATATTAGATTGTTGGCTAACACATCCCCATTCTTCATGGGTTTAAAGACCACAATAAATTATTCAAATAACTAAAATCACCTTCCTTGAATTCTTACATGTCTCAGCCTTCTGTATTCTATTCAGCACATCCAAATTCCATTGATTGAACATATCTTCTAGGAAGAAAATGAAGACTTCCACTGTTAGGCTATTTCACAATCCCTTAGTAATTTGTTAAAATAGTTGCTACTAAAAATATTAATCTTTTCTGCTTTCAATTGCTGTTAAGCCCAACCTTAGTGTTTCATTGTGACATGGCAAGAGCTTGAGAGTTTTGCTCCTTTTTAGGCAACTAACTGGAGTGTGTTTGTCTTCTGAAGTGAATCTGAAACTTTAGCCTTAAAAGTAACACTCTGGAACTGCTGCAGACAAGGAGGAAACTGCCATCAGAGCCAATCAGGGTGCTGGACCAGAGGTAGCACCTTCCACACTTCCATTTGCAACAGGAAATTCCTTCTGCTGGACCATATATTAGAATTCAAAGAAGTCCAAGCTCTTACCTGCACTTCCTAACAGACACAGACATGCTTTAATTAATGCAGATTGTGCTCCAATTTTAAACCAGATCTGTTCTCATAAAGCTATCATTGCTAAAAGACCATATAAATGTGCATGTTATTAATTTTAAGCTGATGCACATCTCAAAAGCCATTTGGCTATTTTGCTAAACTCCATAATTTTCTTTAGAAACATGATATTTGACTGCTTTTCTTCCTAATTTGGGTTATGTGATCAAACATCTAGAATGGTGGTTTGGAAAAAAAAAAAAGTTACCACCAAAATCTTGCCAAATCAGGTGAGATGTAAGTAACGATAGTGCACTCAAAAGGGGGTAAGGAACTATTAGAATCTTTACAAGAACTTGGTGTGGCTTTGCTTCCATTTAGGATCCAAATTAAAATGGTTGGTTGTTTGGACCCCCTACCAATTTTTGACAATCATTGTGTATAGCAAATTTGGCAATTCTTTTTTGTTAGGTCTGTCTAGCTAAGAGATTGCAACTTTTTGCTTGGTTGATAGTCTGGAGATTATTATCTGAGCTTTGGATGCTCTGAGACGCTTTTGCTGCTGCCTGGTTTACACCGTGTTACACTAAAGTTGCATGAAGGCTAAAGTTAAGACAACTTCAAAGACAAAATGTAGCAGCTAGACTTCTGGGTAGAACTCACTAAAAATTGTATCAGCACTCTGGAATTTCACAGTCCTCCACAGACCTCTACAGCTTAACATGTTTGTTAATAATTGCCAAGCCTTTAGAACCGGAAACTACCTTGAATATGATTTTTTTTTTTCTGTGTATACTAGGGTTTTTACCTCTGGTTAGCAGTTGATGCTCAAATTGAATTGTCACTTATTCCACCATGAGGGGGTGATTGGGTACTTTTGGGGGCTCCCTGAGACACTAATGCTTCAACCTCCTTTTTGGCACAAAATAACTCTATACAGTTGTCTCCAAATAACACCTGTTTAATAGCATTCTTTAATAGAGATGAAGGTATATTTCCCACAATGATAAAAGGTTGGAAAGGAGTCTCTGTAGGATGCTGCTTGGCTGAGATCCTGTTGGTATGATTATTTTCATTCTTCTGGGATTTTATTGTATTATTAATGATATGTGAGGGAGTTTACATCCTTAGACAGGCATCTCTTTAATTATTTTAATCTAAATAGATTAATTGTGGTTACCCTTAGAAAACCATGTCCACTCACTACAAGCTTACATGTTGGAAAAAGCCTTTATCCAGTTCTCATTTACATTCTTTCCAAACTTTGCATTTTTCTGCAGTGACCACGAGAAATCCAGAATCATAAGAATAAAATAAGATAGGCTAGGATGTCTTCAGGACCCTCTCTTCCTTACATTTCTGACCATAAAGTGGAGGCAGGAACTGTCTCTCTGTGTGTCTTTTGGATCAATAGGTCAGATTATCACCACTTGGGATAGTAAGGTATTGCCTGGTTGTTAGTAAAAGTTTTGTATATGCAGGTCATGCTCTTGGTGAATATCCATATTTGTTTGCTGCAGAGCAAATGTGAGCAGCTCTGAAACATTGCTGAAGCAAATCTGCAGATTTTGTTCTCACAAATGTTCTCAAAAACCCCTTGCTCCTATGCTTTGCTCCCTACCCTGAGACAAAACATTCAACTCTGTGAACAAAGACAAAGAACCGGAGCAGTGGGGTCAGTATTTGGCATGCAGGCTGTTCAGCAGGTGCGTGCTAAATTGCATTAGACTTAACACCGGGAATCAGATCACTAATTGGGCACAAATGTGAAGAATTTTTGTCATTTGGGACCTGAATTGCAACACTTCTATCCCTTTAGGCAAGACATCACAACCTTCCTATCCCAAAGCAACAGCGCTACCGCTTGAGCTAAAGCAGAATCTCCATCAGCTAACAGTATATCCTGTTTCTAGGCTGCAAGCCACAATAGGCGAAAATCATTATAATCCTTTAGTGATTTGTAATCACTGGGATTTTAGGGCTCTGTTTTTTCTAACTTTCCATTTATTTTTAATTCTGTTTGAGATCGTTTGGAAGAAATAAGCAGTGTGTGCTGATTCTCAAAATTCAGACAAAAGAGATTTTCACTTTTTAGGGAGGCTGGAGAAATTAAGAATGTTCTGCATTTTTTGTCTTTTCTCATTTCTTAGCTCCCTCATTCCTAGTATTTCAGAACTGGGAAACCGTTTTTCACTGTCCCTTTACTACTAGACACCAGAAGTTGTAAAGAGAAGGTAATGTTAGATTTATAAAAACCAAAAAATGACAGTTCTCCCCCTGGGGGTGCAGCTCTTTCTCAAGCTTTTCTGTGACAGGTCTCAAGCTTAATACCTAGGTCCAAGTAGAAGTATTCAGCTCCTTATGAAATCAAACCATCCAGTTCTCCAGTTCTGAGAGACTGCCTGACGTGAAGCACATACAGCTGAAGGATTTCATCTGTTGCACCTCAGTTCTGAGATGTAGATTCCTTCTGTCTGCTGAGATTTAAGTATCCCGAGCCTCAAATCAGATATGCTTCTCAAGTACTTCATGATCTGTGCATAATGAAGCAATGAGATTATACACAATTCATAATGTTAAAATCACCCATGTTTCTATTAAAATCATAGTGCTAGACACTTCTCCCTTTTCACATAGGATGATGATACTATTGTAGAAACATCCATATAGTGTTCAGATTTTAATTTCTAAAGGCAACTTGCAGTGTTTCCATAGCCCTACATTTTTCCCTAAAAATGCTTCATTCCTATTAATTTTTGTTTTGCTAGGTTAGTTATTTTCTTTCCTTAGACATTTCTACAAAAGCAGTGCAATTACACTGTATATGCTATTCTAGAAAATACTTCAGATAGAAGGAACTTTATTCAGTTAAGGTATTGTACACAGTCTTAATTTAAAATGCTCCAAGGATCCCAAGCATGAATGCAAGTTCTCTGTTGAAACAAGATGATAAAAAGCAGCAGACACATAATCTTATGATGATTATTTCCTCATCAATTAAAAAAATGTATTCAAAATAAATGTTGTTATTACTACATCCTTCCCTCACTAGAAATACATCTTGCTCTTAAAACACTTTCTGATTTAATTCCTAAGAAGTCCTGCCAGTGATTAGTAATCGTTGAAATTACAGAGTTATCCTGTAAGGAATTACTGTATTTCATTTCCTTTATCTTTCCAATTCAAATGAAAAGATGGAATTTAAATAATTTCCCAGGAAGTCAGACACCCAGGAAAATGCAATCTGAAATTCTACAGAAACATATAATTTGAAAGTCAAAATTATAGAGATCAAAATGAAGTGATTTTGCTCTGTTGAAGCAAGTGCTTTAATTAGCTCACTTCTAGGAAAGGTTTTGAGGGTTGGGAGGGATGATTTTTTCTTATTTGTAGTTCTAACTATATTAGCCAGGACAAGGGAAGAAATAAATGCACAGAACCAGAACAAAAGTGTCTTTCAAAGCTAAACACATTTCCATCTATTCCAGGGAATGCTCCTATGCTGCTCCAATTCTATAGTTTTAGATAATTTTAATGGAGTTTATTTGTCATTTACTGGCAGCCAAAACTTCACATAATCAGGAGAGATTTCATTAAAAAAAATGTGTGGGAGGGTATTATTCCCTCCTGGTGACTGCAAAGTCCTTCACAGAAACTTCCCTAGCTCTGAATACCCAGACATTCCTCTTTGTAACACATTCATCATCAAACACTGTTGCATAAACAGAGCATAGAAGTCATTCTCTGAATACATCATTTCTCACACTCATTATTGATGAGTTAAAGGTTATCAATAACTCAAGGAAATACAATAAATCACCTATCTTTTGTCAGACTGTTAGATATCCTTTGCATGTCCTGTAGTTGCAACTAATTTCTGAGGCTTGCTTGCTGTGATCTTAACTTTTGTTACAACATTGTTACATACAGAGAATTGAATAAAAAGACTACCAACAGTCCAACTTCAGTCATGTCACTCTTCGTAAAAAATAGCTAATCCCACAATGACTTTAGATTTAAAAACAGTAATTCTGAATTCTCATTTTTGCCAGGTTGATAAATGAGGGTTACTGAATACATTTAATGTAAAGATGCCTACAGTGGATGCCTACATATAAGCACATCAGTGGAAAGAAATACACACTCTCAAACTGCAGTTCATATGTGCTGCTGAGTATGTTTGTGTTAGGAAGAATTTCTTCACTGGAGAGGGGGTTGAGCATTGGAGCAGGCTGTATGAGCAAGTGGTGGAGTCACCATCCCTTGAAGTGTTCAAGAAACAACAGGAAGTAGCACTTAGTGAGTTGGTTTAGTTGACATAGTGGTGTTTAAAGGTTGGAAATGTTCAAAAGGTTGGACTCGATGGTCTTGGGGGTCTTTTCCAACCTTAGAGATTCTATGCTTAGGAGAGAAGCCACATCAGACCCATCCTGTGCTCTGCAGGTTTACCACAGGGACACTGTCCTGGAAGGTCTGGTGTGTGGCAGCCCATGCCTGGTGGGATGAATCCCAGACATGTAGTAAGTGCAAGCAGTAGGTGGAAGGAAAGGGAATCTCCCTTTACAGAGCACATGCCTTTCAGCTAATATAACTTTTGCTATATCATATTCACTTAGCAAAATAAAGCCTGGCAAATATTTCGAAAAGCTGCTTAGTGTTTCTTTTCTGTTGCCCTTTAACAGTGATATTAGGTGAAATGGTCTCTTCTCAGACACCCTCATCTCATTTCTTGTAAGCCGAAAGTTTTCTAGCTATTTTATGTCTCTTTCTTATCAGATCTCCATCCCATTCTTTGGTACTTTCTTTGATATCAGAAGAGGGTTGTAGTAGATGATCTTCGAATGATGAAAGAGGAGGATGTGGTTTTATAACAGCCTATGTTCATTACAACATGAAAAGCCTGGACATGTCTAACATATGCATTTCCTGCTGATGATAGTTGTACCCTACTGACATCTTTGAAAACCTGCTTAAGTGCAAACATAGAGGTAATCCTATGTACAGTGAACCTGTATGTTTTGCTCTATACATCTGTCCCAGGGGTTTGCTGCATCAGGGCCACAGCGTGCACCTTCAGCTGACCACATTCTGAGATGAAAACACTAACCACCTCAGACTTCTTTCCCTGTGCCTCAACAGAGAAAAAAGAAGCATTTAAATCAAGGAGTAGGCACATGCGGTAAGGAAATGCATGTATTACAGAGGGGGAACTGAGACAGAGTAAAATCCCGCTGTGCTTGTCCTTTTTGTGGTACACGTGGAGAAGCAATGTTAAATCAAAAGAGTGAGGAATAATTAATGCTAGTTTGTAGGGGATAACTAAAGCAATATCACTGCAATCCCAAATTGCACAGAAAACCAACTGTGTAGTTGGGAGGTAAATAAATGTCTTTCTATGCTCTTCTCAAAGAATAGAGCAGTTTTGACAACTTGTCTTCACTTTCAAATGTCACTAATTATTTAGGTGGAGGGAATGTTTGTTTTTTATGGACCAAGAAAAGCTGTTTTGCAAATCTTGGATGCTGGAAGCATTGTAAAAATGTGACTCTCGCTTTATAATACATCAAAACATCCCTTCCAAAACATTGCTTCTTATATTTCAGAGGGGTCTGCATCACATACATAATATGTTTTCTGAATAAAGCAGGTGGAACTGTACATCACAATTTCTGTTCCCAAAATTAATTTATATGTCTGTTTGTTGTATGTGTTTTAACACTTCCCTTCCATGGCAAAGACAGTTTTGTCTGATGAGTATCTTCTTATATTTTGTCTCAGTCAAAGCCTTTTCTCTTAAAAGCAACTGTGAACCATCAGAAATGTTAATGTGGAAGTCAGCAGTATTACACAAAAGTCATTGTTTCATAAGAGAAAAGAGAGATTAATAATTTAAGACAGTCTCTAAATTAACAAAGAGGAAGTGGACAGTGTAACCATGCTGTACCTTGATGGATGCCCTTTTCATTTTTTTTCTTTCCAGATTCATAGTGGTGTCAGTCAAGTTTCAGCATCCAGCATTACCAATTGCCATCATTACATACAGCCTCATATGCCCAGAGCAAGACACTAAGGCTCAAAGCTGCAGCTTTGAGGATGAAGAGCTTTAGTGTCAGGCTACACTAGATAATTGGACCCCTGTACAACTCAGATCAAACCCTGACTTTTGGAAACTAATACTGTTTTAACCAGGAGTCTTGGGGTTAAGGAGGGATGCAGGTGTTTACTAAGCACCAAATCTGAATATGGGTTTATTATCCTAATGAGACCATGTAATAAGGAAGAGCATTGTCAGATGAGAATTTTCTGTGCGTGAGTCTGTTCTTAACCCATCACCTTGCACAACATACCTCCATACCTTCTCCAGGCTGCAATGGATGTGAAGGGGTCTGGGAAGGACAATACCATCACAGTGGTATTAGAATCATCCTGATTTTTATTTTTTGTTGCCTAATCTACTCATCTATGAAGAAGCAGCAATATAGGAAATTATAGTTATACAGTCAATGTGTTACATCAATACTAAAAGAAGCTTTTCATTTGTTGTGTAGAAACACATTCTGAAAACTGGTGTTTTCTTTTTAGTTGAAAAAGACATTTGTGCTATTGACTATGAGTTACATATGCAAACCAAAATTCAGACTCCTTACAAATAATACTGTTTTACTGGCAATAACTTGACATTCCTGACTGATTGACAATATGCTGTGACATCACATTATAGTTTCTTTACTTAAGGGGAGCAAAGACTGCCTAGTGCTGGCTCAGAATATTTTGCCAAGAGATCAAGTCATACAGATACAATTATAATGGCTTAGGAGAAAAAAAAGTATTCTTCCTTGTCCAAAAACATTATGGACCAGAGATTAGTTATTGGAGAGGAAGATATGAAAGGCTCACCTTTTGGGGATTCAGCCATATCCCCACTTTCTGAAATGGAGTCTCTGTGGTGACTGGCTGTCTGCATCAAGAAGACAAAGTTAGGAAAAAAAGCAGGCAGAATGGCAGCCTCCCCTGATAGTTTTCTGCTCTTCAAGGACATGTACTTGGAAACTCTGAGGCAGTGAGCCAGTTTTCCATTTCAGCTTTATGTGCTGCTCAATCAGTGCACATACACTTTTTAAATGCAGGTCTCCACCTTGTCTGAAGGGCAGTAATTAAGTGGGGTTTTGGTTGCCCCAGGCAGCCAGATAATAGGAACTTCCCTATCTTGATGAGCAGTCCCAGAGGATCTGTGCTTTTGGTACCTCCTGACTTGACTACTGCAATGCACTTGATATGGGGCAACCTTGAAAACTGCTCAGAAACGCCAGGGTCTGTGGCAGGTGGTGGTCTGCTCACTGAGCCATGTGCCACATGCAGGGGATTTCTAGCTGATTTTGGGTGGAGTTATTCAAGTGACTACTTGCATCCTTTGCCCCAGGAGCAGCAACTGGCTAAGGGTGCTCCTAACAGTCTTCAGGTTTGGTTTTACAGGAGGCAGTAAGTGGAAGAGAAAATACATCTCTGTTGAGAGCTGTTTTGGGGCTGGTCCAGAGAGATGAGACTGCCCCTGTTGCAAGAGGATCATTTCTTCATTCACTCAGCATAGTTCAATAATTTCATCATTAGCATAATGTTTTAACTGCAGGTTTCTAAAAGCAACTTTTTTGGCAATTATATATTTACAAGGAGCAATTATTTTCTGTACTGATTTTTCTTATTTTTAATTAAGTTAAATTGTGTTAATTAACCTGGAGATTATGAGATTATACTGACTGCACAGTGCATTGTTACAATCAAAATAAAATTTTTAGTTTGAAACCTAATGGAGAGCACAGCTGAAAAAAATGGCCAGCCAGTTTTGAGGAGGCACTGTCAAAAAGATGATTTGCTAATCTGGAAGGTTTATATTAGTTTAACTTTGTAATGGATAGGGATCTTGCCTAAACATCTTAAGTTAAAAAGAAATGATAATATATTAATTTTAAAAAATAATTATTCCTTGGCATACTTAGTCCAGCATGTGATGTTAAACAAAACTTAATCTGCTATCAAGGTCTTCATCCCTCTCATTCTAGTGGTCTGACACAAATAGTAGGGTAATGAGAAGAAAGAGATATGTCAATAATATATAATATCTTATTAAGTTAAAAATCTAGCTTATTTTCCAGGAATAAAGCCGAAACTGCATCTAGGTAGTCAGAAGTTTGTCAGTGATTCCAGAGTTACGCATCTCCACTGACAATACTTAGGTGTTGTCAACAGGGATTGTAGTGAATTTGGAGATGCTACTGTGAGATATTGCCAGTCCTTATATTTATTAATTGAAACCTTTTTAAATGTTTAAAAACCTGTTTCACTGAAGCCTATGTACTTCACAGAAATTTTAGTCCCATAATTTCAGTGAATACTTTGAATTTTGTATTAAAACAAAAGGAAGGAACCTGAATTCTCCAAGAGACAGACAGGATAGACAGTTCTTTCATTACCCAGTTTAATTTAGTTAATCTGGTTTCTTATCTAGAGGTTTTTTTCACTCTATTATTTTTTAATAAAAAATGTCCCATTGCTTTCAGTTCACAGTTTGAACCCTCAAGATTTATTCACAAAGCACAAGAGATGTTTTCCACACGGAGTTGCTTGAGGGATTATAGGGGGAAAAAAAGGTACTTTACTCCAATTAAGCCAAGCAGAGCTGAAGATAAAGGACTTCTGAATATCTGACTTAGTGCCTCATACTTTAAACAGTTCTTCTCAATAGGCTGTAGAGAGAAACAGAAACTTTACACAGTATAAATGTAAGACTTTGTAAAACTGAGTGAAACAGGTCTGAAAGTGCATAACTTACTTGGGCTTCTACATGATGTAGAAGCTCATGTGTCTTTTTTTTTTTTCTAAAGAAATAGCTCATATGGCAGGCATTACCATTTCAAAACAAAAAAATTCAGACTGATTTTTGCATATCTACAATCAAGTTTTATTAAACTCTTTTAGGTCTCTCATACATCCAGCAATTATGAAAATAGGTGTGTACACAACTTTTTAATACCGTAGGTCATTCTATCATAGAGTCATAGAACAATTTATGTTTGGAAAGGCTGTTAGGATGAGCCCAACTGTTAACCCAGCACTGCCAAGTCCCCCACCAAACCATGTCCCCAGGTGCCACACATACCACCAGGGATGGTGACTTCCCAGGTCAGTCTGTTCCAATCTCTGACAAAGTTTTCAGTAAAATATGTTTCCTAATACCCAATCTAAACCTCCCCTGGTCCAACTTAAGACCATTTCCTTTTCTCCTACCACTTGTTACCTGGGAGAAGAGACTGACCCCCACCTGGCTACAACCTCCTGTGAGGTAGTTGTAGAGTGTGATGAAGTTCCTAATGAGCCTTCTTTTTCTCCAGGCTTAACAATCCCAGCTCCTTCAGCCCCTCCTCATTGGACTTGTGCTCAGACCCTTCACCAGCTCCACTGCCCTTCTCTGGATGCACTCCTCAGTGTCTTTCATGCGGTGAGTGGCCCCAGACTGAACACAGGATTTGAGGTGCATCCTCACCAGTGCCAACTACAGGGGGACAATCACTGCCCTGGTCCTGTTGACCACACCATTGCTGATACAAGCCAGGATGTCTTTGGCCTTCTTGGCCACCTGGACACACTGTTGGCTTTATTGAGTACTTCAATCTGATTTAAGATCTAAAGTAAATCACCTGTGTTTTCACCGGTTTTTTCCTTCCAAAGTTAAATTTTGCATTTGAGGCTATCTGAAGAAGTAAGTTTTTACTGTTTTTCAGCATACTATTTTATTAGCAGTTGGAAAAGTTAAAATACGGCATATAAGTAGCTGCCAGCCATTTTGGTGGTTACATTACCTATAATTTCAACATTTAAATTTAAAATTAAGCCATGTGCTTTTAGTTCAGCAAAATGAAAAAAATGCTGACAAAATCTCTAATTCATTTACTTCCCCTCCCCCTCCTTTTGACAAATAACTGTGGGAAAGAAAGTCCATACTAGAAATTCTTAGAAACATCTATTAAATAGTTGGAGGGGGGCAGGTTTGAGGTGACTTCTGTCTCCCATGTTTCTAAATAAAACTGGAAGATTCAGGGCAGTTCAAGAAAGTGAAATGTGATTTATACTTGCAGTGTAAACCCTTTGAAGTACTCTCTGCTTGGTTAGTGTCTGTGACAGCAGTGTGCCAAGTCTTCATCCAGTCTGTGTAGATAATGAGCGGCAGTACTGGTGACCACTGCCTCTCATAGCTAAGCAGAGAAAAAGGAAAGCAGATGTTCCTACAAAACTCTTAGGTAACTTTCTCCCATTGCAATGAATACTGGTAGTAAATTGCCATTATTTACTACATTTAAAGGCATTTCAGTGCCAGACTTGGTTCTGTGCTGAACTCAGTGCAGGGAAGTCCTCCAGCAGCACCTATGCAGGTCTTACTAACTGAAATACTGGGCCCCTGAGCATTCTCTGTTGTCTACTGTGCCTCTTGTGCTGCCTTTCCCTTGTCCTTAGAGGTGCAAGACCCCTTGCCTGCTTTCAGGCAGAGCTGGGCTATGCCAATGGTCAGGGCAGAAAGCATAAGTGCTGGTGAAAGGCACAGAATCTTCTGTTGCTGATCTGAAGACATAATAATTTCTGAAAATAAAAATGGTGACACTGAAAGAGCCATGTCTCTAACTCTTTTAATGGATTTTTAAAAGAAAATATTAGAAAAATCTAGAGGAATGATCCAAAGTCATCTTGTTGTAGATTAAGTCTCTAAGTGCATTATCATGTTGCATTTTCTTTCCTTTAAGTGTGGCTGTGCTAAAGCATACAGGCTTATCAAATTGCAGAAATGCAGTTAAAGAAGTCAAATTCAAAGACAAAATGAAGTAGCCATTCTCTGCACTGAATTTCCTTTACATAGAGGTAAATATTTCATTGAAAGGCAATGTAAGAGTAAATTAAAAGATCCCTATGTCTATAGGAAATATACTGGAACGTTGCACAGTTGATCTAATTTTAAACAGCACATTTCAAGTAAAACTTTCACAGATAAGAGAATAAAGAGCTACAAACACTATTTACATCCTAGTCAGTGCAGGGAGAGACCAGGGAAAAATGTGAATGCAACTGATGACAAGTTTTATGAATCGGTCCTTAAATTTTCTGGGAATACATGAGAGTGGCAATACATGAGAGTTACCCTGAAGTGAGGCCTCTTAGTTTAACACCATAGCATAGTCTCTATGTAACAGATAGCTTGGCAGCTCCCTCACAAAATACTCCCCTATTTGAAGAATACAAATTGGAATAAATTAATAGCAAGTGGCTCTGAGACTGCACCTCACCACTTTGGGACAGCTAGGCAAAATTCCTACTGACTCCAGAGGTCCAGGATAAGGTCCATTATGTCTAAAAGGCAGCATGACTCCGTTGGAAACAATAACTGCTTATAACGAGAAACAATACCGCTTATTTTCCTCTGTGATGAAAAATAAAAACTATTAACCTCCGTACTAGAAATTAAGGGAAAAAGCAGCCCGATGCGTTCAAGCACTGATGCTAAAAGCTAAAGGGCCGGCATGGCCAGAGCTGCCGAGAGGCGCCTTTGGCAGCGGTGTGACGCGGCAGCGGCAGCGGCAGCAGCGCCGGGCCGGGCCGGGGCCCGTGGGCCGAGCCGGGCAGGCCCCGCTCCGGGGGCGGGAGCGCTCACTCGCGCCGGGACTGCGCCACCTGCTGCCCGCCGCACGCACCGCATCCGCGCCTCCCAGGCCTGCGAGCGCCGCGCTCTTCCCTTTCTCCTTCCCACACATCGCTTTGGCGACTGCTGCCTGCCCACTGAGTGCCTTCCAACGCCGTGGCGTAGAGCACAGTACAGCGAAAGGCGTTTTACTTCGTGTGAGGGACAAAGAAATGGAATTTCTTTCTATTTCTTTCCTCTCTGTTGGGGGAGTTTGCTGAGCTGAACACTGGGCTCAACATCTGTTTCTTATATTCTATTCAACTGAACTGGAAGAACTTGCTGTGACTCTGAGTAACATAACAATCCTACTCCTTTAATCCCAGGACAAATGTTAAATATACATTTCTCCTCAAATTCCAAGTCGTGTAAATTTCATTTGAGCTTCCTCTCCTCAGATTCCAAGTTGGATAAATTCCATTTTAGCTGCCTAATTTTCCATAGCTATTCTCTAAGTCAGTTAATAAGTATTGTTTTGTAGAAACAGCAGGGAAGAACAGATGCTGTGTTTTATCCTAGAAATAAATGCTTTTTTTTTTTCTTGCAGAGGCAAATTACTTTCAAAAAAATAGCTTTGGCTTGAATTATTTGCTCTGGTGAGTAAACGACACAGTAGAATGTGATACAGACTTCGTTCCCAAAGCAGAAATTCTAAGGCTAAATTATTTGAAAAATATCTTAAGGACAAATGCTTATTCTTCTGATTTCAGTCGGGAGGATTATATAGCAAGAGAGATAGTTTAGGCATCATTCCAAATAGGAGCCAGACCAGACCTAACCTTTGTTTCTCTTGAGTTCCTTTTGTTTTCACGCTGCCAGGTGCCTCAAATTCTACTTATTCTTATGCTTATATCAGCCAATCAGTTTAAATAAGTTCTTCTGTCGGCCTTGATCACCTTTCTCTGCTCTCATTGCTGCTCTTTGAGATGTTAGGAACCCCTAGGAAAACACAGTACCTCCGTGCTACCACTAATTGACTTCCACATTGCTGTCTAGTAGTGCTGCCTACTCTTATGTGTAAGGACTCCATGAATGGATTATTAACTCTCCTCCTAGCCAATATAGGCAGGAGATCTAAATAAAACTCAAATATTTAAATCCACTTGGGTAATTTGGATTGCATACTCTCCATGTAAGTTCCCAAAACACATCTTTGCAATACTTATTTTCCACTTATTTCCCATCTTTCTTCTTCGGACCTAAATGGTGTAAGACAAACCATTGATCTGATTTGTACAGTTCTAAAATGTAGCCATTGTTTTCAATTATTTTTCACATTTTATTCTCTAATATATTTTTTTTATGCTTAGTTATGCTAATTAGGTTGAAAACCTCCAGTTGTAAGTAGCATTTTTCTTTCAGAGTGTTTGAAATTTATTTTATGTAGGCTGTGGCAATAATGATAGTGTTTTTTGAATTTCTTTTCAGAGGGAAAAAAAAATCCTATAAGTACAGAATGGAATTTGCATAACAAGAAATTAATGAATTGTTTGAGTAGAGTAGCAAACTAGATACTGAGAAGGTGTTTAAATAACACATTTATCCCTTTCCTTCGACTTTCAAAATTGTTCTTACTGAATCACATAGACATGAGTGACACTTTCAATCATTGTCCCAGAAAATATTTGCATACAACAAGATATTTCCTGCTCAGGAAAATTTTGAATCCAGTAGTGAAGATACTAAATTGCAAATAATTTGATAACAGAGACAATTACACATGAATAATGGTAAATCAGTACTGTGCATTTTTGGTGTGTCCTTATTCAATGTAGAAAAGTTTTCTGAGTTAACTGGATTGCTGCACAGGTGTATACAATTCTAAATTGTATTTAGAGCTCTGTCTTACATTAATACATAGTCAGGTTACTTGAAGTTCCACCTAGAATTTGCTTGAAACAAGAGTTGGTCTCCAAGGTCGTTTAAGATGAAGAATCATGACAAAAGTCAGAACTTTCTAGCAAATATGCTTATTTTTAAATTTTGAATACAGGATCAGGCTTTGGGACCTGAAGTGCATTGTTTCCTGTTACCTGAGATCCAATGAAAGCTTGAGATGTCTATAGTCATCCTAAACTCACCAGTATCATGGATCATAATGCACCCACTTTTAAGACATAATCAGGGTGAAATGCAAAGAATAAAATATAAACCCAGGGATAAAATATGTCAATTCTGCTCACAGAGTAAATAATTAGATCAGGTGTGTTCATTTAGCCTCACATTCTTTGATCTGCATCTTAAAAGAAGCAGTGATGACGTGGTCTCACTAAAAGAAAAGACTAAAATGCATTAAATGAAATTTTTGAAATTATTTAGTTTCTTCTGTCCCCAGGTTTTGGAATCTCAGCCATTGAGTGCCTCTCCATGTGGTGCCAGTGGCTACAACTTTCACTTCCATCTGTGCATCTCTCCTTGTACATGAGATTGGCTTTTTTCTCTATACACACTTTGAAGTCCCAGTGTCCCTAAATGAAACTTCAAAGTCTTACTGCATGAAGTGAGTTAGGCTGGGGTTCACAGTTACTGGAACTGATGGAAGACTGTCCAGTGATGTTCATGATTCTAGGAGAAAGCCTTCAGCACTCTGCCCAAAGAAAAGCTTCAGGATGCATTTTCAAGGACTTCTCTTAGGGTAATGGGCAAAATTTTTCAGGAGGGAAAGAGGGAATCAAATAATGAATCTTGGGTCATTGAGGATGCCACTGGAGGCAACAAAAGAACTCCATTCTCCAGGTTTAATCAGTCCTGTATTTGTTAAATATACAGTGGAAAACAAATATAAAATCCCCAGCATGACAAAACACTTTATTATGATTTTCCCATCACAACATAATGCAATTTTATACAAAGATAAAACCTGCTTGCATGGATTACTTTTGTTGTATCTTTTTTTTAAATTTTTTCTTAAAACTGAAACAGTTCACCTTTTCCCCCCGCCTCCACATTTAAGAAAAAAAAACTCTGTCATGACATGTTAGATTTCCAGGTGATCCATGACTTTTGACAGAGCACCGTAAAGAAAGGCCAGAAAGTAGGCAGGGATTAATGACACTTTCGCCAAGTGATGAATTCTGCCGTCCTGGAAACCTGGCATTTTGCATTCTGTCAAGATCAGAGCCGTTTTTAAGCTGTTTAAGTTGTGATTATTTTCTCACATCTGTTTCCTTGAAAACTAATTGTAGATCTGAAGTTGCCTTTTTTTTAATAATTCATAAAAACATAAATCCAGAGGAAAGTGGCAAAGGTATACAGAAGCCCAGTGAAGTACAAAGAAAAGGGTCAAGTCAGCTGTAGTTATCTGAGCACTTCTCTGACTCCTGAAGTACTTAATTAGGCCCGTCTGACTGTTTGGCCCTGGGTTGATTTTTTCTTTCAAGAGAGCTGTTGACCTGATGGTATATTAAAACACACTCAGCTGTAGCTTCAAAATGGTTACAGAAAACATTTGTAAATGCTGCTGTTTTGGCAATAGCGAAAAAAATGTAGGCTAGCTAGTGAGACTCATGCATTTATAATTTTTTTTTCATGTTACTGAATAGCCTTTTAGCTCTACCAATTACACAGATCAGCTAGACAACATCATTTAATGTAGGCAACAAAATGCCCAGAAGATCCTTATCTATGAAAACAAGAGCTTCCCCAAGTTTTGGAGGGTCTCCCAACCAGGCAATTAATTGAACTAATTCAAACAAGCCTGTATAAAGTTTATAGCTTCTGGAATTATTGCTGAGCTTACAGAAGCATTTTAAAGATTACATCTTCAAAACTTTTAGATCAATTATTTTACAGTAGGAGTAGATCTCTTGTTTTAAAATGTCTCTTTGTGCTGATCCATCGTTTTTCCTAATATAGGCTATTTTTGCAGAACTAATTAGTATCTTACGCCCTGGAGAAAATTCTGTCTGTTGGTTTGTCCTCTTCTTAGAAAAGAGAATTTTTACACTTTTATTCATAGGAAGAAACTCCTCTTCTACAAAGACAGAAGGAAGGAATAAGATATTAGAAAGAAGAATTAAAAAGAGAAAAAAAACCCCAAACCCCAAAACTAAAAAACAACACAGACTCAACAGAGTTGTAGCCACAGCTATTTTGAGAGGGAAAAGGTTTTTCTCTTTTGCTTATTTGCTGGTCTGAGGCTTTCCCACTATGAGCTGTTCAAATGAGCAATCCTGTGATTACTAACACTGCCCTTCTCTTAATAATTTGGATGTGACTTCTCTCTTCTTCCCCTCAGCATGGTACCAGGCAGGCTCCCGTTTTATATTTTGTTGTTGAAAGGGGGGCTGTCAGGGTTGACATTCTGAAATATCCATCTGGCTCCTTAAATGCTATCATGTCTCTTTTGTTTTCCCAAGTCTCCGATGAGGAGATGTTTGTCACTTAATTGCTGCTGAGGATCACAGATGATGGTTTATAGGTTTAGGCAAATTGCAGGCAGCACTTTGTTAACAAACGGTAGAGCACAATGGTACTTCATAATTATCCTATAGAGCTCAATTGGCCCTTAACGGCACCTGCATGTACAGCATCAGGGAGCCTTGTTTCAACACAAAAGCTCCTTCTTGTTAATTAACCTGTGTGCACTTGTTACAAATGAAACCTATTTGTTTCCACTTAATATATTTGCAGCTAGTTTAAATATTCATTTATTATTATGCTTGTTAAGTGAGGAGTGGAGAAAAATAGTTTGGATCACTTTCATTAGTATGCATTGAGCTTAAAAGAGGTAGCAAATAGACCAATATGTCAAGTGTGTTCCTTTGTGCTTTCCTTCTTCCTGCTTTGTAGGTCCCCAAATTAGGCTAACAAAGATGTATACCCATTGCTGATTGAAATCACACAAAAGGAATGAGAAGTATAGGAGCCTCTGTGAAAAAAATCAACAATTTCTCTGAAAGGGTCTTTGTACAAAATGACAAACACAACTCATTCTAGCTGAAGAATGCCTTTTATTGCACATTTAAAATTTGTATGTACACATACAGTTTTTATTTGTGTGTAAAAAGCTGTGAAATAAAACCAGAGCCAGTGTATTTAACTGTTATGCCTTTATTCATGCAGTTCTAGCACAGATGCCCTTTAATCTTTAACCAAAGAAGTTACTTCTATATTATCCTTATAAGCAAAGCAAACTTTTTCTTTTTAACTGATAGAAATTACAGAGAAACTGATAGAAATGGTATGTTTGTTAGAGGTTATAAGTATATATAAAATACCTTTAGTTCAACCGCAAAAAGAGATTAATAAACAGTGTTTGTTGTTGTCACCTTGCATTTTTATAAAGAATATACCAAGTGGTTTTATTCCTGATACTGTGAAAACAAAATACTTCTCTTATATTGATTTTGATTATTTGTTTCTTTTTGAGTACCTTTGTGGTCTGAAGATTTTCAATTTTTTTTTTTTTAGTGTGAGTAGTCACACAAATAGTACAGATTGCAGAACAGATGCAGCTGAGCAGTCAGTAAAAGCTTAAATTTCCTCCTTCTTTTTGCTTGACTTTTTGAAGCTATTTCTGAAGAATATCACCGCAAAGGAATCTTATCCAACACAGCAGAGTTCCTTCTGGAAGGAAGCACAAAGGACAGTCATAATTTCTTGATTAGCCAGTGCGATTCCTGAATAATCCCATTTCCGTCTAAGTAATTTCCACTAACAGCACTGGCAGTAGAGTTGAGTCCAGAGAATTTGCCCCTTTTCACCTCAGTATTAGAAGATAAGTGTGTTAAATCCAGAAGGAGGAGGGAGGAGCAAAATTTTGGCTGCAGAGGAGTTCTTGTAACAACATACTGAAAAATGTCAAAAATACACTTATGTATTGATGCGAGATGTATTCCAACAGCTGCTGATCAATTGCTGTGATACTTCTGTTCGAAACTGGTGAATAATACATTTTGGAATAGGTTAGTACTGTCTCTTACACAGAGGAATATATATAATTTCTTTCAATTCATCATGATCATATATTCTGGCCATTTTATTTAAAATTTCAACATACCAAGGGGAATTAATAACACAGAGAAAATTATAAGTTACTTGTAAGAGTAAAGAGATAGAAGTCAATATGGGTCAATAATGCAACAATTAAATGGGGAAAGGAAAGCTATGCGTTAAATTGTGTGTTTGTGTGTACATGTATTTGTGCCTAGTCATTTTATATGTATGTATATATTTTAATTTTTAGAAGGGAATTCAGTGTTTCAGTGTGACAGGTTGAGGATGAAAATGGTATAAATATTCTCTAATCACAGAATAAGTGTGATAGATTTTGTAGCAGAGGAAGCGTCAGCATCTCATCCTTCTGAAAGACATTGCTTATTTCATAATGAGAATACCTTTTAGAATCATATGTTACTGTTCTCTTCTTTTAATTGTGATTTCACTGCTGAGGCTTCCAATATGTAAGTATAGAAAAGGCTTCTGTGATGCATATGTATCTTCTAGGCTATAGATGGCACTAAATCAGCAGCCACTTTTGGTTATTACTGATTTGCAGTGAGTTTCGATAGTTGTTTGGAAGTGAAAGTGCTTAGCAGGTCAATGAGCAGTCAAAGCCCTAATGAACTCTCATTAAAACACCTTTCGTCTTCCAGGACCCCAAAATCATTGCAAGTCTCCAGCATGAGTTCTTCAGTTATTTCCAAAGCAGGTGGGAAACCAAGCCATTAATTTTGCTACTTCTGTGTTTTTGTGATACTGTCATGCCTCCTGGCAATTTGTACAGTTACAAAAGCATAGAATATGGCATCTGCTTCTCTCAGGTCCACAATAGAATCTGAAAGAAGCAAAATAGCACAACTTTCAGCAGTTAAAAGTATGTCTATCACTATTACAGCAGGTTGTATTTCAGTCTTTTAATCTCTCCCAAATGTATCCAGCTAGTGAAAGCTTTCTCAGACCCTCTTTGGAAATACTTTTGCACATTCCCTAGACTAGATCACTGGGCTACAACCCTCTGTTTTTCACCTGTGAAAAAAACAACAAATCCAGCCATATTTGGTGCCTGCAAGGTTGCTTCTTCAAATTAGGGCATTATTTATTCATTGTAGAGTACACAGCGTTCTGAGAAGGGAGATAAAACAGTGTAAGGCCTATTTCTGAATCTTCCTTATTCCTGTGAGTTTTGTTAACTTTTTTTTCGTAGTGGACACCCCTTTCCTAGAGTAGGAGATACAGGCAGTTGCAGTTTCCCTTACTTTCACTCCCTCCCTGCAGCAATTTCTTATAACTAAACACTCCCCACACCATTCTTCTTTACCCAGGGATTTATTTCTTTTCTAAACAACTTGGTTTTCTTTTTCTCTGAGGCTCTGGTCAGGTAAAACACACCTGTTAGCCTGGCTGGAGACAAGTAGGTGCCTGTCTCGCAGTTAATAGCTCTCTGTATTCTTCCTTGTCACTTGGCTTTTCTCTGGACATAGCTCATCTCTGCCATTGTTTTGTTTCTGTCTTGGTTTTACCCTAGAAGTTGCTTTGATTTAATTCTCTGTAGTCAGGTGGAATAACACCAAGTGAGAAAAAGCAAGTACATATTGCATTCGGGGAAAATAACACTTCTATCTCCCTCATTAACCTCAGAGGAGTTTATGAGTCAAAAGACAAAAGAAACGGAAAGTACTTACAATAAAGACTGTGTTCCAGAAGGGGATTGTAAGCAGGATTTTTGTTAAGATGAGGACCTGCTATCCCACTAGTATGTATTCCACTACTGATGGGGCAGGCAGGTCTTATTTTTCATCTCCCTCTTGCTTCAGATTCTGCAGTCCTAAGCCCCTCCTCAAATGTCCATACCAAGTGTTTGTTACAGTGGTGAGTTGTTTTTTGCTTACCTGGCTGTTTTAGCTTCATACCTTCGGAATGTGAAGCTGTTTACATTATGTTCACTGCTATAATCAAAGATAAAACCCATCTAGGTGTCTATTCTGCTGTGTCCACAGTCTCACCTAAGTTCTTCCTCTGCCCACCAATCTTGCTTCCATATGAGTGTCTTGTTTCCACTGCACAGTGTCTGTTTTAAGCATTTTCCAGCCTGTAAGAGCTGCCCAGATGACACCGACCAAGGAAGAATCTCATGACAGGTGGTGATGCTATGGCAGTGTGAGTCACTGACAGGCTGGAAGAGAGCTAAAATGCTGCATATCTTGTTATGTGCCAGCCCCTACTCTTGTTTGCTGCTGCATGTGTTCAGGAATCAGGTGTCTATTGTAACAGCACACACCACTGAACTGTGCAGTCACTGAGATTAGAATTTGACTGGACAGTGGTAAGTGTGCTTCATATTCTTGCAGAACTACTCGGTGTCACCAGACACTGGATGGGAAAAGTGCCCCTTAGATTACTTCTGCTACCCAATGAATACAAACACAGTCCTATTATTAAAATTGACATCTCTGTCTGCTCCAGGTGGATCTCTGAAGATAAATACTTTCTTTACTGTAACATAGGTCTTGGCTCTTAAAATCTATTTGTATTCTGTTGGTATGGGTTGTCCACATACACATTATATATACAGATAAAAGTGAATGCTTCCACGGAATTCACTGCTGGTGAGCTTTCCCATAGCATAGAATTAATTTTGGAAATGTACAACTCAGATATATAAGAGCTTGACATGAAATCCACATCACGTTCTGGATTTAAACCCCTCCAAAGTATTGAACAATCTAGATACTTCCTATCAACAATGTGATCAGAACAAAAATTGCCAGAGCCAGTTTTATGACGGGCTCACGCTGCCCTGGCTGGCTAAACTGAAATACGCAGAAGAGGAACGTGTTTTATATCCCAGAAGCTCAGGGCCCTGCTCAGTGAAGAGCGAAGATCAGCCCGAACTCACAGCTTCGAAATTGTCTTTCCAGATTCAGATAACTGCGATATATCCCTTTCAAAAATTAGTCTTTCTTGCAAAATGTCTTCAAGGTGCAGGTTTCTTGTACTGTGGCTAGAAGACCCACTTTAAAGAAAATGTAGATCTAATTCCCCTTTCATTGGCAAAGGTTCAAACCCTCCATTCCCACCTCTCAAGGGACACCCTAATCAATGAGCAACCATCTGTTCGGGGCAAGGAGGGAAGGGCTTGCTCCACTTCCCTTACTGGCCCTCCCACTACACTGGAAGAAGATGTCATGACTGATTGGGCTCTGTAGCTAAATTGCCCACCTTAGAGGGGGGGATGTTTCTGGTTGCTATTCCTGGATCAAAGGCTGCTTTTGCAGTAAGATGCACTTCATGTGAACCAGTTTCCACACCTTTAGGTACATGAAGAGCTGTGAGCACGGTGAATTCTGGGTGAACATCCACAGGTCCATACTAACACATGCAAGGTCATGTGTGTGTGTATATGTATGCATAAGAAATGATGAATCCTTGAATTATTTTGCTATATTGACAATAGAGCCATTACACAATAATTCTATTAAAAAATCCTAGCAAAAATATTTGTGACAGCAAAAAGCTCCTTGGTTTTTGAAGAAATTGCATTTTAACAGAAAAAAAAGCCAGATAATAAAATATCAGGTCTTGATTACTAAAAACTGAAACAAGATATTATTTTTCAATTGACATGACAAAAATAAAAAGACTGAAATATTTTTATAAAAGTAAATAAAAGTATATATTTTCAGGGGAAAAGTGTATAAGTATGAAGACTACATTTTTGCGAGGAACAGCATTACTTATTCAAGGTAATGTCAGGAAATTAACCATGGTGTATCTTAAGGGAACCTAGGAAATGTGACATGCTAAAAGCTGGGACACATTTTTCTCTGCAACAGACACAGCTGAGTTGATGTTTTGCCTATAAAGTCCCATAGATAAAACATTGGGAGTTGGACAGTATAGGCTTTAAGTCATGATATGTGACTCACTGTTGTGTAATTTGGTAATTTTCTCCCCAAAAGACATTAGAGTCAAAACCCTTTTGGAAGAATTTTGAAATAATTATATGTATTACAACTGTAGGAAATGGTTCTACCCTTTCTAGTATCTCTTGGTGATCGCATACCTCATTTCTGTGCATTAACCTACGATAATGAGGTTTTGTTAACCCTTTGGACAGCTGAGTACTATGACTTTTTACATATCAGCTTGGACTGTTGCATGGTTGACTTAGTCCCAGTGAACACTTCACAACCACAGATTCATTTTCCTCAATTTGTTAAGTGGCTAATTATAAAGGTTCACAAAAGAACTGACACAAGGGAAGGAGACAGCCACACTTCTGTCAGCAGCCCCCAGAGGCCTGTACAAGTGTCACTTGTAAAACAGAGCACAAATTATACAATGGCTATAATAAGGTCTAGGGGCTGGTGCATAATGAAAGAAAACTTCCTGTGTAGATGCAAAACAGACACTAAATGGGTTGTTTTTATGTTTGACAACAGGGCCCTTATGTAACTCTTCATGAATTCCAAGTCTGCCGTTAAGGTAATGGTCTTGGACTTGGATGGTAACAAGCTAAATAAAATGACTACTATTTATTTTGTGTCTGTAACTGTGATTTCCAATTTCATTTCCATACTGTTGTATATCGATTAAATTTTTTTAAAGCAGAGTGCAGTGCACACACTCTTACCCAAATAAGTAGATATTTAGGAATTTGCTAGCAGATATAACTGCAAAATGAATAGTGTTGCATTTTAAGAACAAATGGAATCAATGTATTAACAAATTGTTCACTCTGTCTACAGTCGTCAATGCCTTATTTCGAATAGCTGAATTTAAGCTAAAGCATAAATTTAAGCAGCAGCCTTTTCCTTGACTGCAAGATTTATATACAGCAAATAGGACTTTATTTTGTTGGTTTAAGTATTTAATGAAATGGAATGAAAGTCTTTTTTTTGCATGTGCTCTTTCTCCCTTTCACTATAACACAGCTACTCTCTATGCATAGTGTTTGCATCATTATGTAAGACATTTGCAAATATGGTATGTTGTGTTTGCCTATGGGAAAACCCTCTCTTCTAATGTATTCATGAAAGATGAATTAACAGTGCTTTAGGTATGATAGAGAGATTCATAGTATAGTCTGTTATAGTGCTGATATTAAAAAGCAAGTTCATAATTTAATAAGAAAAATTTTAATCTTTTACAATCATGGCAATATGTTTTTATTTCTGAGAATGTCTTCCCTCCACCATTGTCTCCTTATTAGTTATAATTTTAATTTACCATTTCTGCTAGGCTGATATCTAGATAATAGTCAGGACACCATTTTGCTGACTCTGTACAATGACAGCATCCCTACCAGAAATATTTTGTTTCTATTTTCTTTTTCATCTGAGTTTCTGTCTTCCCTTGATCTTCCCCTTGTCTTCATAGTATAGACCCCAAGCACATCTCCTCCAGGATGCTGATGTGATACTTTTGCCAGTCTCAATAAAATAAAATAAAATAAAAAAAACCCCAAAAAATTAAGGAAAACAAAAACAAACAAACAAACAAAAAAAACCAACTGGGTATGAAGCAATTTTCTGCAGGATGATGCAGTTCCTGATTTTCTCCAGAACTCTGACTTTCAGGGGACAAAATTTAGGTGTTCTTTGCCCACCAGGTCTGAAATGCTAGCAACCTGCTTGCAGGAAGGTTTATGTCACAGTCTCCATTTATGCTTCCCTGGCAGATACATTTATTTCTTTGTCTCTGTCTATGTCCTTGTATCAGCTGAGGTCTCAAAGTTGCTCTGTAACCTAAACTACCCAACTGTCACCCCATGTTGTTCCTGAGTCAACCCTAGTCTGGAGCAGCCCAACTGCCCTCTCCAGAAAGGATGCCCAGCTCCCAAATCTTACATTCAAACACAGTACCATAGGCAATCCAGAAGCTGTCAGTTTAAGCTACTTCACTCTGAAGATTAGAAACCCACCTTACCAGAGCTGCCAAACAACTTTTGCGTTTCATGAACTCATACAGTGGAAAAAGGAAAGAAGACTATGAAGGAGGATTATTCTAGGCAAGGACAAACACAGATCCAAGACCCTGAATCCTTTATCTGTTCTTAGACCTGTAGGGTTCTTATCTATTTATCTTTCCTTTTCTGTCTGTATCTCACTGTCATCTTCCCAATGCTTGCTAGTACCACATCCCTATATCCCATCTGTCTCATACCAGCACTTCAAATTTCTCATTCACTTATTTTTAATTTCATGTAATGTGCACCAATTTCCTGCACATAATCCCCTGGGTTATGTACAACAGTCAGTGAGAACATCCTCTGTGGAAGTACCCTGCAGTTAAATACATTTTCTTATTGCAACAGAAAGATTTAGCAGAACTATTGGTATCCACGACATTTTTGTCATTAGTAGAATTGGGCTCACATGCTCTCCTCTGTGAGAGGAGATAACCAGATTCAGGACCCTGCACAGGTGTAGTCAAATCAAAATGTTTAATTCCACATGCTTTTGAGGCAGCTTATGGAAGGACCTAGGGTTTCTTACAGCACACCAGGGCACTAGTGGATTATTACACATCCTGGCCTGGGAACTGTACTAACAGAGTTTCTTATTTCATAAATTTCTGAAATGTGAAGATTTTCAACTTTTTTGTGACTGAGGTCCTGAGCACCTTTGTAAATGTGTTTTCATCCTGCAGTTCACTTGTGACTGTTGTTTCAGAACAACAGTGAAGTTTTTTTGGACTTGCTTCGTAGATCTTCCTCACTTGCCAAAGAAAGATACGGTGATAGAAGTCTGAGCAACCTAATGAATGAATCAAATTTTTAAGGATGCAAGTCATGGCAACTCCTGCTAGAACACCTTTTAAGAAAAGGTCATCTTTCCCTTAGAAGTCAAGGTCAACATGATATCCCAGCCTGGGTTTAGATATATCTAACAAAGATTTACATCTTTGGGTACATGAAAGGTTTTTCACCTGATACTTTGTCAAATATTGAAATAAAGCTTTTTGAAATAATGGAATTATTGCCATAACCTAGTGTGGCAATATTTCTTTTTATGTTAGGGCAAAAAGGGCTCAAGGAGAGTAGAATGATAGCAAATCTTGATTAAAAGTCTACACTAAAAAGATTTCTAGGTTTATTCTGCAAATTAAAGTAACAATCAGTATCTGTTGTACAGAAAAATGCACTAACCCTCAGCTTTCTATTTTTCAAGATAGATTAGTAATAACTGAAATCTTTAATGACACTTATAGATGGGTAGGTATAGACTGAATGTAAATATATAGGCCTGATTTCTGCAAGTGAAATATTTGTCAGAGGAAAGACAAATTTTTGATCATATAGAAAACCTATATAATAAAATCACATTTACCTTTAAAAAAGTCTTTAAATACGATTTGGCATATAAACTGAACTCCAGTGGGACTGGAGGCTCACTCTACAGGCCTGGAGATGGAAGCACTTGGCAAGCCACAGCTGTTAAAGGAAGTCATTTACAACTGCATAAATAACCTCACTATCACAGTTTCATAAGCATATCTGATCCATGAAGTCAGTTTGATATCTACTTAGCCATTTATAAGTGCAGTCACTTGCATGATCATCAATATGTATGATTATTCTAAATGGATGCATAAATTTCAAAAATAATTGCACAATCACTTCTGTACATTGTCCTGAACCTTTATAAATTTAGGAATCAGACTACGAGGTTTTTTGTCTAAATGAATATTCACTGCCTTATGTTACATGAATTAATTTCAGCTTTGTATATACATTCAAAATAAATGAATTTGCATTTTAAAAAGGTAAAATATTCACCATCCAAATTAATAATACTTTCGTTAAAAATATAGTTTAAATATTCTCTGGATAGCTTTTGAATATGAAATCATCATTAATGGATTGTGTTTCAGTTTAGAGTATTTTTTTTTTGTGAGGTCTAGTCTATTCATTTTAAATTTTGAGCATAACAATGTTTCCACCACTATTTGAACCAAGCTGTTATTAAGGAATTGAAGTTTTCTGGTGAATGAAGAAGTCCAACTGCTTTTCATGACAAAGTTGGTAATTAGAAGGCCAATTTAATGGTGAATCAGGCAGAAATATTCAAACCATGACAAATTACTTTAATAATACAGCTTGCAATGCTTCAACAGAAATAAATTTCACTTCTGAAACTCGCCTTTTTCTGCCTGCCTGGAAGATAAAACTGTCCAGGAGGCATTTTGTACCCTTTATTCAGTAAAGCTTTTACTAGAACTTAAGCAGGCCAAATAGCTTGCAAATGCAAAAACATTATTCAAGTTCTTATGATTTTTTTACCTGAAGGTAGGCTGTGTTGAGAATTCTGTATAAGTCAAAGTTTGTTTTTTTTACATCCTGCTTAAACACTGCAATAGTGTTTTATTGTTTTATCTCTGACTTGAAGCATTAGCAATAGTCTACATTGGCTTCAAAACTGAAAGCTAATTTCAGTGTTTGTCATAAGTTTGTTAAGGCCACATGCATTCCACAGTTTGAAAAATTTCATTATTCTGTCCATGCTGGGGCTTCGTAATTGGATAGTGAGGATGTTCAAAGACTAATTTAGTGAATTGCACAATATTTTAAATGGAATTATGCAGGTTTATGGGGCCTCAGGGGATTGAGCTAGGAGCCTCTTGAGAAAATCTGTTTATCAGTAAATGATATTAGCAGCTTTCACCTGGCTTTTGTCTTCATTAAATTGCTGCTCTTCCAATTGAGGGTCACATCTGAGGACTGCTTTGATAATTTGTCATTATTGTCTTGTTTATTGGAGCATAAAGTTGATACAGCAAAGGTTGTGCAGTTTATACACAATGTGCAGGGAAGTTTTACCTACCAGCCCTGACAATCTTTTATCATAGCAAAACACATCAGGACACAAGAAATTGTAACTTGTCCAGTATTCTAATATATTCTAGACCAACACAACCCCTGTATTTAATTTCGTAATATTTTCTAATTGAATGTAATATTTTGTACTCCAGGTTCTATCAGATTGTGTTTTCTTTCCTTCTATGACTTTTAACTGATGGTCTGACATATATCTGTTTTCAAAATGAAGCATTTTTTTTTTAAATCTGTTCGCGTGTCCCTTTTCCAACACTCTGGATTTACCCTACCCACATTTACCTAAATGTGACCAGAGTTTGTCCCAATCTCTTGAATTTAATTTCCCTTAAAAATAGTACATGCAGCAGACACAGTCTATACTTTAAAGCACTGAGGCCACATTTACATTATTGTTTACAGTATGGCATTTCAGTAAAAAGGCATTTCAATTCTTCTATTTATGGGAAGAATAGTTGTAGATATAGTCTGGCTGTATCATCCAATTATTTGTTTCCTTTCATGTTAGCAGCACCATAGAAAAATTGTAATTTCTTTAAGAGAAACTATAGGTGGAATGCATCAATGCTATAGTCTATATAGATTGAGAGACTATTGACCAGCTTAGACATGTTTCTTCATGCCTCCTGTCAGTGAATTATGTACCCTTTCAAATTTTATTTGTGTGTAGCATTCACATACTTTTTATAACATGCATGAATTAGTCTTATTTAATCCACTTGAAAATACTTGACAGTATTGCTACATTTTTTATTATTAAATTATCCTGCAGCCTAATATGGGAGTGAAAGGACCCTCTTCTTGTTATATTTTATACTAGTTTTCCAAAAAAAATTTAAACTTCTGATGGAAAAATGATGCAAGTTTCTACCTAAAATATTTAAATGTAGGATAATTTGGGGTTTTTTTAGTTTGTTTCTAAGAACCAGTCTTACAAAATTCTGAAACAAACACATATTTTTAATTTTTTTAATTAAAAGAAAGTAAATTCTTGACAAGCAATTATCTTCATCAGTAGATGCCTACAACTACATCAAATAGAACCCTTCCTACTGAAAAATCTTTCTTCTTGGGAAACTGCCTGGAATGTGATTTCAATATCAAAACAGATTTTATTGTTTCAAGAGATTTCAGTGTTCAAAGCAAGATACTTCAGCCTTAGTTCTACATTGTTTTGAAGAGAATTCAGATATCAAAAGAAACTCAGGGCAAAAACTTAATCCCTATTCATGATCCAAGTAGATCCTTCAGCCTGAAAGGCTAAGCTTGACTGGTCTGGAGGCACTATGGCAAAACATCCTGTGAAACTTCATACATTTGTAGACAGAGCACCCCAAACTACCACTCCAGTCTGTATGTCACACTTTGTTGTCAGAAACAAATGCTTTACTCACCCTGGCACCAAGTCATCAGTTCATCCTCCATACTTTCTCTTTTTCTCTTCTTATTCCATGCACTGTTTTCCTTCCCTGAAGGATTGCTGTTCCTCGATACATCAGCATTTTACATCCCCATTTACCTTTTCAAATTATCTCAACGTGTTTCCCCAACTTAATATATTTTACCTCTCAACCCTCTGTAATCTTTGCCATATCAGTTCCCTTTCCTTACCTACTCTGGATATTACCCAGAAAACTCACTAACTTCCATCAAGTCAATGTGCAAATTTTAATACAGCCATAAAGTTGAAAATTGCAGCTAAATGGTTGGACTGAATGGTCTTAGTGGTCTTTTCCAATCTTTATGATTCTATAATAGCCTGGTGCCTGGATTATATCAGTAATTCAACAAATATTTTTATTTGTTTTATATGCTCCTGTGCATAATTTTATGACTAAACCTTTGCTGATTTTGGCTCTTTGCTTGATGCTTCCTTGTCCTGTTCTTGAGCTGCTACAGAACCAGTCTGAGCAACTGAAGGGCCTATTTAAACTCAGCTACAAGGTGTGTCTTTCTTATTTGAAATGAGAAAACTCTTGTTGTTGACAGAAAGTAAATAGCAACTATTGTGGATGTGAAATCCTGAAGGTGTAATCTGGTACAGATTCAATGAAAAAAATTCATGGGAAAATGCAATAGTTCCACTATTTCTTTATTCGGAGCAGAGTAAAACCAGTTCAGGCAGTTCACATGTTTGTGTTTTCAAAGAGAACTGTCTCTCTCCAGTGACTATAAGAGGAACTGCATTGCATGCACTTTTACTAAGTAGCAGTTATAAAAGCTTTAGTAAAGGGTTAGCTGGTCCAGATCCTGTTTATGTTTTCTGCAGCTTTTTCTTTCTTCTGAGACCAGAAGAGCTCCTCCACTTTTCTCTCTTGGTGAGGTATCAACTTCAGAAAGTGAGAAAATAAAATGGTCCTGATGCCCAATGGCTGTTTATGTGCTATACAGCAAGAGTCATTGTATAAACAGCTGCAGACAAGATAACCCAGAGAAAGGTAATCCTGTCCTCCCATTTTACTTTGATTTTGTTATCACTGGCAACAGATTTCTGCTGCCTCACAACTGAGCTCAGATTAACATACATTTTAAATGTTTCTAAATTTTTCACACTTGACTAGACTGAATAACACCTTCTGTAAAATCCACGACCTGGTTAGGAGCTGAAGAGGTGTTTGGTATGAGTTCTCCAACCATCATAGATTGAAGGTCTCTACAGTTTGTTCTTAGAAGAAAAAAGACAGTCCCCTTAAAGGACTTATGGAATTCAGAGTAAGAAGCAACACAGTGGTCTCAAGTACCCTCAGTCACGTCTTGGTATAGATGCCTAACTCCAGAAAAGGAGTTCAAACATTTCTTTCCTTTTCATGCTTCTCATTGGCTATTTCTGGCATTGAAAACTTCCCCTTTCCGCCTACCAATACACTGCTGTTGTGCATCCTAATCTTAGACACCCCACTGTAAAAAAAATTCGGAGCATAACTTGATTTTGTGGAATTATGCAGGGAGCTGACATAAGAAAAGTAGGCATGGTATCTTTGGTCATCATGGTTCTGCAATCCTTTTCTGGATCTGCTCTTCAGTGACCACATGGCATGGCAATGATTCCTACAGATTGAGAAAGGATAAATCCAATCTTTATTATGACCAGGGATATTTCTCATCTATGACTCTTTAAATGACACCTAAGGTACCTGTACCACAACAGAAGTCATAGCAAAAGTTACTGCAGGAACTCCCTGAGCTGGCCTTGAGACATCTGGCCCTGGTGCCTGGACTCTTGTAGTTATGGTAGAAGGGAGTCCAAATCAACCCTGGGCAAATTCCTAGCATGTAGATTGTCCTGAGCTCTGTGCTGCTGCAGGCGTCAATGCAAACTTGCCTACTTTGCCTGCAACTTTTATCAGAGGATGCTCACGCAATTTTGATAATGCATATGTATGTCTTGAATGGTCAGAAATACATATGTGGGGCTTCAGTGTAAATAACTTTGTTGTCTTATTACAACTAAGCTAAAGTATATGTTATGTTTGTTTTGCATGTGTAAAAAGCATTTGATATGTGGAATAAACATTTTTACTAAAAAGGAGAGAAATATTAAACTGTCTGTAAATATTCTGAACACCTGAATGTGAGGCATTGTAGTCATAAGTTAGAAAGAAAAATAAAACTCCAACAATTGGTTTGAGAGAAAATTAAAATATTAAAGGATTTAAATATGAAAGTGAGGTTATCATGGGGACAATGAAAAAGTACAAACTTACGGCTCCCAGCTGCAGTGCAGGCAGCTCAGCCATTGTGAATACAAGGACACACACTCGTTCTCTGTGTTAATCAGCCCTGTGTTTACATACGTATTTTTCAATTCTCAGGGGACATCAAAATGGTAATGATTTCCTATTTTTGTAAACAAATGGAAATACAGCCTTTCATGACAGCTGTTACTTCGAAAATGATCTAAAATATTTATGCAAATTGCAGATTTTAAAATCTTTTCACTGAAGGTGTTTTCCATTCTTGAGAAGTATTCTGACAATTAAAAATATAAACAAAAAAAGCATCAGAACCATTCCTGTTATTGTTTAGTCCATAACAAAGACAGCTGTACATACCCTTATTGTGAGTCGCTTTTATCTGAGCAGCCTTGCTTAGTAAAATTGGACAATTTATCACCCCAGTGCCTGCAGCAGAGTGCACTACATACAAGGGATTAGTTTACCACTTCAGCTACCAGCTTTGATGCACCTCTGAGAAACTTGCAGTCTGAATGAAAAGGTCAGCATGGAGCTTAAACTAACTCCTGGGGACCAGGTGGCCCAGGGGCACGAGCAGTGGGCTATGGTGTCTTCTGCCTGTCTCAGCAGGAGTTGAGGCCTGGAATATCTGAAGGCTGCTCTGCCCTACAACCCAGAAAAGGGGTTCTGGTGCACTCTGACATAGAAGGTGGAGAATATGAAGTTAGGCACCCAGGGGAGATGCCCTGATGCCCTGTAGGGTCGGCTGACATCCTGCAATTGCCTGTCTTCCCCTCCTATAACTGTGTGAAATAACAAGAAGAGCCATGTCTCTAAGTTAGACACTTAACACTGGAAAGAATGAATACGAGTTTCTGGTTGTGATTTCTGCACTTAATCTCAAAAAACCTGGGAATCTGATGGATCTGAGGACCACAGACTCTTCTGAGTCTTGCCCACTGGTCAGGCTGGCTGGGCAAACTTGCGCTTCCAACACTTGTTTCCTGAATATGTGAGCAAAAGGTATCAATCTGCAAGGCTTTCACACCCACCCCATTCAATTACATAATGTAAAACAATGTACAACAGTAACTTTTAGGATGCAGCCAGCCTTTTCTGAGCTGAATAAATTCTTCACATCATACTTTTAGAAGTACAAGAAAAAAGTTCTAAGAAGACTTTGCTCTGCCAGAATATGAAAAAAAAAAAAAGCTGGAATAATAACTCTGGTTGCCTTTGAGGGGTAACATTGGAAGGTCTCCTTGAATCTGATATCACTGGTAGTTAGACTGTACCTAGCTGGAAAGCAAAGAAAGAAAAACAGAGAATTTTGATCTCTAACTTCTAAATAAACAAAAATGAAAACCAGTACTGGTGTAATTTGGCCAGGGAGTCAATAGTGGAAAAGGGGAACTGTTGTGTTGCCTCTGGGTGTGGCTGATGACGGGGCAGGGGCCGGTCCTTTTCCCCCCGAGCGCTGCAGCCGGGAGTGGTGGGCCGTGGAGCTTTCCCAGCTGCGGAGGCGGGGGCTGTCCCCACCCAGGGGGACAGCTCATTGGTTCC
>VZRZ01015302.1:90053-129481 GCA_013398175.1 Climacteris rufus | reverse complement strand
AAAACAGCAAAAGAGAAAATTTTTGACTGTAGCTTGAGTGCTTATCCGACATGCTGTATCTACACCCTTACTTCACTGGCAGCATAGGAAACTTGGACTTGGATCATCAGACAGTTCTACTGGGCCCCCAAATTCTAGGCACTGCTCAGATGTATATTTGGAATGTCTGCATCCTGTGCCAGCTTCCTACCTGTTCACCAGTGTGTGCTCTGGGTTTCACAGCACCTTTCTTACACACACAGTTTCAGTGAAGGGGTTTCCCAGCTGCTCACTGGAAGGTGCTTTGCAGCTTAGATTTCTGTTTGCACAGGCACTCCTTTCTGTTTCAGTGTGTGCATGTTACTTAATTTGATTTCTTCCCGTAACAACTGTCTCAATAATTTTCGCGTAGTAAGCTAATATTGCAGGTTTGAACTTAGCCAGAACATTATGATACTGAAAGCTTTATATAGTTTTGGCCGGTTTTTTGGTGTTTTTTTTTTTTTTTTTTTTTTTTTTGTTGGTTTTTTTTTTTTTTTTTTTTTTTTTTTCNNNTTTTTTTTTTTTTTTTTTTGTGTGTGTGTGTTTTGTGTTTTTTTGTTTGTTTTTGCTCATCGTAAACAATAAAACTTAAGACAGATTTCCTCAGATCCAAAGTTTCTTTGTGAGATGCTGTATGTAAAATACTTGATTCTGTTGTAGAACTTTAATGTTTCCATACTTAGTTTCATTACAGCAGGAACTTTCTTTTGAATTCTGCTCTTTAAAAAAAGGAAGTTTTAGCCCCTTGAAGACCCAATAAATTACTAAAACAGGGCAATTTATGATCTTCATGCATCTCTGCAAAGAAAATTCTCCCTGCAGGTAGACTCAGTCTGTCTAAGATTCAAAGATATTAGAGGCAATTTTATGAAAGGGATCATTAATTATAAGACATGAAATTTTAATAGGAGGCTTCTTTTTCCTGATATCTTGCATGAGCCAAGATCAAAGTAACTCCTGTATGTTGACCTAGTAAGCATGTTAACCAAGCGGATCAGCTTCTCTGTCTGTCCTTTTTAGCCTCCAAAAAAATCACAGAAGTGATGTGCTTTAGGAGAAAGTGCATTTCAGTGTCATGTGTACAATAATACAAGATGAACAAATGCTGCTACTGTTCCTACATCAGAGAACTGGGTCCCACCAGTGATGTTTAGGCACACTTGTCACAACCAGAATGAGCTTCTGAATGCCTTATCAAAGATGACCAAGATTTACATGTTGCATGGTCAGTTTTACAAGATGACCAGCTGTACCTACTCCTGTATAACAGGGTCTATGTGAAAACATCACATACAAACAATGCTCCAGTTATTAATTAACCCCATTGTGCTAATCCAAACTTAGCTACTTTTTCTGCTTGCTTCTGCTCAAATGCATCCAGTTTTCTTGCATTATGACTAAGATCAGAAGGGATTCATATCACTCTGCATCAGTGATCTTTTCATTATTGGCTGGTCCTTCCATCTTTATGTCATTTGAAAACTTTATTAGTGATGATTTAATATTTTATTCCAGGCAATTGATAAAAGTGTTAAGTAGAACTCAACCCACTGGAATTTAGCTAGAAATGCACCCGGTCAACAATGATTAGTCATTTACAATTACATCTGGAGAGCTATCAATTAGCCTGTTTTTAATCTATTTAATTGGTGTTATATAATATATTGTTCTAATTTCATAATCAAAATGTCACAAGTCACCAAGTCAAATATCTCACAGGAGCTTTAGTGTATTATATTCACACAATTACCTTTAGTAACTGAACTTCTAATCACATTATGGAACCAAGACCAAGTTTCCAAGAGCCCGTATTGATTTGCATTAATCATATTATGTCCTTTAGTTCTTTGTTAATGAAGTTGAATATAATCTGCTATTTTGCACAGGACAATAAGTCTATTATTATCTAAGCCCTTTATTTTAGGTATTCTTCTACTAATTTTGATTTTCACAGTAGTTCAAAAACTATTGAAAAGACAACACTTATGGTTCAGGGAGATGCTCTTTTAGAAATATTCTGTTTCTTCCATGCCAGTCACCTGTTGTTTTACTCTTGATTAATTCTGGTATCTGCATCTTAACGTAACTGCTTTAGTACTTGCAGGTGTTTCATCATCCTCTGAAGAGAGGCTTTTTCTCATCTATAAAAAACTTGCTTGTTGAATGTTTCTGCCTTTTCTTTGTTACTACTCACATTGTATTGTACTATACAACTACTTTTTTTAGGATTTCTTTTGTTGGTTCACTTGAAAAGTTCATTTATGTTATCTTAAATTCTACTTGTCACAGTATTCCATTGTGTCCTCTTACTTCCCTTATCAAGTTCCTTCAGTTTCTAAATTTTCATGTACATTCAGCTCATATCAAATTCTTTTTACCTGTAACATACAGAGATAATCCGCACATTGAAGTTAGTACATCTCACAAACACCTAATCCTTTGATACAAACATACAAGTAAACAAACATAAGTTTATGGGGAAACAGTAACTTATCCGTATTCAAAATTGCAATTAATTTCCAGCATGTATGTCTGATTTTGAACTTCAAGTGTAAAATAAATATATTATGTATATATGTACTTATGCTTCACAGTGCCATTTGCAGTCTCCATCTCAGGTAGAATTTCTTATTAGATTTTAAGAAAAATAAATATATGGTTAATAATTTATGAGATCTTAAATATCTATGTCTTCTTCATATGTCTTCACAATAACAGTAAAAAAGCTCAGATTTACTTCTGCTGAGCAGAAGAAAAATGGGAAAGAGAGAGACAGTGTCTTTCGTAGGATTCACATGTAAGCTATCTAAGCACAAGACTGATGTTCCTCAATGAAATGCTGACTTGTCTCACTCTACATTGACAATTCACTAGGACACAGAAATCCTCACTTAGTGAGGTCTGCATGAAGTGAAGCAAACTAAAGCACTACAGGCATCACTTCAGGGACCTATTTGTTTTGGAATTAATATCTAGATTGATAGTCTGGAGATGGGACTGAGCAGGGTGATGTGCATCTTGGGGAGGCCCAGCAAGGATGAAGGACTTCAGTACTAGAGACTGAAGAACATTTTGCTTCTACACCACAGTCCACCTGTACTCCAGTACTGGTCAGGACATATGGTACCATATTCCAGATGGCAATAAGGGGGAAGACAAAAGCAGGGACCCTTAGATCTACTTTATTTATTTACCTCTGAAAGTGATTTATTTCTTCAACAACAATGATACCTCACATAAAAACATCTAATAAGAATATCAAGTTAAACCCAGAACCTCGCTCATAGACAAGAAGTTACTCATGTCAGAATTTCTTCAGTTTGCCCAGTCTGATAACTCTCTCTTGCTTAATCTAACTGGGATAAAGGGAGTAGGTGTGACATGTCCTGGGAAGCACATCCTTCAGGAGTATGTAATAGTGCACTGTACTGTCAGGAAGAATGCTTAAGCAATATCATCATTCTCTCACAATTTGTTTTCTTTTTTCTCTCCCTTTATTGCTTTTCTATAAAACACTGAAAGCTTTTCTGAAGAGTGGTTCAGATTAAACAGCACAGCTGAAGAAGGCCTGTGGTCTCCTTTCCCATGTATGTCTCACATACAAGATGTGAGGCTGCACATCATAAAGCCAAGCTGGTTAAATCATGATGTCCCAGTTTCTGAACTAGTACTCTAAGAATTAATTAATTAATTATTTGGATGAATGTACGTTTTATGAAAGAGAGTGATTGTGACTGCAGATTTCTGTGTTGCTTCCATCTATCAGATGTAACCCAGCATCTAACATGTCAAGCTTAGCACAGGATTTTAGAAGAGGAAACTCAACTGGTGAAGTCTCAATGGCTTTGTGATGCCTGCAGGTTCAGCCATGTCCAAGCAACAGACTTTAGTCCCTCAAATAAATTTTATAGTCAAACCAGAAGCATGCTTAGTGTCTCAGATACTGCTGTAATGTCTGCATCATGCTCCACCTCTGGGACCAGGCACCCAAGCCTTTTACTGAATTTGTTTTCTGGCACTGATAATACTGTATCCAGTGTATCCTCAGCCACACTCAGCACTGGCTTGAACAGAAAAGCTGCCAGCATTTGCTCAGCAGATGCTTTTCCTGAGTTTGCTGTAACTGGGTCCTCCAGAGTATTGTACAGCTTTTTCCAAATGTAATAATTAGGATTCTTTGGACCAGTAGGACAAGCTGATTGCCATCAGCAGTGCCTTTTTCTCCTTATTACCGCATGTGCACCAGTGTTTGTTTTTGTTATTGCAAAAGTAAAGTATTACCACATTTGCCTTTTTCTTTTGATCCTAACGCTCAGTTTTCCCCTGAACTTGTGATATCCCCCCTCCATTTCACAGTGTTTGATCTAGCTATCTAAAATCAGGGAACAGATAGGATCTCAGCATCCAGAGCTCCATTAAAGAAATTAAATTGGAGAGCAAAGACTATCTCTCTGCCTCAGTTTTATCACTTCAGCAGAAAGACAAGTCAGTTCACAGTGAAGGATGTGATTCAAGTTATAGCACGTCTTAGTTCCCATGAGTCCCTTATGGTCCCTTTCTGTGAGCTGTGTGCTGGTTCAGTCTTGAGTGGCATTTCCGTTCCCTGGAAGCAAAGATGTGAGCAAGGCTACTGTAGATCTGTAGGCTTGATCTTGACATACAGCAGTGCTACACAGCCGGGTATACAGCAAGAATCCTTGGAAACCAAGTCTTACAACTTTCACCATAGATGTACCCTCACCTGAGCTTTAGATACCCCATACTGTCATGAGATCTATATTTATGTAAAAATCACACAGGGACTAGAATAAAAGATTACTCTGTAATCTTCTCATCTGACTGATAGTATGGTGTACAATTCATTACCACAGCATCCTCCTCCTGTTGCCCCATTCTGTGTTTAGAAACTGCTGAAGGACTTTCATATCTAGGTTGATATTGATTTCTGATTTTTCATTGAGTTTACTAAACTGATTGTAGTTTTTCTTTGTCAATGTTATTAGCAAAAACAAAGAAATGTGTTACCTGCTGGCTACCATAAGTCAGAGAAAATAAGCTGTTCACACTTACTTCTTGTTAAGCATGACATGTTAATAATGCTGTTAAAAACATTCTTGTATTTTCTGGTTTTGTTTCTGCTCTATATTTCCCAGAACACCCACCTTTCCCCCTACCCCACCCTTTATAGTACTGTACCTTTCTCATGCGCAGTTTCTTTACAGAAAATGAGTTCTTAGTTATCAGAAGAATATGCATCAAATAAAAAGAAAATCTGGCGTTAACTTCCTATTGAAATAAAAGCCCTGAAATCAACACTACACTAAGCAAAAGAGATGCAGTAAACAGATAATTTTGTTAGCTGGTCAAAAAGATATCTTTTAGTAAGTACTAGGGAAAGGCCAACTAGAGATCTCTCTAGACATCTTTGCAGAGAGATAAATGAAGATATTTCCTTCATATATTGAAAATTTAAAAAAGGATTGATTTAATGAGATGTTAGTAAGTACAAGTATGATTAACATTATATAAACCACAAATGATGACAAAAACAGTTGCCTCATTTCCAAGTATATGGTTGTCACTATATTGATACTTTTATTATATGGATGTCTCAAAGAGCAGCAAAATTGACACTGAAGAATTTCTGTCTCATGGGCATCCATTTTAACGGCGATTTCTCCAACACAGTGATGAACTGAGCAAAAGGTTTAAACACAGTGTAAGAGTTGGGGCCTCTCTTCTGACTGTGACTGGACAGAAAATGGACAACAGCACCCTAAACACACAGTTTACAGGGAATTCATATAACCTGATCTGCTGCAGACATCTACTCTGCACCTTGATGTCTGACCTTCCTTTTCTGCTTCTGAAAAGGAAGAGGTTTTTCTAAGGAGAGAACGATTTATGCCACCACAAAGTAGGACATGGAGATAGGTGAGAGAAATCACACCCCAAAACAAGTCGCTTTCCATTACCTACAAGAGCCCACCACAACTAAGGTGGATACAGGTGCTTCTGCTGCAGACAAATGCAGTCAGTGGACTTTCATGCTCCTCTTTTTAGAGAAGCGTGATGCCTAAGGAAATCAGGTGAAAGCCTGTGTGTGGTCCTTTGACTGTATACCTCTGACTCTTAGGTAACTTCTGAAGCCATTGACCAATTTCCATGCTCCTGTGTTTCTGGTTTCGGCATAATTTGCAAAGAATAATCTGAAAGATGTTTGGATTCTCAAGCAAGTGAAAATTGTTATATTGTTTTATTTTAGGATTATCCGTCCGGTTCCTCAGGAGACTACTGCTCTAAAAGTAAAGATGTCCTAATTGAAACTCATACAAATGGTGCTCAGAATTTGCTAGTGCAAAAGTATGCTCATCCACTGTTGTTTTTATTCTCATTTAGGATATTTCTCTGACCCTTCTGAAGACATCTACTCCTCTGCTTTGCAGTGGCCCACTTATGCTTCTACGATTCATAGGACAGAATTCATCCCATGAAATTTCAGTGGTATCTATTTTATTCACTTTTTTTTTAATATCCTGTTTTTTCCCCCTAACTGTTGATATTTTAGGTAGATGAGTAGCAACATGAGGGAAAACTGAATGGTGAAGGAGAGAAAAAAATTAAGAGACGAGTAGTAATACCTTTAAACTACATAAAGATGTTGAAAGAGGCCAAGATTAATGGTCTTAAATTAATGAGGTTCCAGTTAGACATCTGGGAGATATTTCTAACAGTAAAGTGGTAGATTAAGTTGCTTAGGGAGGCCACAAGAGCTCCATCAATGGAAGTTTTTAAGAACAGGTTGAGCAAACCTCTGCCAAGATTGGTGCTCTTATAACTGAACCTTCCCTGAGGAGTCTGTTAAATTTGCATGAATTATGTTCACCACTCACAAAAGTTATATTAACACCACAAGAGTGTCATGATGCAAAAGACACACAGCAGAAGGCAAGAGAGGCTTATCAGGAGGTCCTACTACTGCACTGCTGAAGTTATGCTTTGCTTTCTCCTCCTTGCCTTCCACCCAGCTTCTCTCTTTCCCCAGCAAAATATGGGAGTGCAGTGCAACCCCTGAGAGTGTGGGATCAGAGAGGAGGGATGTGCCCTGCCCAGGGAGGGTAGGGGATGAGACTTCTTGGTGTGTTACAGATACTTTTCCTTGATAACTTTTTTCTTCCCCACTGTTCATTCTGGCCATATCTCAATCATGAATCTCAGGAAACTACAGGTTTCCAGATACAGATGCATGCTCCAGCCAAGTCCTTTATTCACTGCCAGGATGAGAACCTCTTCCATCTCTGCCCCAGGAAACCTGAGCCCAAGGTTTACAAGAACAACTGTGTGTTCCAAAAAATTCCTCTCTCTGAACACAAACGGTGCCAGGAGCATGCTACCCTTTGGTAGAATGCTTTCTTCTTGTTCTCTCCTCCTTTCCATCAGATTCACACTCCTTCAAGTCTTTTCTTGATTCACTTCTTCTTCTTCTCCTTCTTCTTGGTTACCTCCTCATTTGCCAGTTATAGTTTTTCTTAACCCATTTTCCCTCTGTTTGAATATCTATCTCTTCTTATCCATCGCTTCTCTTCAAAACAAGTTTGTTTCCATTATGTTTCCTCTTGCAGAAATAAATTCCCTCACTCCAGATTAGATAGTCCAGGATAATTGAATTAAAGATCTGAGTAAATACAGAGAACTGCATAGGTTTGCTGTCATGTATAACAATAATTTAAAAAAAAAAATCTTTGACAAAATTAAATAAGTTTCACTGTCTGAATCATCTTCCTCCTCTGCCTACCATATCACTCTGAGACAAAAATTAACAGATTTTGTGTTTCCTTTAGTCATTTTGAAGTTCTAAAGCTGTCTTAGCTTTTTCCTGAGAAAACATTTTCACTCAAAGTATGCAACATGTTTAGTCCAATATTTGCCACCTCTTTTATGGAAGACTTATTTTATACTTAGAACATGCATATCTCAGCCAAAACCTGAGTTTCATAAATATATTCCTTGGTAGAAAATATCTAGCTCAATTGGCCTGTAAATTATTTTACAGAATATGAAAGCAGTGACACACAGATAAACAAATACAGGCACATACATTTGTGCAACCTTTTTAATAAATGTATGTGAAGCTCAATGACTAATTAGAAGAGACAGAAGAGAAAAATAAAGGTAAACATATTAAAAGAAAATACTGCAAGGTGGTCAGCTATCACTGGAACTGCAATTGAGAGAAGGGGTAAATTAAATAGTGTGGAACCTGGGGATACTTATTAGACCATCAGCAGGGAGCAAGATATGATGTCACACCTAGAAGAAGGAGGAAGACTCATGTAAAATTGGATGAGATCCAGTTTGTGTTGTAGATTTATGCTGTTAATTTTGTCCCTTGGCTGCATTCTGATGAGCATTTCTCCTCGACATACACCAAGAAAATTGCTTGATTATAGCTGTGTTAATGGTAATCAGCATGCTAATGAGCACCAGAAGGTCGTTACAGAAAAGAGAGGTTCAAAGATGTATAACCTAGAGGAGAAGATGAAGTAAATCTTCAGGGAATGTAAGTGTCTTGTTTGTAGGTCATAGATTATTTGTTTTGGTCATTGTAGAGCACAGGGAGTTTAATTTAAGGAGAGAAAAAGATTAAGCTTTTTGAATTTTAGCAGCAGCATAACTTAATTAAATATATGCTTATGAAGTAGACAGCAAATAGTGCTGGACTGTTTTTGTTCTATTCTAATGTGTTCCTTGATAGAGATTATGCAAGTGTAGTTTATGTCTTTCATGACATAAATCTAACATTTGTTCATGCTTAATATAAAATTAAGAATAACACTTACAGCATTTTGTATTTTGCTAATGACAAGGTAAAAGAGGTAAGGTTTTGCAGAAAGAAATTCAGAGCAAGCACATCAAAATATAAAGTGAACATTAAAAGGTACAAAGGAAAAAGAAAATCTATCAATGCGTAAGAGATGCCAGTGAGATAAAAGAAACCATGCAAAATAGTAGTTATAAAATTAGTAAAAAAATTTGAATATCAGTTACATAAATATCAGAGGGAGCATGTAAAATGCTAAGTTGGTAAATATCTTCCTATTTAATTCAGGTTTCTAATCCTGTTTCAAAAGGTTAATGTGCTCCCTGTTAGAAAAGAGCATGTATATGCATTTGGATGGTTTTCTCAGAGAGAAGATGACACTGAATAAAGATTACATAGGTTTTAGGGGAAGCCCTCAGGAAGATGGACATCTTACAGAAATAGTGAAAGAATAGTTTATAGGAGGTTTAACACCTCCTAAACTCTAGGCAGGCCAGATTTAGATGAGCATATTAAAAAAAAAAACAAAACAAACAAACAACAACTCCTCCCCATATTAGCAAGTAACTGAAGTAGTTGAAGTGCAAAGGAGAACTGCATATCCCAGCTCCAGCAGGAAAAATAAGAACAAAGGTTTTAAAAGAATGTTTCCGTGTAGATGGTTAAACAGGGCACACCAAGCCTTTCTGGACCTCTAGAAGCTAAAATATTAGAGAACATTAGAAAATATAACACCAGCGCAAGCAAGCACTCCCACCACACCTTTTCTTTTCTTTTCTTTTCTTTTCTTTTCTTTTCTTTTCTTTTCTTTTCTTTTCTTTTCTTTTCTTTTCTTTTCTTTTCTTTTCTTTTCTTTTCTTTTAGTCTCTTCATTGATGAGTGACAGAGGGAAAAAAATTATTAAATGTTGAATCACAAACCAATCTTATTTGAGCTGTGGGGGAAAAAAAATCACATGATTGCCAGAGGAATTCGTAAGTTGTATTGGACAGCTAGAAACTGACCTCCTCAGCAAATCTGCTTTTCTAACAGCCGGTGCCTAAAACTCAGATGCTACAAAAAAAAAGGCTTTAACCCCTTCCAAGAGTCATGTGTGGTTTAAGAGCTCTAAGATGATTCTAAGCCTTATTCTAAAAATTATGTCTGCCTTGAAGTCTGATGCTTATCTGTGCCACTAGTTAAAAGTGCATTTCTGCCCTACCAGTTTTTGCCATTTCAAAGACCTTATGTGATTATTTAGGCCTCCTTGTAGTAAATAGAGAGGAATTGGTACTTCCAGGGGGTGAACTCACAGATGACACAAGGTTACCAACAGATGACACAAGGTTAAAAAGACACAGATGACATAAGGTTACCAACACAGTCAATCCATGTTTGAAATGCTCCGCAGCACTGAGTCACATGCATTAGTTTGTTAAAAGGAGGTAAGGGACACATTGGTCCTTTAGAAATGATACCTGAAGGCCTGGTGAGCACCCCTGGGCATCTGATTTTCACATGGGCAACTGAATTGTGGTGCAGCTGCTCAGGATGAACTGTCTTCAATGAGCACCTATCTCCAGCTTTCAGTTGTAGAAGGTGTCTTGCAATATCTGCTTACCTCTTAGGCTATTTAAAGTAAGAGAGAAAATACTTGAAGTGCATATTGTTAAAAAAAAAAAAAATCTTCTCCAGAATATTTTAGGCTCTACTCCTGCAAGTACTTTTCAAAGCTGTGAGAAGGTTGAGCTTCCTACATATTTTCTTAAGATGCTGTTCAATAGTCACTTTCTGTTCTTCTCTTCTGCTCAAACCAGAACAGAAATGGTGAAATGAAAAATTGCTCAAAAAAAAAAAAAAACCAACAAAAACCAACCAAACAAACAAAAAACCCCAAAAAAACAAAACAAAACAAAACAAAACAAAACAAACAAAAAAAAAAACAAAAAACCCTGCATGTGGCATTTGTATGACCAGACAGATGCAGCAGCCAAGGGATTGAATAATTTCTTTAACAACTTTCTTAGATAATTTTGTTCTTTTACCTATAGCGTGCCCCCAAAAGAAAGCATGAAGTCGAAACTTTGCAGCTTCCTTGTGAAGAGGGAATAATGGCTGACTTAAGGTTTACTTTCTTTGCGAAATTGGACTTGCTGGTAGAATTTGGCAATTTTCCAAAGACATGGGAAAAATTAATGCTACCTTTTTACAGTTGCCTTTTGGAATATAAGCTAATCAGTTCCTGAAGTCTTCTGTCATACACTGAATGCCCCACTGAGGTGTCTTCCAGAAAGGAAAATATTAAAAGGCACAGAATTTGTGACAAGCAAAAGACTGTTCTCTGAATGACCATAGTTAATACGACACAGTGTTAATAGGAGTCTGAAAGAAGGTTAAAGTGTATAACTTTTTGTAGAACTCTCTAATTCATAATGGATAACAAATTAATAATGGTAATACAAATTTCAAAATTCAGAGTTTTTTCCCCCACTAGTCCTTAAAGACTAAGGTAATAACTTCTCACTAACAACCAAATTATTATTATATAAACTGAAATTATATAGCTAGGAGAAACAGTCTATAAAAAAATCCCCAACTTGCCAAATCGAAAATTCAGGTCCAGTCAAAAAACTTGAAGGATACACTGCATTTTAAAAGACAAGAATATTGAATCACTAAGAAGCTATGAATCTAAATGGACTGTTAAAATAGTTCCCAGAAGAATATTTCCTTCCAGATTAGATATATCAAAGCCATAATTGTTTCTTATGATACACAAGGATAAAAATAGAAACAAAAACCTTCAAGACTAAGCTGCCACTGGACACTGAAAAAACATTAATAATAGAATGAAATACCTGTATGTACAAATTCTTCATCCAGACAGTGCAAGCTGAGTATTATGCGATAATGTTTAAAGTAATTATTAAGGTATTTCATGCTTCCCACAAAAAAAACCCTAATATTACCCACTGTGATCTTCACTATATTTTGATCAATTTCTCATAAAGATTTTATGGTTATAGTTTCTGGCATTTATGGTCATGAAGAGAAGGAAGCAGAAGATTAACATTTCTCATGACAAAAAATTAGTAGAATGTTATGCTGAGAAGAAAACCACGTTGTAAGGAAATTAAATTAAATTAAATTAAATTAAATTAAATTAAATTAAATTAAATTAAATTAAATTAAATTAAATTAAATTAAATTAAAATAAATGAAATTAAACACTCAGAATTTACCTGATTTTAAATCAGGATGTGGGATTCTAGACTCATTTTAGACATCAATACAGTGCTCCAGAAGAGGACACATCTACTGCAGAGTTTGTCACATCTGCCAGCACTATGCAGATGTGTGTAATATTTTTATGACATCTAAAATATGGATAGATTCCTGTGTGATGGCAATTGCTTTTCACCTCTATCTTTCAGATTCAGTTGCTTAAATAGGACATCTATTGTTATTTGAGATGCCTCTATGTAACCTATCCAACCTCCCAGTTCTCATATGGGCATCTCGTAAGTCCCAGTCAAATCTAACAGTCCTGTGTAGACAGGATGTTTCTGACAGCAACAGAAGTGTAGGCCATTAGAAAAAGACCTTTTGATAGTAAAACTTTGTGGGAAAAAAGAGCTGTATATATATAAATTCTTTTTTAGAAAATATGAGATTTTATATTAAAAGTCAATAAATTCAGGAAAGGTAGAGTAAAAGAATGTGGTTCATAACTATTTGCCCAGTGTCATAATACAAGAGCCAGAGGATGGTCAAAGGCATTAATAGGGACAGATCCCAACATCTGACAGAATGAGGTGTTTGCAAGCACTGTATAATTACATGCAGAAAACACTACCCAGAAAGTAACACTACTCAGAAGGGGGGTGGATATCAAAAACATTTGGACTTTTCATGGTAATAATAGAAAAACACCCTAAACTTGATGTAGATTTTGGGGGCTCAGGTGTTCTTCTCCACTCATCAAATATGAGTTTATGAAATCGCTTATTCTTGTTTTCCTCCTTCTGCCATGCTGCCCCATGCTCCTTAGAAGGATTGTTACTGGCAGTCTAAGGTCAGCAGTTAACACTTTTGTCACACTCCTCAGGGAGGGTCATCTGATATGTCTTGAATACTTACTTTAGATCAAATTAATATCTTTGTAGATTTTTGGTTTTTTCATTAGTTTTAAAGGCATCCTAAAACAACTAACTCATGTGTAGACCTCTTCTGATTAAATTAAACCTAGAGGGCCCTGTTCTTCTGTACCTTAACCTACAGGCCAGCAAGTTGGGGACAATTCTACAACCAGGAGAACAAGTGTGGGAGTTTATGTTAGAAGTAGGTGTGCATTTGGCACACAGCCACTCTCACATTTCTTCCTTTAATGGCTGTTCTTACAGGCACTAAGTATGGGAATAGGGAACATTTAACCTCGTAGAGTGTAGAATTGACTGTAGTAAGCTGTTTGTATTTAGTATAATGTTTAGAAATGTGTTTGTGTCATTATATATCAATATATATTGCTGTGCTATTAAATGTAGTTAAATTACATGTAGTATATTGCCTAGTAATAACATTATTATTGACCAAATATCTAGCTTCAGCAGAAATGTTGGTCTATCCTGCAGACTGTGCAGTGAAACACCTGTTTGCCTCTTCTTATGGAGTTATTTTCCATGCAAGTTTTGCAGTCCATGCAAGTCAAGAAGCCCAAAGTGTTATATACACAGGGTTACTATATTCCATTTGCAAGTTTCCTGGAAACTTAGCAGCAAATACATTCTCTGGTAGGATTTATATGTAGCCTGGGAAAAACTGCCATTGCTTTCAATAAGTATGACCTTTACTTTTTTGCACTTCTTTTACACATTGTGGAAGTATGAACTTAGAGTAGAAAAGAAAATTTGGGCCAGTGTTGGAATTTTAACCTTCATTTGTTTTCCATCTTTCAATGACAATAATTCAGTTCATCAGTGAATCTTAATTCAGAAAACCATTTTTGTATTTGTACAAGTCCTCTCCTTCTTCAGGTATATACCTAAACTAAGAATTGAAAAGTCACTATGAAACATGGCTCAGAATTGGAAAATTAGCTTTTGCCATCTAACGAAAGGTGCCAGCTTCTTCTCTTTTGTTTTGTTTCCAGCCTTTCACTCTCAAAATACAATTTACCCATATTTTTAAATCAAGCCTCCCCAAGAATTCCAGGGTCATCACAGACTTTATTTCTACATGACTACAAAAAGTGTAAGGTTCCAGTTTACGGCAAATCCAAGAAAATAAAGTACAACCAGAAGCATTTTTCTCCTTTCTTATTCTTTCATTGTGTGCAATGCCCTTAGGGGTTTTTTCACTACATATGCAGATGTGGAAAGAAAATCAGCTACTTTTGCACAGGTTCAGAGACCAGATAAATTAAAATGGTTAAAGGTAATTTGTTGATCTTTTTTACATAGTGTTTGTATACTTGAAGCATCACCTCAGATCAGCTATTTTAACATAATGTAATTCTACAAAATATTGGTTTAGTCACAAAAAAATCTATAGAAGGAAGCATATTGGGTAAAGTATTGCTCACAGTGTAATTTTAATTCTGAAATACCTTGCTAAGAGGGCTTATTTAAATAGGTTCTCTCTGAGATGAATATTTAGAAAAAATTCCTACAGGATGATTTATAGAAAAATTATATGAACAGAATGAAGGACAGAAGAATTTTATTAGAAAAGAGACTCATTTCCACAAAATATAAATTATACCTTTTAGAAACTATATTGAATTTTATTAATATTCTGCAGACAGCCTGCAGTGTTAATCTCCACCCCTACCTATAAGATTTTCATTATGAGGTACAAGGTGTATTTACCCTTTAACCAAATAATTTTTGAGTACTTCAATGCAGCCTTCACTGCAGTTTACATACTTTACAAAATATTTTCCTTTTGGAAGCACAGCTTATTTTATGTCATTATTCCATATAAAATCTTAGTTGAAACATTTACATGTATGTGAATATATATATATATGCTGTTGCACATATGCATATGCATCTATGTAAATACATGGCTTATACATATTGGTATTCAATGTACACATATCTCATATTTCCACCAGAGGTGTAAACTTATATTAAATACATATATATACGTACTTAAGTAATGTTTGTACATTGTACATAGAATCTTTAGCACTTGTATATACACTTTCTGAACTCAATTATTTTACCAGGCTGCCTGACACTGAGTTCCTTTCTGACTAATTGGGACTCAATATATAGAGAAACATACTAATAAATCATAAGTAGAGAGATTTGAATAATCAATAATTTGTTTACAATTATTTACTCATTACTTCTTGTTTTTCACAGAACTCCTCTTCCTTTGAGGCTCAATAAACTAACAATAATTGGTTTTTTTGCTGAATGGGGCTGATCTCTGTATCAGTCATTCCAGAAATATGAAGATGTGTTGTTTGCAAAAAAAAAAAAAAAAAAAAAAAAAAAAAAAAAAAAGATTTTTTAAAAAAAAAAAAAAAAAAAAAAAAAAAAAAAAACCAAAAAAAAGGAATAGGAAGTCTCCAATCATATGTTCTGGGAAATTTCTTAGAAACAGTGATCTACAACTGTAACCATGTGACTGTAGAAGACAGTGCTAATGCCACCAAAAAAAAAAAAAAGAAATTACATTTTTGTACAGGCAATATACCTTTCTTATAAAAACTAAATACTTAAAATTTGTCTTGTTCACAAATGTCTCAACTGGAACTAATTTTTCCAAACTCCACAACAAAACAAACAAAGCTAAATTAATGGTGTGTGAAAATTGTATCAAATACAAAATGTATTTTAATTTGTCTATATAATACATTTGGCTAATAAGATCTTTGTCTGGAAAAATATAGCTTAAATATACTTTGAAAGTTGCTAGATCTATCTCCTCAATGACATACATAAATTATTTTCCTGCCTTCTGCAACATATATATTTCATTATAACATATACCATCAACTCATTTTATCAACATGTATACACTGATTTTCTGTACATTATAACTGGCTTCCAGTTCTCCAGAACTGCTTTATCCTATTATGTTGAAGGGATTTGTTCAGTTTTGTATGCTGTTATTCATAGATGTAAGCCTAACTTAGTATTAATCCTGAAAAGAGAATCCTTACAACAAACACTGAATCATTTAATAACCCTGATTTTTGTACAGTCAGGATCTGATTCTGGCCTAAGTGGCAAGTGTGAGTAAATCAGATTTGCTCAAAGGAGTTCTGCAGCAACAGCAGAGCACTACAGAATTGTCCTCTTCCGGACCATGAGCTTCTTGGAGGTCTCAATTAGTCCTCAGAACAATTTATGTGGTTGTTGACCTACATGCTTCATGTGGTTTGTTTTGATGTTCATCCTCTCAAAACATCCAGCAATGCCAAACACAGTGTGAAGGATTTTAAGCCAGTCCCTCTGGAAGTTATCTCTACAATACATAAAAGCACAATTTCCCCCTTGTCATGTTGTCCTTGTATTTCAGTCCTGTGGCCACTGAGACTGTTCAAAGTTAGGAAGGTGAATGCGGTGGTTTTCTGCAGGAAAATCAACCGGATAATATTGTCCTCATATCTTCTTGTAGTCCTTGAGATCTCAGTCCAACAGTTCCTTCAACAAACCTAATTGCAGTTGAAACAAGCAATTGCTGTAAGTGCCTTCCAGCCTAATTGTTCTATTCTCTACTATTCTATACTCCCACTCTAAACTGATAGACTCAGTTTTTTTTCAATTTTTGATGCCTGAGCTGGAGTCTAACAGTGATTGTATTCAGGGACTGTTGACCCTAAAATGGGAAAGTTACTTCATGTTTCTTCCAGCGGTTCATTTGTTTTTAGCACAAAATTTTCCAGTGTTTCACTGTTCAATCATTGTTTAGCCTAACGTGTTGGTAAGGAGTGAACATATTTAGACAGAGCCCAGGGTTATGTTGGTTTTTAGCTGGTTGGTGCTTTTTTTCTGCTGAAGGCTGCTTTTTTTTCTAGCCCAGCCAAGAAAGATACGTTGTTTAAGGCAATGTTAATGAGCTTCTGGTTGTCTTTTTGAACACCTATTCCCATCTGGACATTTTATAAACTTTTGGAAAGCTGCGGTAAAAATTTCCAGCTCAGACCTCTTCAGAGTTTTTTTGAGGACCTCCTACCAGTCCAGCAAACGCTATCAATATACACCAAAAAAAGAAAACAGAGTTATAAAGAGTTGCTTTGCAAATTTACTTAAGAGCTGGATGACAGAAGGTTCAGGCAAATCATCCAGAACCTTTATAGAAAACCAAAGAGTTGAAACAAAAGCAGGCGGATAACCTGGTTGGCTGAGAGCTGGAAGCAGGTGAAAGATGATAAAGTGGGGTGAAGGAGCAGAACAAATGAAGCATGGGAGTGCTTCCGAACAGGAGCCAGCACTCCTAGATTTGACTGTGGAAAGTGACAGGGAAAGAAACTGAGGAAAGGGAGAACAGGATGCCAATGTTTGTGTGAAAATCTGAAGGAGGCATTAGAGGTTCTGGAGTAATGAAAGGAAGAAAGACCGTGTTTCTTTCCTTTCTTTCTTTCATTACTTCAGAACCTTTAATGCCTATTATACATGATCTGTATATTGTCTGATTATTCACAGATACAAACACTACTGTGCTTATAAAATACATCACCATAAAGGGTAAAGGTTTTAAAACAGCAGATCCTAGGCTTCTTGGATTACTGGAAAATTTAATCAAGTCTCCCTTGGTAAAACATCTCTTAATTCAGATAAATATTGTAAATACAAACTAGCAAATTTTCAAAGTGTGCTACTATGTGTAGATGAGCAACGTAAGAAAGCCCACAAGAAAATTTGGAATTCTATCTTCTGAGCTGTGGATATGTCATAAGGAGAAGGAAAATTACCAACCACCTCTTCATTACTGGAGCACTGTTTCACTATGCACAGGATGAGTCTAGGCTTCTTGGAAAACACAGTAAGTAATCACGTCCTTAAGCCTGACTTCTTTAAAAATATGCGTAAGTGAATTAAATGATATTGTGTAGGCCAATAGCTCTCAGGTGCTTGCTAGCTCTGTCAAGTTTTATTTTGTGATGTTCATAATGAGGAAGACATTCCACACAATCACACTTTATTTTTACCTTTGGTAACCTGACAGAACCCTGCTCATGACTCTTAAACCCCAACGTACCAGACAAAGTATATGGAAGATGGAGAGAGATTTTGCATTCCTCAACAAACATTTCATGCTTAGCACAGAAAAAGAATATTCTTACACAAAGGGAAAACACATAGCTTACCTTTCATAAGTTAAAAGCATGGATTTGGCTCTACATCACATTTGGATCTGCATGTAGCAGAGGTGTTACACACCAAAAAAGAGAGGAAGAACAAGACAAAGAGTAAAACTGAAAAAATAGAACACAAATACTTATTCATGAAAGAAAGCAATAGAATTGTTTTGGAAATTTGAATGTTGAGTATAGACAAGCCCTCAGGCAGAGCTGACTTGCATAATGGAACCTTACTGAATTTGGCAGATACAGAAAACAAGTGTGACAGTCTAAAACATAAGAGTTTTACCAGGTTGAATCATTCTTCAGCAGTCACTCTGGTATACTGAACTAGGCACAAACAAGTGTTCCTCCAGCCTCCAGTGAGCATGTTTCTCTTATTAGCCAGCATTTCTGTCTCTCAGGCATGGAAATGAATGTTACTGATTTTGGCAACTGAGGATCCTCTGTGAGTTTCTTTTCAGACCTCTCAAAAGAATGTGTTGGCATTATCAGAAGATCAAAGGAAGACAAGATTTATCTTGTCAAAGACAGTCATTTAGTGCAATCTAATTTTAAGAATTTCTTTACTTCAGAACTGACAGTTTTTCATCATGTCATGAATATTTTTTTTCGTGTGATTGAAAACATTTCAGTGCATCTTCTTCATTAATCGTGTCCATGTGGTCTAAATTACTTTTGAGCTCCTTCATTCTTTTAATATTGTATTTAATAGCATTTTTTATTTAGCTTCTTTTTGTCAGGTAATTTAAGACCTCAGTGATGATCTTGTTCCATTCATTTCTTAAATAAAGGGAGTTATGAGCTCAAAAGTGGATCGTAAGTTTAAATCATATGGTCTGTAGCTTGTGAGATTAAAACAGTGATAAAGATAGGTCGATTAGACAGATATTTGTTCTTCAGTTATCTGGTCTAAATAGTCTCATGATAATTGTCACAGTTCTCAGAAATTTTGTTACACGATCTAAGAAAGGAAAAGTTACACTACGCGTTGTAGTGGTTTAGCCCCGGCCAACGGCTAAGGCCCCACTAAGACTGCTTTTTTCCTCCCTTCCGAATTGAACTGTGTTACTAAACCCATGATAAGAAATGCTGGTAGAGGAGCAAAATCAGGCTGAGACAAGGTCAGAGCTTTTAAATGATAAAGTGAATTTATTACAGGGTAAAAGGAGCGAGCAAAAACAAAGGAACATCTCCCAAACATTCTTTTCTCTGCCATCCTCCCATTCCGCCCCCCCCCCTTTCCCAAAAGCTTCACAGCCCTCTCTCTCCTCCCAGATCATAAGGGGAACCCGGGGAGGGGGTTTTATCTCTAATGAGTTTAGTCCTCAGATGCTCAGTTGTTTCTTCTTCTTAGCAATTATACCTGGAGGTTTCTCTCTCTCTCCTCCTCTGGCACCATAGCACGGTTTGCAGAAGTTGGCACGCAGCCCGCCCGAAACTGCCGCCGCTGTTTTCTCCCAAATCAGGCCGGTCCACACTTAGGGTGGGGGTGACTCAAAGCTTCTTTACCTCACCGACTCCTGCAGTTCAACTCTTTTAGGAGTAGAAGCCGTTACTGACTGTGTCCATTCCTCACCAGACCAAAGCCCCTTCTGTAGGAGATCACTCCTTTTTACATTGTCTCTGCTTCATCTTTTGCCATCGGGCTGGTCTTTCTCTTAGGATAGGAATAAAACCAGGCTTCTTTTAACATAATTGACTCCCTTATTGACTCAGGAGTAAAGTCCTTGGTCCCCACCAGACACAGCTACTCTTGTGGGAGTTCACTCCCTCCTGCACCGTCTCCGCTCCAAGTTTGATTAAAGTCTCTCACCACAGGCTTTGAAGATGTATCAGTTCCGATGCTGCGGGAACCTCCTCCTCCATTGCTTCTCTTCTTTGGCAGACTGGCATCATTTGCTGGCTTTCATATCTGGTGTTTCAGTTGTTTTTCCTAGTTATTTGCTGTACTCCTTCTCCCCTGCCTAATCTACTAACTACATGACTACAGGGTTACATGGCGCGCGCGTGCGTACTACAGAGATTGCTTCTTAAATGTACTGTCGCAGAGGCGTTTCTGTCCTTCCTAATTGGCCCAACTGTGGAAAACAGCACATCAATCTTCCAGGAGCCATCAGAGATAGGCCCTGACTGGACAGCTGTGGGAGCTTCTGGAAGCTCCTTACAGGAGCCATCTTTTTGCCCCTACCACACCCAAAAAGCTAGACCCCCCAAACTTCTCAAACCATGACAGCGTTAATACTAATTATTGAGTAAACTTTCTAAAGGCTTGGCATATCCATATTGATAGTAGATTCCTTTTCTGGAAACAAACTACAGAGCAGAGGTCAGGGGGCACTTCTGAAGAAATAATCTGATTGTCTCACTAAATATATTTTCCCCTCAGCTATTCAACTTTCACATGTATTTGTAAACTAAATCCATTGAAGTACTTCAGAACATCCTTAGTATACCTATATGTTGATTATCATTACAGCATTAAGGGAATCATAACACTGTCAAGGACTATTTCGACAAATATCTTGGAAAATTTGGCGTGGCTTCACTAACTTAAGAGCAGTTTATATGACACATGGTTCTGCTATCCAGGTTATGAACATTTCAAGCCTATTTATAATACATAATTTATGGCTCTTACTGCCCTATTAACAGTAGTGTTTTGGGGTTTTTTAATTCTATTGAGTTTTAACATGTTTATTTCATTCTTATGCCCAAGGTCTAGATGCTCTGATATAGCCCAACAGATGCAATCGAAACTTTCAGTAAACCTCTTGCAAACTTCTGTTTGTATATACCGTTGCAAAAATGCCACAGTATAAATAACAAATATTCCAACATAATCAGCAAGTCTAATTTTCCTACTACTCCATGGTTTTTCCCACATTTAACAAACAACTGGAGCTGTCAATGCTAATCCTGACATTTTACTTTTCCATTTTCACCCTAGTGGATTTTAAAGCTCAGTAGTGATGTTCTGAACTCTGGCCCCAGGGCACCATCCACTACTACACACAGAAAGCCCAAAGCATTAGATTCTGGAGGGGACTCTTTTTGCTAAGCTGTTTATAAGGTGGGATAAAAGCAGCTGAACAGATTTTCTGCCTACTAGGGTGATCTGACCAGTTGCTTTAGTTTTGTACTACATGAGTACATGAATGACATAATGAAGCAACTTTTTGAAAGCAGCAATTTAAAGCTGTTTAGAGAAAATGCTGAGTTTTGTTGGGTTTTTTACTTTCACAGACAAAACACAAAGCCTGCAGAGTTCTTTGACACTGTGTATCATTTAAGCCATGAGCTAGAAAGAAAACATTCAACACTGACATCTCTTGGAATGTTTCATTTTAATAGCAATGATGCAAAACAAAATGAAACAAAAACAGAGTATTGAAAATATTTGAAAATATTACAAGTTCATGTTTTCTTTTTTTATGGTACCTGATATTCAGGTTATTCTCTCTTCAGAGACTTTTCCCCCCTTTCCTCTGAAATACACACAGAGAAACACTTAGGACTTGATTTAATTGTCTAAATATAGAAACTTTTAGCCACTTAACACAGCCTAAGCTATGAAACCTTAAGTCACTTGCAGTGAGATACTAAACCTAATACAGAACTGATGGCAGACCCTGGAAATTGTCAAGTGGAATCTGGAAACCAAATGGCATATCCTGGGGCACAGCCAGTGGAATCCAGCTGGAAACACCTTTATTTAGATCAGCTGAACTAGGTGTGAGGGGCAAGATATAGGTTGAAATTAAGACCTGTGCATTTTATTCACCTGTGTAGGTGAATACATGTGAGCTAAGCATGCATCTGTGCAGCTGATAAAGTCTGGAGAGGGACCTTGCAGAGCAAGTACAGATTCATGGCCTTCAGCTGCTGCTCCAGAAAGTTACAAGCCTGCAATAGCCCTGACTGGTAATTGCCCCATCTGTAAACATCTCTGTACAATCAGTTGAATCCATCACTGGATGTCCTTTGATGGGAGTCTTCATGTAGACACTTAAACTTGGGTATCATAAAGGAGGGCTGAATCCAGGCCTTGTGGCAAGACTGATTTGCATCAACCATGGGATAGAATTTGTATAATTCAGGAGACAGGATGCCTAGCTGGTCTGAATTATGTTCCCATCACAGAAACCAGTGCTCAGAGCTCAGTCTGGGGCTGATAGTTACTGTTAATCCTAGACTGCAGAGGAAAGAAGAATGAGTTCTTGCTCTACTTCAAAAAAAATCTATGACAAAGTGTTGGGATCAAACCCATCCTTTTTATTCTTTCCCATTGCTATCTTGTGCATACACACACACACACACAAAAGACTTGTAGAATCATAGAATGTCCTGAGTTGAGAGAGGAGTGGGAGAGACTCACAAGGATCACCAAAGTCCAAGTTCTGGCCCTGTACAGGACAATCTACTTTCAGTAATGTAGCATTGAAAATACATCTAATGCAAATAATTTAAATTGTTTCTAAATACATAGACCACAAACTCAGCTAGATTTAACCTTTTTCATAGATGCAAACAGCTGAGGAAAAGGGACCATCAAAGCTATCAGAAAATTAAATTATATATATATTTTTTTAATGCTGGTGGTTTCCTGTAATCCCAGATACTTTCAACAACCTTCTCTGGATCAGTGATGTTTGAAAATATGTGTATGTAAGAGTCAATCTTAAAAGAAATACTGAAGGAATGGGTCTGGATGAGGACTCTTGGACCACTGAGTCCCATTACTAGGTGTCGATGACCCCAAAAACTCCTTTTGTACAGCTTCCACCCACTATTCTTTTGCAACCACATTTGTTTCTTCATGAATGTGTTATTTTTTTCTATCTCTATGACAGGGTTTAGGAGTACAAATTCAGTACAAGCTATTTGACATAATGGTAATAATGTGGATGAGCTCTGGCACTTAACAGAGGGACTTCCTAATCTCAGAGGAGAGGTTAGGATTCCCTGGTTGGGAAGTGATATGGTTTGTGAAGCAAGGAATGTTGTTACTCTTACCATACGAGGCAATCACAATGAAGCTGGACCTGGGGGTAAGGTGAAAGGATTGGCATTACCACCAATAGCCTCTCACAGGGACCTCACTTAAAGGACTGGGGGTCCGCCCCAACCAGGGCTGCCATTCTTAGCTCCCTTCTCATCCACTTTTTCTTTGCTGAAATTGTAGTGGTGATATTTTTGGGGAAATGTCATACATTCAGTTTAAAAGTGTTCGCTAACCACTGAACCCCAAAATTAATACAAAGGAGATGCCCCATTCCTCTGTCATAGTAACTCTTTGTTACACCTCTTCCAGTTTGAACTTACTCTTTCCAGAAAATGAATAGTGCAAGCAGCCCAGGCTATTGCAGACAAAATTTTGCTTATTTTTTGCACAAAGGCATTGACAACCTTTTATCTGTATTGAGGAATACCACTACAGACATACCTAAGGACTGCACATTTTTATCATGGCCACATCACTTCTGTGGCTTATAGTTCCCTCAGATGAAATTAATCTCACACAGATATATCTAAGTAGTCAACATAGGGTTCCTTTATGGTCAATTTACAGAAACGGGCACTAAGGGATCACTAATCTTGCCAAATTTCTATTTCTGGGTGAAATGGACTGTGCCATAAAAGTGCTGCCTATTTCTCTCGGTTGTAATGGCATACATCTGTCTTTGGTCAAATGAGTTTCTTTTCTTGCAGTCAGTGATTAGGTCATTCCTATCTCTGTCATACCTAGTGAATAAGCTCTAGGAAAATTCTCCTTATATATTTTGAGTCTGTGTGATCAAATTTATTCTGATTTTTTTCCTTCAGTTCTCAATGTCACCTCATTCTCCCTTTACAATATCACAGTTCAAACTCTTCAGACTAAATTTTTCCTTTGTATGTCTGTTCATTTCATGTATATGTCTGGTCATTTTTAAGTTTGTCAGGTAACTGTCCTCTAATAAAGACTGAAGCTAGTATTCCCTATCAGAAATTTGGGCCAAAGTTCTGCCTCATTTCCAACCTGTTTGTGGATCAACTTTTGAAAATTAAAAGCTGGATTCAAGTCAAGTGCCTCAACAAATTTGAACATCCTCAGTTGAAGCCTATATATCCAGGGAAATATATATCTAGGAAAATGATTCGGACACCAACTGTCTGAAAATTCTCATTCAAAATGTGTAATTTCTAAACAAAATTATATATTGCATTTTTTTCAGAAATCTGTATTTTGCATCTTTTTTCCCTACATCTCCTTTGATGTACTACTTCAGTTTTCAAAAAATCCAAATGTACTATGCATCATTGATTACACAACCATCTACCACAGCCCCCCCAAAAATAAGAAAAGAAATATAAGACACCCCAAATAATAATTCATATCTTTGTAAGGGTTGTTTTCATCTTGACAATGATCTTAGAAATAAATATTCACTTCTCAAAAATGATCTTTCAGGAGTCTGGAGGCCAATAAAATTTTAGGAAATTTAAACTTTGATGGAGAAGGAAAGTCTACTGAAAAAACATCTATAATGAAATGAAAGTAAATAAATACAATAATTTAACTGGAAAATCCAGTTTTGCCCCCATTCCTTTTTTTCCCCTGTGTATAAAATATTATAAACCCTAACATCTGGGATATTATATTTAGATATCTTTGGAAAGTATAGTTGTATGGTATATCCTTACACATCCAGTGGCAATAGATTGAGAAATTTATTAAGCCATGGCAGGTTTAATGGAGGGTCCTTTGATCAGTAAAACACTTAAATTTGTACTCACCTACCTTTAAACAAGAGATTATTCCATAAGTCTTGAATAAGCGTATAAGCTTTTTGCTGTATCAGGAGCAGCATGATCAATATTTTGCAAAACTGAATTCTGAATCAATTATAAAATCTTTCTGTGATATTTCTTTTTTATTTATATTTCAAAGAAAACCCAAGATCAATATTATTTAACCTACGTTTTATTAAGCAATGCTCAAAAATCATTAATGTGTAGCAAACCTTTTCATTATTTACTGAAAAGATGTTGATTAAGTTGTAACACCTGTTCTCATGTTGTATTATTTGTGTTTCTTTCATCTGGAAATTATAAAGGTTAGCCATAAACTATGATGTATTTTGAAACCAAAAATTTTAAATTTTCTTGCTTTTTTCTGTTTTTCTTTAATGCTGAAAGTCCTCTATTGAAGAAATGGGCAAATATCTCAAAAATAAAAAGTCTAAATATCGCTGCTATAGAAGTCCAAAGACTCAGCCATTTCAAGTGGTCTGAATCATGTTCATGAGTTCCACTGATTTATCCTTCCATTGGCCCTTCTAGGAAAGTACCTTTTTTTCCTTTTGCCCCGTCTTCTATATTTCATTTCATGTGTCTATCGAGGCTATGAAAGATAAAGCTATCTGCTTTCTCCTGTAGTAAAGAACTATATGGAATCAGTTCACCTGTCTGTCACTCCTCATTAAATTCTTACCCTCTTCATTCACATTCTGATCTTTGCAAATGAACATTTGCTTAATAAATGTTCCCAAGACTAACAGTGCAGAGTGAAAATCCCACACAGCAGTAAATTATTAACTCTGTCACAGGGGGAGTGCCATATATGACTTTTCAGAATGAGTTATTATGTGGATCATCATGTAATTATGAATTTTTCAAGCCATGATAGAGGAAAATTGAATATTAAATATTTTATGGACATATTCTGCACTGAGGACATCTTTCAAAATTTTATGATAATTTTTGGAGTGAGCAAAGAGCAGAACAAAAGTTACAAAATAATTACAAAGTGGAATATTTAATCACTATGGACATTGTTGGTGATTTTTCAAATTGCATAATATAATCAAGGTCATGAACTTTTAATCACGATGTATTCAAACGGAAAAAATATATGCATTAAATTTGGTCTACAAGCATGTTTTGATTGTTTAAGAAATGAGAATATGAGGCCTCATGCTTTATTGTACAATAGGTAGAACGATGTAAATATTAATGACTGTTCAAATGCTCCTGAGCATTCATGACTTGCCCCTACATGGGGCATTTAGAAATAGAGAAATGTGAACATAAACCTGTGCTACTTGCTCCAGGAATGCTTGCAGAGGTCAGGGAGCACAAGGAAGAGCAATGCAGGTGCCTCAGCACAGTAATTTCGTACAGTTTTAAACACGCTGGGGTACTCACAGAATCTGCGTGAGTCTGACAGAGACAACACAAGATCTGTGGGAGACTAGAGCCCTCCTGAAGCTGCAGCTGGATGCCAAGCAGGATATCCAAAGGCATGTAAATGGTGTTAGGCACCTACATTTAGACTTTTGAATCATTCCCTAGGAAGCTGAAACCAGGTGAGTTTTAAGTGGCTCTGAATACTCACATGTGTGGAACAGATTTGAGCTGTGAATTGGGAGTGCAAGAATCACTAAGGAGAAGAAAATACTTACTTTGTGTTCTGAGAAATAAGATTTTGAACAGAAAAGACATGTTTTTAAGTCAGTGTTTCCACAGGAATAATATAAGTTTATCAAGCATTTGATAGTAAGCCAAATAAGATACCGTTTTGACACTTTGATAACCATTCAACTTACTGCAAATCTACCACAAAAAAGTCCCCAAATAAATAATGTTTTTTTCCTTAACAGCCATTTACCTTCCAAGAAAACCTGATGAAAACCAAGACAAGGGAAGTTTAAAGGACTGAGAAACTCAATAAAGCAAAACAAAGTATGTACAGTAAGTACCCATTAGTCTGGAACTTTGATCTACCACACATATACAAATTTCATAATTCTACTGAATTTATTTGTTTAAATAATTTACTGCGTGTCCGTTACTGAAAAGTACCTTTATGTCACACATAAAGTAATTCATAGTTAAAATATAACTTGTGTCCACTATTCCATATCCTAAGGCACCTGCCTGACTTCATTTGTCCAGAAGAGTAAATGATGGAAATTAAAAGGTTTGGACCAGAATGACACTGACAGTGTGCTCAAGTCTTAGAATCAAAAGGCATACTAAAAAACACATCAGAGAAGGAGACCAGTAGGCACCATCCAAATGCAGAGAGAGCCCAAACGACCCAAAACTGAAAAGAAATATTTTTCCTTTTTTTACGGCGAAATGCCACAGTGCCTTGATTCATGACTGTCTGCTTTAAGACAAAACTGCTTCACGTCCTTGCAAAGTGACTGGATGAAGGCAAGTCCTGCACACTGATGGGCTGTGAAGAACTACTCAAATAATTTAGTGTAATATGTCATCTTAATTTAATAACATTGTACATATCTCTTTTGGGTTGTATATGGACCTGTATATACATTTATATAAACTTCAAAATATAATATTTTGTATGATATACTATTGAGTTTCTACCTGGCCATTCCTGTGTTCCTTACTCCAAGCACAGCTCTCAGTGCCCTTCAGAATGGGACACATATAAAGTTTGAATCATCTTTTGATTTGGGAAAAAAATAATTATGTTTGTGTCCAGGTGAAAAAGAAAATATTTTGCTTTTAAGATACAAATAAATCTAGAATTTATGAAATGCTAGGAGCCAAATACTGAATGTCAAGTGCATGATTACACTATGCAATAAGAAGAATTTCTTTTTTTTTGCAGCATTGTTAAATGATCTGATTCAAACCCTATGATGATGTCAATAATGAATAACAATGAATAACAATTTCAGCCCAGGTAATTACAGTTTTTCTACCTGTGATTTAGTAGTTTCAAATATGGACAATACTTTTTGTTGTTTCCAGTTTCAATCATTTGTTTGGGTTACTACATACTATAATTGCTCTCTTCAAAAGTGATAGACCCTCAGAGACAAGTTAAATGTGAGAAGGACTTGAGTAGAAATGACATGTAGAAGTCTGATTTCTATTAATGCTTTTAAACAGTGTGCATTTGCTTCATATTTACCATATCTTTTCTCATGAAATAAAGTAACTGGTATTAGGGTCAGCAAAGCATATTATTTATCTGCTAGCTAGTGCAGGATTTTCATGCCTGTTCCAGTGACTTTACCTACACCTTTCTATCTTCATATTGATCCATGAAATAAATATCTTGGCACCAATCTCTGCAATTTCTTTGCAGAAATTCAAGTTTTCTCACTGTCAGTTATCTCTGGCCCTGACAGTCCTGACGTGGACATTTGGTAGCTCACATTGACACCCTGCTCCCATGCATGAAAATCACAGAACCGTCTCTGTCACTTCAGTAGCTCTTCAGGGTCTTTTATATGTACTGAGAATTTCTAACTATAATAGCAGAACAGCAATCACAGACAAATGCCCAGGTGGATTTCCTTGCTTGCCTAGGCATCTCCCTTCACGTTTTTATATAGCAAACCATGTTGTACTTTTCAGGATGCCTCTGGTGATAAATCTTCTGTAGTCTGTTCAGGAATGTAGATTCCATGAGCCTACAAAGTCTGAAGCGGCTCCAATGGAGATCAAAGCAAAAACCTTTACTGGAGATGTAAAATGCCAGCACTAGGTCCCCAAGCCAGTCTCAGATCACCAAAGAAAATGGTTTATACTAAATTAAAGAGCATTGTAGAGTACCATATAAAATATTATTTAAAAATGGTAACCTGAGCAAGTGGGATCTGACTTACTAACAAAGAAAAATAGATGTCCCAATTTTGCAAACACACAAAACCCAAAAGCATTCTTTTTAGTGTTAAAACCCACTGCTCCCAAAGTTCTGACTGACAAGGGACATCCACAACACCACCCTCACACAAGTGTTTTCTATGAATAGTAAACAAAAGGCATATTTAGCACTTCCATAGCACTTTATATACTCAAAGGACTTCACTAACCATTACTGGCATATCTAGATGCTTCTTATATGCAAATGAATGCAAATATGAGAGTAAGCATTAGGAGGCAAGATATTAGAATACATTAGCAAACGGACAATAGAAAACAGCTGATTTGAGTGACTGTGGGGACGTGAGTAGGTAGTAGCAGTTAGCACAATTCACTGCTCAGAATTACGGGCAGAATTGTGCTGATTGCCGTCATGGCTTGGAAACTCATCACTTAATTAGCAATATAAATATTTTAAAAATTAACATTTCATAAAACCACAATAAGAGGTTCCATTGTGAGAATGGGAAAGGATTAATTCACAGTTGGCTGGACCGATGGCACCCAGCCTTCATTCTCTTGGCTTACAACAACACACTCGGCGAGAATTAATACAACACAATTCATGCCCTGTCATGTCTCATTACTTAATTATGAAATGTCTGTAGTACTTTGGACATTACTGAGCCAGTTTGATTGGCTGTGACTGATGTCATACCCACTTTAATACTAGCCGGTACATGTATGGATAAGCCTGTCCCACTCCTCACCATTTTCCTTCTTTCTATTCATGAATTCTACTTCATAACAGTAATAATATACTCCAGGCAGTGCATTTCCAGGGAATTATTGCATTTCTCAAGTGGGTAAAGTAATTTGGCCTTTCAGCCTTATGCCTTGCAACACCTTCCTAGGCATGTTATAATTGCCCAGAAATACTCCATACCTTGTGTATTATAATTCTTACATGCCACTCTTGCTTTTTCACTCGACTAGCCCAAATAGAATTCAATAGGAAAAGAGAAGTTGTCAGGTGCATATTTTTTCCAATGAGTCTCTGAGATATATTTGCCAGGCTTCGAGAGTCTCATGCACATATAATTTAAATGCATTAATTTACAAATATTAATCATTTAACATCCTGTATAAAATATAATGGCCACATTCTCATGTCCCTTGGCAATTCCAGAGCACTGCCTCCTGTGTCTCCAAGGTGGCAGGAGCACAAGATGACATGCTTGATTTAATAAAAGCACAGAGCTGCATGCAGTGATATAACAGAATGCTTAGATATTTTTAAGTGAGATGCTACAGTAAATGTTTATGAAAGCTTAAAAGGAATCATTCTTGTAGACCAATCTTTGAGTCTAATGACTGAAGAAAGTACAAGGAATTCTTCTCAGTTTATGGTAAGCTGAAGTCAAAACTTACTTTAAGTAGGAAGAGAAAATAATTTAGACATCAAAAATATCCTCAGATTTAAACAGGAAAAAATACACGCTATTTCTAGTCCCTCTGGCACAGAAGTTTGACACATACACTTATGGATCAGTAGAACTGGGCTGAAATTTGAATCAACTTTACCTCCTCTGAGTTACTAAGGTTCACTTCTGAAGTTATGATTCAGCCTGCCTTGAATGCTTTTTATTCCTGAAGTAATTTTCAACAAAATATCTCTAATAACTCAATAAGCTTTAATGAATCAAGCCTTCTGGCAAAGTCCAAAAGGAAGGTCAATTTAGTAGAAACTAAATTATGGCAGTTTGCAGTGTTAGCACTTTTTATAACTGCAATTATAAAATGAGAAACCACACTCCTATCACAGTCAAATATTCTTCCAGTAGTTCTATCCTTACTTTACCTGTTGCTTCCTCTGGAGGTGACACCTTCCATTGTCTGAACTAGGGTTGCCCTAGACTTAACCATAATAAATGTGAGGGTAGTGAGGCACTGGAACAGGATGCGCCATCCCTGGCAGTGTTCAAGACCAGGTTGGATGGGGCACTGAGCAACCTGATCTAGGGGGAGCTGTTTGTGGCCATGACAGGGCACTTGGAACCAAATTATCTTTAATGTCCCTTCCAACTCAAGCCATTCTATGACTCTGTGATTCTGTGATTCTGTGGTTCTGTGATTCTATGATTCTGTGATTCTAGGATTCTAGGATTCTATGACTGATTCTATGAATGTGAGGCTGGAGGATGACTGGGTAGTTAAACAGCATACTGTGCCTTGAGGTGCTTCACTTATGCCCCATCCTGGCCTGGACTCCCCACGTCTTTTACAGACATAAGTCAGATGTGAAACAGTCCTGCACAGAATGCCTTCCCTGAAACTCAGCCAGCTAGAGTGGTGACCAGAATGAGCCAACTAGAATGAGGTGATAAATAAAACGAAGGCCACAGACAAAAATGAACGTATGTCAGCAGCTGGATAGTTCATGCATTTGTGCCATCTATGGCAAAGGGCTGTTAAAACTCTGAAGAGACTGTTCTCAAAATAACTGGGGCAAGAACAAGCTGGAGATTTTAATTTTGCATGATGTGTAATGTCAAGTTTATAATTAAATAACAAATTGGAGTTTCCCATGGTTCCCCTCTTCAATTTCAGTGTACCTGCTGTAGACCAACATTTTTATGGGGAAAAAAAGGTGTAAGGCTGACCAAGTTTACAGCCCTACTTTGCTGGAAATAAAGCAAGGGAAAGTGGATTAGAACAGATAACTAGAATGTATTATACAAGAATTTGTTTCAGTCTGGATATTTAAGACCTTTTAAAAACAGCAATGGGTTGAAGGTAGACGTGAAGAAGGGTCCAAATAACATCCTCACATCCAATGTGTCTCTTAAAAAAGGAAAATTAGAAAAAAGGTCAGCATTAAATTCCAGAATAATTGTGGACTTAGGAAGACTTACTTTTTCATCATGCATGAGCTCTAACCTAGCAGCTTCTTCTGTAGGTAATGATTTCAAGACCATTTATCAGAAAAACAGAAAGTCCATGGTGGTGTCTTTTCTCTTCTTGTAGGTATTATATGTAGCTCAGATACTTCAAAGACTTGATGTCCTTTGGGACCACCTCCTGAGTGATTGGAACAGTAATGGCACTGCATTTAGTTCCCCCACTGTCTGCCCAGAGGACAGCAATCCTTGCCCTTCATGAAGAATGCCTTCATCAGCAAAAAAACAGTATTCTGGAGCAGAAAGCTCAGTCTTCTTGTTAAGCTGTTTCCCTTTGTATAAAACAAACACTATTTCAACACAGAGAGGGAACCAGTACTGCCTTCTACCTCTTTCCTAACCACTTGTCTATACATCCATCTTCATCTGCTTTCAGACAAAACAGAACCCTCTGCAATAGGACAGTCTGCGTCCTAGAAGACAATGGTGAAGATATGAGAGGAAAAGGTAGAAAAAATTCTCCCTCCCGGATGTGGCAGGGGCAGAGGTTTAGCTATGTATTCAAGCACTTCATGCAAGCAAACTCTTATTTTATGCCTCCCAAAAGGGCCTAATTAAGAGGGTGAAAGGGGACTAACACAGCATGAAAGTGCCAAGACTTATGCAGGTGTACATATCCAGATACAGAATATTCAGTTTTCTCTGCTTTTAGAATCAGGCCTGAGTGTCATTGTTCCCAGTATTCTCCCACATTGGATTTAAACTCTCAAAATGACACGTGAGCAACTCATTTTACCTCAAGAATCTGAATTTTAACATACAGTGCATTAAACTGTAAAGCAGCTTGGGAAGTATTGGGATTGATGCCTGGTGGGTAACAGATGTTAGCTCACCATCTGATGTTGCATAGATCCCTGGAAGTCAACAGGTATCTGGTAGCACCCATGCTCAGTCACTGCCATGCAGGTAGCACCTCGTTACACTTGTGCAGTACTGAGCTCTAGAATAATGTTACCAATTTCCTTAAACTCATCAAACAGGTTTTGAAAAAGGTTGTGATGAACACTTGGTTTCAAATACAGAGATTTTCTAACAATTGCTATCAGTTAAACCCTGGAAACCTACCTAATGACAATAATAATAATATTTTTTTTAAAAAAAGGATCAGGTATCAGGTCATAGTAGATTAATGTGTTGGTACTGAAGAAAGACCTGACAAATCAACATAACTATTTTAAATATCCAAAAACATCTGTGGCCTTGCTAGTCTTCCTCTATAATAAATTCCTTCTCTCTTCAGAAGAATTATATTTACCACTCTTTGCTATTTTTTATTATCAGAGTAAAAGTCTCTCACCTGAGAAAACAACAGGGTGTTTTCAGTGGCTGTTCACACAGCAGTATGAACAAATAAGGAATGAAAAAATCATAGAGGAATGTATTTTGTAAAATACCAATGAAATTACAACAGGTTTCAAGAAATTTTTGAAGATTCGTTACTAGAGATAAACACTTTTGTAAAATTTAATACTGCTTTAAAACCAGTTGTATGAAAAGGTAATTATTCAACATAGTTTATATAACTAATTTTGTTACAAATTATTTTTTAATAATTATAAAAATTCATAAGAACCTGGAACTCAAGGAGTGATAAAATGTATTGAAATGTTATTGGTTCTACTAAGACAAGTAAAAAGTTACTTTTACAACAGACTAATGAATAGAATAAGAATGCAGAATGTATTCTATTTTGCATCATATATGATATTTTAAATTATGGATTACCTCTGTACTTTGTTTTTCAGGAGGAATTCATCTTAATCATGACATCACTTAGTTTTTTTGGAAAGACTGCAGTGACATTAAACAATTACACAAATAAGGAATATGTCCAGGTAAGTATTAAAATGTGATAGGTATTTTTTCCCTGCAATGATAATAGGGCCATGAGTAATACAAATTTATAGAGGATACAATCTATTTCTGTTGGTGACATCTACTTTCACTGTTGGCACATACATTTGTATTAGCAATATCGTTTATATTTAGCAGAAGAGCTGTCATTTAACTGATAGCTGGCTCCACTGGCTGGACGTAAAACAACTCACTGAAATTTTTTGGTGATTTCCAAACTACTTTAACAGTATATTCCAAATTCCCATCATTTTATGCAAAACTATAATTCATTTATTGGTGTAATTTCTTATACAGCCCCTGTCACGCCAGCCTGAGTACCTCCCAGTGTTATAAAGCATACATAGAAGATATATTATTTTTCCCTCTACTTCTTTCCAGTCAACTAACATTTCAGAATTATTCTACTTTACCATATATCTGTATTTCTGTCTATTTGGGAAGAAAGAACAAGTCTCACTTCTCCATCATGACTTTTACCATACGGGTACACACATACATATATATATAAAAATATAAATATACCTTTTATATATACATATATTTATACCACATACATACATAAACGGTAGAAGTTGTGATGGAAAGGTGGGATTTATTCTTTCTTCACCAACAGAAAGATTTAATTTCCTGAGAGGGCTTAATTTGCTTTTCTAGCTCCATTACTGTCAATGTTTTCCTCCAGAGAAACCACTCTAGTAGAGAGGTTTTGGGATGCCTGTCTGTCCTGTGTGTGTGCATGGCATGGTGACTTTGAAAAGTCATACCTTGTCCTCAGTACTGGTGCTGCATCTTGAGGCAAGGTGCTTATCGGTGTTGCACTGCATTTTATTTCCAAAGTGCTGAATGTGACTCAAAATCAACTCTTTGTTCTAGGGGTCTCTGCAAGTAACTACAGGCATCAGGGAGGTAACACTCAGATTATTCTGAAGTCCAAATTCTCGTCTCATCATGGTGGTATCCTTTTCAATGGTGATATTTACTTGGAATACTTAAGCCAAATAAGCCTAGATGGGAATTTCTTTGAATTTACTTCTTGAACCGAAGCTCAGTTCTCCCCAGAAATGAAGATGAGGCTGAAGTCTGAGATAACTGCAAAAATCCCTTTATAGGAAGGGTACAACTATGCAGTAGGCAGAGGGATTTCTAACCTGGAAGAACCTTGCTGCTTGGGCTTCCTTTTGGGAAGTCATCATCAATATTCACCTCCATAAAAAATCATACAGAATCATAGAATGCTGTGGACTGAAAGCAACCTTTAAGCTCATCTAATTCCAAACCCCTTGTCATGGGCAGGGACATCTTCCAGTAAATCAGGTTACTCAGACCCCCATCCAATCTGGCCATGAACACTTCGAGGAAGGGGGATCCACAACTTCTCTGCTCATACAGCATGGCCACTAAGGTTCTCAGTCTAAGTGTCAAGCCTATATGCTTTGTTCTCTTTCACCTTTAATCATCTTGCCCGATCATGCCAGAGAGAAGCCAGAAGAAAAAACAAAGTGACACTCTTGCTCACAAGGCACTGTTCTATGCAAAGAAATGTCACCTTCTAGCCCAGGCTGGACCATCCCAGGTCAGCTGTTGAGCCAGTTTTCTACCAAAATATGTCAGTAATCAATAACTGACAGAGCTGGGGATTAATAAATGATGTTCGTATTGTGGGACATGGACTATTCTCACAGGCAACTGACAACTCTGAGGTAATGCAGAAGTGTCTACATAGTGTTTCTTCCATGTTCATGAACCAGAACTAATTAGAGTTCTGAAGGTACTGTCAGATATCTTGGCCGGATCTCTCTCAATCATCTGGCACAGGTCTTGGGGGTCTGAAGAGGTCCCTAGTGGAAACTGGCCAAAGTTATTCCCATGTGCAAAAGGGTATGAGGGCAGACCCAAGGAATTACAGACCTGTTAGTCTAACTTCAGTTTCTAGAAAAAAGTTTGTAGAAGATTACATAGGATACTACTGAAAAGCATTTCAAGAATAATCTAATCATTGGTCACAACCAATGTGGGCTCACAAAGGCAAAGTCCTTTAACAAATTTAATTTAACAAATTTAATATCCTTCTCTGAGAGGAGGAATCTTGATAGATTGGAGCATTTGTCTATGATTAAAAGGATTAAACTGAACAAGCCCAAATACTGGATTCTGCACCTGGAATGGAGTAACACCAAGCACAAGAATAAGTTGGGAGAGTAGCTAGAGAGCAAGGTGCAGAAAGGGATGGGGGCATGCTGGGTGACAGCAGTCTCAATGGGAGCCAGCTCTGTGCCCTGGTAGCCAAGAGAGCAGACTACATCCTGGGGTTCATTAAACACAGCATCACCAGCCAGTCAGAAAAGGTCATTGTCTCACTGTTCAGCACTGGTGTGGCCTCGCTTGGAGTACTGTGTTCAGTTCTGGGACCCACAATTTAAGAAGGATGTGAAGGTCCTGGAATCCATCCAGAGGAGGCCAACAAAGCTGGTGAGCAGGCCACAAGCAGAACAGCTTCTGAAGAACAGCTAAGGACTTTGGGCTAGTCTTTACTGGAAAAAATGAGGCTGAGGAATGACCTCACTGCCCTCTGCGTCTTCCTGAGAAGGGCAAGCAGAGTGCTAATCTCTTCTCCCTATAATCCAACTGTAGAATGCATGAGAGTAGTTCAAAGTTGTGCTAGTGGAGGTTTAGAGTGGATATTAGGAAGTATTCCTTCACCAGGAGGGTGATCAAACCCCGAAACACACTTCCTAGAGAGATATTCAGTGCCCCAAGCCTGCCAGTATATAAGAGGCATTTGGGCAGTGCTCTTAACAACATGCTTCAGCTGTTGGTCAGCCCTGAATTGGTCAGTCAGTTGTACTAGATGATACTTTTAGGTCCATTCCAACTGAAATACTCCTTTTTTATTCTAAGTTGTGTAGAATGACACATCAATATAACCACTCATTAAAAGAACCATTATTTAATGCTATTTAGAGCATGTGGTGTCCAAGCAAGAATCTTGTTCCTGTAAGTCACCAGATATATGACTTTGGGTAAGTCAGCTTCCTTGGCTTCCCTATACCCAGAGAGGCTATGATTTATGAGAGAGGCTACTATTAGGTCAAAATAACATAATGAAAATTAATCACTATTTCAGAGACCTATGGGACAATGAAATGAGAGATCCTATAACTGAAACTAAAACATTAATTTAATGATTTTTTTTAATTAAGAATCATACCTTCTTAACAAGTTCATTAGGATTATTTTCACATGAATGTAAGCTTATGTGGGCTGAAGTGAAGGAATATTGCTTCCATGCTACAAAGAGGAATTTACTCTCCTGCACCTTATATTTACATTAGAGACACAATCCCTAAACAGCAGCAATCTATTTTTCTTTTATTCTTAGATCAACACAAATTGCAATGAATTTGGCTTTCACTGACCATTTGTTTGAGAGATGCTTCTACTGATCTTTCAAACACTAACTTTCACAGGAATGCTTGAATTATTCAAGCCCACTTTGCTTAAAAACAATTTATGAAGCTCCATAACTGTAGGGAGTCATTAGCAACATATTGTAATACAGCTTTTTTGACGTGAAGACCTAACCCTATTAGATGAGATAATTAATGACAAAATCAAGTATATAAATATGGCTTTAATTTTCCCAGACATATAAATTTCTCTCCATACTTTCTGAATACAGGTATTTTCCCAAGCAAGGGATTATCTCAGCAGTAGAGTTGGTGGCAAGATTTTTCTCTCCATAAAAATTCTATACCAAGGGACAGGTTTAAACACTAAAATGCATTAATTTTATGACAAGAAAATTAACTTGTAAAAAAAATTAAAATTGAAAAATTGTTCTTGGTTGGGTTGTCCCCAGCAATTGCTATGATTTTTTGCAGTCTGTAAAACCAATTTAAAGATTCATATATGTGTATGCATTTGTATAGCAATCACCAACATTTTAAAGTACTGAAAAATAGCCATATAGCAAGAAAGAAATAATCAACAGTTTATCTCATGGATATTTAGATGGACACACAATTTTCTTACTGGATGAGTCAGTATGAGAAACATCTGACAGTGAGACCTTTACCCTTTTCTGTAGAAACCAGTGGAGGGTCAGAAAAGATGATATCAGGAATGAGTTTGCAGAAATCAAAAATGCTGTGCAGAAGGTAGAGCTGTTTCTAGTGAAGATAGGGAAGTACTGATTAAAGTTGCCATAAAACATTTCATTTTATGGTTAGTTACAAAGTGAATCTTTTTGTCTTTTATGTTACTTCCTAAATAATTCTGTTGCTTTTCACCCATAATTATCTAACTTCTTTTTCCATGAGTTTTCCCACTTGGTCTGTGTGCAAACCAATGTCTTCACAGTTCTATAGTATAGATTGGCTTCCTTGCTCTGTGTTCCTCAAGAACTACAGGAACAGGTCTGTAGGATGAATCACTAAAGCCTTGGTATCTCTACTACACCTTTCAGGGGTTACCCCAGACATCTTTCAGAACTTTGGTTTGGTTTCATCCAAGAAGAACCCAGTTCATGTGTTCTGACATTTTTCTGTGAAGTGAATCAAAACGTGCTATGTGGGAATGAGTAGAAAATTTGCTCCAGTACATTTGCAATCCAGCCTGAAACAATAATATGACAATGCCTTTCAGAGATCAGAGAATGGTTGGCCAATTCCTTGCTTTCTGTTGGACAGCATTTTTTGTAAAGAATCCTTAACCAATAAAAAATAAGCCACATGATTTCTCATGTGAATCACAGACAGGAAAGGAAAAAGCAAATTCTGGAAATGCACTTTTTAATGAAAAAACAATCAAATATTTGCAAACCTTTTTATTTCATTGTATCTTAAAAATGACTCAATATAAAATAGTAATGTAAACATTTCTGGCACCAAAAGAAAGATAAAACCTTTTCCTCAATTAATTTTCTGGTCTTCAAGTGTAGTTTAGTCCCTGCTACCTACAGGATTCTTTGCTTTGGTGACATAGCAGCATCTTCTAAAACAAGGAAGCATTCAGAAATTAATATATGGCTGGTGAGGGCATGAGGATGCTCACCACTGGGAGAACGTTAACTTGAAGACATACTTTGAATCTCTGAACTAAACAAGTGCAGTGTTTTAAAAGAATATGTATTAAATTTGTACAACTATCCATTGATGTCACCAAATTAAACTCTGAAAGACCAAACAACTACCCTATATGAATTTTGGTCCACATCACATCCTCAAGTAGGAGTCAGTTCAGAGGGTGGTAGTGAAAAGAGAATTGAGCAGTTAGAATGGAGAAGTAGGTATTGGAAACTTTTTATTCCTGCTTTTTTTATTGATAGGAGTTTCTCACTGTTGAGAGCTGAAATCGGAACTGCAGAATTAGTCTTCACCTTAAAGTCACCCTCATCAGAAAACTAAACATTCTGTCTCCTCTCTTTTCAGGGAATTTTATTCATAGTCATTGACAGAACTGAAAGCCAGAAGTTTTATTAGACCTACAGACTGAAAAATTGGCTTATTTTAATCTGTCTTAAAGCCCAGAGCTGTCAGCAAGTACTCCACTGTCTGAAGAGGTAGCCTTAGGACATCTTTTGTCTGGGCAGTTAGTAGGATGTGCATATATCAGGAAGAATGTACATGTACCTAAGGAGTGCACAGTACACTCCTTATCTTGGATTACATAAATCCTCTTGTTTAAGATGAAATGACAAGTATATTAAATCTGAATCCCTTCATGAGGCAAAATTTCCCTTACATAAATTCGCAAAAAAAAGTAAGACAACAAAATTCCTAGTTTTTATTTGTAGAAAAAGAAAGTAAAAATAGAATTTAAAATATGTTTCTACCAGGCTCTTTAAATTATAATTTAAAGCGGG
>VZRZ01015302.1:54203-90019 GCA_013398175.1 Climacteris rufus | reverse complement strand
GGGAAGGGGGGAAGGGGGGGAGGGGAGGTGTCCAGATAACATTTGGAGATTGCAAGTTCGCTACTGTCTCCAAACCTTTCAAGCTTTTTCCAGTTTGTAAAGCACAGTCATCCCTGAAGATTCCTATTTTCTCAGTATGGTTTTCAAGGAATCTGACACAAAGTTCTCTATAGTTTTCTGACAGTTTTTGTTTAGAACAGAGATGGGAGTGATAGATTTCTTTCAACTCAGTTTTAAAAGATCTACAGTCAGAATAGTCCTCATTCTGCTGAAACGTAAAAGTTGAAGAACTTCTGTCGTATTTGAAGCTTGTCTAAGGAATAAATCTGGTCAGAATTATTAGCAATGAGCAGACATGAGTCTCTGCCAATTTCAAAAGTCTTGTTTTTTTGACAGGATGCACCTTGACTAATAGAAACATTTAACATAGATTACTCACAGCCTGGAAATTCAAAACACCTAAGGAAGGTGTGTCCATTCCTGGTAAGTTGAATACACTGGGAAAGGTGTTTGTGGAAATTGTCCAAGAGATTCCTTTTTGTTTCTTTTGATCTCATTCTATGTATAGTTCTGCACTCTGGTTTGGTTTGGATTGCACACAAATTCCTGTCCCCCTCTAGAACAGAACAGGTCTGTTTGGGTCTTTTATTTGCACAACACTCAGCAAACCGAACCATACCCAGGGTGCTGCCTCTTTTTCCGTGATTGAACATGATGACAGCACTTACTCAGGAAAAGTTTCAAAGCTGCAGATCACATCTTGGTGTGGGGCCTGAGTGAGATGAACATCTCAAAGACAGGGCAGGCCACTTGTGGGGTCTGCTGGGACCTCTACCCGTGGAAGCTGGGGTCCTGTGCAAATAGATGTGCATAGAAGAGAAAAATATGTAGAGTTTAACTGAATTTGCCATTTACTTCCTCTTCAGACGTATCTGAAGATCATATTTACCTTCTCTCAGTGCTGCTTATGCATTTTCCCTGCTGATTCTGCAATGTAAGAAGGAGGATTTAGCCTCTAGCAGCAGAGCACTGTTGTCATAGGGCCACAGAGTCTTGAGATGTTCACCTCTGACACAACTATTTCTTATATCATACCCTTCTGCTGAGTAGTTTTATTGATAGTATACCCTATATAATATAGCTGATTATAAAATCTATACAATTTTTCATACATGTGTTTTAATACTAATCCATCACAGAAAATGAGGCATTTGCAAAGGTATTTTGCGATGTATGACAAAAAGATCAGACAGACATATGTATAGGCAGAGACTGGAAAGAGGATCTAGAATTTTATGTTCATCTTGTAAAAAATGTGTTTTACTCAAAACTAATTAAAAATCTCCACTGCATGAAGTGACATATTTCATCACCACTCAAATGCAACTCTAGCTTTTCCTTTTAAACTTATGCTGGCAGATGCTTCCTGGAGACATTTTATGAAAAGTTTTTCATTATCCTGCAAATTTTCGAAGGACCTACAAATTCAGAGGACCTACAACTGTCTGCTACAATTTCATAGAATAGAATAATAGAATAACAGTAGAAGTCTATGCAGTAGTACTTATTTGTTTTTTTGGTGCAGAGTGTATTCTGATATACCCCTTAATATTCTGAAAGAATTAGTTGATTCATGCTTTCAAAATATTTAGCACACCTAACTACCTTCAAAGCAATAGTCCGTTGTAAAACTGCATATCTTATCTGCAAAGAGCATTTCTTGAGTTAAGTACAGTTCTGAAACTATGTGTGTGCACATTATAACAGAAATCCTACCAGGCCTGCCAACATGGAAAAACTCTAATAGTTACAGAGTTGAGAATCAGTAGAGAGAGTTCTTCCTTACTATCTAATATGATCTTGTGGCCCTTGAATCTGATAGATTACAAAACAGTCATCCTTCAGCAGCATTAATTGGTAGGAAATACACCCTAGATAACAACTGAAATCCTCTTTCCTTACATTCCAGTCACACTTCTACTCAGTTAGTAACTCAATTTCAAGACAATTTAGTAGAACTACCCTTATTTGTGTGTGTGTGTGTCTGTGCATATACATCAATATAAGAAAAATACTGTTATTAGATTAATTATTGCCATCAATTTTGATGTTTCCCATGTCTGTATTTCTTTCAACAATGTAAAATTTTCTAGTACCTCAACTTGCAGAAAAAAAACAATATCTCGCTTTAAAAAAAAGCTGTGACCACCAGGTTTTATCCAATACACCTCAACAACCCTTCTTGAGACTGGCTTTTTGTACCGTATCAGCAAGTCTAAAGAGATTTCTTAATGCTATATTGCTTTATATCCATTTTGCTATAGAGGAAAAACTCAGTTTCTTACTGTCTTGGCTCTCCATTATGCCATTTGGGAGAAGTATACCTGATACATGATGGGTATCCAGGATATAAAGACACTATAGTTAAAATTACAGGTTATTTTAACTGTTGACCTGTAGCTCTTGAGGTGTCTTCCCACTTTTGAGGAATTTCCTGGATTTCCTCATCCTGTCCTTGTTTGGGTTTTTTTTTCAGTAAAAGGAAGATAGCGGAGTAGGATAGGGTTCTCCCATCAAAATATGCATCTCTAACAAGAGTCATGTATTTGTATCTCCAGAAGAGCATATAGGGGACATGGAGAAAATCTCGTCTGTATAGAGGGATTTGACTTTAAGATTTTTGGTCAAGTGAAATTCTGATACAAGATAAACTTAACCCGTTAGAAGAAGGTGCTTCAGGAGAGGAAAAAAAAGCCAAGAACTGATTAGACAGGAATAGAAAGACAGACCACTCCTCTTAGATATCCTATTTAGATATTAAGAAATTACTTTGTTCTTGTAGTTGTCTCTCTGGTCTTTCTTTTTATCCATATTCCACGGTACTCTGAAAATATCACATAAAATAAAAATGGTTTAGAAAGCAGAGTTTTGTTCACACAGCTTCTATGATGTATAAGACTGTATTATGAATACATAAAAAGTCTATAGTCTTACGATAGAGAGATTAAGAAGATTTTTCCTTGTAAAATGGGTCCATGCAAATGTGGTTTTGCTTTCTAACAATTCTGTATCTAGAGTTTGGAGGCTGAGGCTGAAACCTGCAACAAACTTGAAACATTACAAAGTGAAACAAATGGGTTCTTCCAAATGAATCCCAGATGATGCCAAGTGGAGGAAGATTTATGTATATGTTGTATAAATATTTAATGATATGGTCAAAAACCTACTGCCACTTAGCAAAAAGACATTTGTCATTCCTGTGAAATATTACTTTTTAGCCAATGAGACTAAAGTATGTTAATGACCTCAAGTGAATTGTGTTGTTATTCATTAAACATTTTCTGACTTCTGATTTGCTGAGTTACCTCTGACATCATAGTCCCATCACCAGCCATAAGTTATTCTGTAACAGCCAAGAAACAGGTCTGAAGCAGTTTTTTATTCTATAAAAATTCTATAAAACAGAATGAAGGTTTATTTTGCATATGAATTTCAAAAGAGCTCTTCTCTCTAAGTTTTTGATGAAAGCAAAATGTGTTTCATTTAGCTATGTGGGAATTTAACAGAGAATTTCACAAACACCCTGAGATTAAAGTATGAAGAAAATTCCCATTAATTTTCAGTTTAAAAAGTCAGTTTTTTCTGATCTGACCTTAGCCTTACAACATGTTGCACTGTTGATAAATGTTCTTTCTACAAAGTGTTTGATTTCAATGCCTTCTCAGGTCCATTGAAATCTGTGAATAATGGATGAGCCTCTAAATGAGAAAAAAATACAACTGTTCAGTTAAATCCATGTAGTTAGAGTGGGCATACTGTGGACTCTAAATTACAACTTAGAGCTGAAATTAGTTCTAGTAATTCAGCTGGTTCCTCAAAAGATAAATTATGCCGAAGTCCCATGCCTGTGCTGACTTTGTTTTATTGGGATGTATGTTCAAGACACGTGGTGAAGCAGAGAAAAGGAGTCTCACATTTCCCATCCTTTGAAAGAGCAGTGCAGACACATCACTGGAGAGAGCCTGGTGATAACATGCATTGCTTATGTGCTGTGTGGTGCTGAGTCCATCAGGGTTGCTGACACAGCTTGCTGCACTCAGTGCAGATCTTCTCGTCTTTTTCAGGATGCTGCATTCTCCTTCTTGCCCATTTCCACATCTTATGTGACAGGCAGCATCAGAAAATTTGTCCCAGGGAAAACCAGATAATTACTAGGGTACTATTTGGATCTTCTCAGTCCTGACCAGCAATTTTTGTTAATTGATTTCTATAATACAGACACTTGTCAAAAGAAGTATTGACCGTAGATGACACCTTAATATGCCATATGATTTTGTGGTCTGTCCTTCAGAAAGGTCTACTTTCTCCGTTAACTTTCCAGCTCACCGCCATTCAGACAATAGATTGGCTTGTAAGTTGTCTCAAACACTCGGGACATTAACAAATTCTAATTGGCTATGTAATAGGAGCAGACAGCATGTACAATGTTAAACCACTTCTGAACCACCTATTTTCTGTATGCAAATCAGACAGAAACAAATGTTTGGCCCCAGCTGGGTGAAATGTCCCATTTAGAATTCTTTTCCTCTTCTTTGTTCTTTGATGTTCTGCAAATGAGCTTTAGAACTCCGCTCTTCACACAATTCAATTTTACAGGCCCATTATCTGAGATATAATGTGGAGGTTAAATATATCAGGGCAGCCATTATGTGAAAATAATTAACAGTAATGAATAATGCACTAATTCCACTGATGAGAGATGGTTATATGTGTAATGAAGTGTTGGGGCAGCCCTGACAAATGAAATTAAAATATTTAAACACTGTTTTATGATATTACTTTGCTCATATAATTTCCTTTACCTACAATGAGCCACTTCGATTATCGTCATTATCTTGACAGCTCTGAAGGATGAAATAGTGCAGGTTAATGTGACAGCGATTAGTCAGGGAGAAAATCCATCACATAAAGCAGAACAGAGTGAGGGAGAAAGGTCTCTATACTTTCCCGTTTCAAACATGAGAAGAATGATACTATCAACATCACTTCAATATTAAATGGATAGAATTATCTTGTCATTCATTTACAGCCTCTGAAAAACTACCTATTTGTACCTGCAAAGGAAAGGTCAGCCTTTCTTAATCATCCATAAAAATATGTTGATGAATTCCTTATATCAATAATGGTGACAGAACCAGAGGCAGGAAACAAGCTAGGAAATTTAAAAGGAAAGCGCTGTAGGTTTTATACTAAAATATTTTGATGGTTTTCTATTTTTGAGTTTTGCTTCACACACTGGTGTGATCTTCAAAAAAGGCATAGTATGAAATAAAGTCAGACCACTGGCATGCATTTTGTGGAAGTTGCTTCAAATGCTGTTTAAATAGCAAAGGGCCCTGCCTATTGCACAGCTATTACTCATAATTTTGCTTTTTGTTTTTCTTTTAATGAACTGCCTATGAATACTTTCAGTACCTAAAAATATTCATATCTAGATGCCAAAAGCTAGGCTAAAGTCAGATTCAACTTTATAATCACCTTATTTTCAAAAGTACTGGGCACACATTTCTTCCAGATACATCAATAGACCAGCAGACAAGTTTGTCGGAACTAAGTTTATTTTTATGCATCAGTCAGCCAGGTAGAAGCATGTGGGCAGTTAGGGACTCACATCAAGTAGTGCGATATCCAATCTAATCTGGAAGAAGTGCAAGGAGAATGTGGAGATCAGTCACTTCACCAGTCACTGACAGATCAGAGGTATGTGTGTCCAGAACAACTGTTTTTCCTTTCTCAGATCAGGAAGAGGTTTGTGACTCCAACAGTTATCACACTCAATTGGAATGCTGTTTCAGAGTCCCTGTTCAAATTGAAAATACCAGAGATTTTAATCCCTTATTCTCAAATGACACTGGAGATTTAATTTTTCACATGATCCTTTGTAGAAGCACAGAGAAACACCAGCTCTCACTAGTGCTGGCCTTTCCCTCAGGTGCAACCCACTCAGATTCAATTTCTATCTGTAAAACACTTGGGCATCAGTTTTCTGGTTGACAGGAATTACATTGACTTGGGAGGCAGGTGAACAAAGACAGTGTAGCAGGGTCCAGAGTACTCCCTATTTTGAAGTGCCACATAAAGGTCTCTGAGACACCTGACCAAAAAAACATTTAAATTGTTAATGATGTCTTTGACCACTGCAGAAAAATTGGTAGTTAGAGAACTGAGGACCCTGTCTGACTAACCGTCATCTGAACAGTGGGTTTTCTTCATAATGTGAATTTTGACATGATATTTTTATTTGGGTGTCTAAATACAGATTTTACAAGTCTAACTTTTGCCATCTGCCTTGAAAAATGTAAAATCAACTTACAAACTAACAGAAATGGGCAAATTTAGAAAAGGGATGTCCTTTTTGTTTGTCCAAACCTTTATAATTCCAGCTATCCTTATATTATTATTATTATTATTATTATTATTATTATTATTGCTCTTGTTATATTTAATGAGTGTTATATCATAGTACTGCACACATAAAGAAGTGAAAGGTGTCCCTTCACGTTTTATGTCCAGCATGTTAAACACTGCTCAGATACAGATTAGCAGATAACCCATGTGCTAAAGAGCTTGCAATTTAAATAATCAAGGCAGATAAAAGCTGTGAGTACACCAATTTTGCTAAGTGACATGAACTATATGGTGGCAGCAAATGTCATATGTTAGTTCCACCGTGCAATGATGGCAGCAGGAGGAAGGTATTATGCAGGAGGGCAAGATGTGCCCGTCCTGCCCAGCACCATTGTCCATCCTGCAGGGCTGCAATCATGTCTTGATGGCAGAGCTCTTCATTGCAGAGACAGTGCCTCAGAAAATGTGCTTTGCTTGGTATAGCATAGCGTGGCAACACTTTTTGTGCACAAGAGGTCTGAAAAATGAAGTGCACACAACATAACAAATCTGCTTGTTTTAATCTAAATACGATGGAAACTTACATCACATTCAGCTAAAAATCTGACTGTAAACTACACTGAGAGGTGGAGGGGATAATTCATTATTTACTGTTCTTCAGGATGGTTTGTAGCATCTTTACCCAGAGCAATTGAACCACTACAGAAAACAGATCTAAAAGGTGAGCATGCCACAAATCCTACTCCCAAATGCAGCTGGTTAAAACAGAGTAAGCAAGAGGTTTGAAAACTGAGGAAGACAGCCAATAAAAGGAGAAATATATCAACGAATTAAAAGGTTAATTTTCAACATCTTTCTTTGTACTGAGTGTCAGTCCAGTTGAACTGAATGAATTCATGCAGTACAAGTTTGTATGAGCAGGGAGGGTACAATACCTCACCAAGGACAGCCAGTGGCCATACACCACTGCTGATCACAGCACCCAGGTCTGCTTCTGTGTGGTTCAGGCTTATGCTTTTGGGAGCCCACGCAAACCCAAAATAAAATCTTGTCTGCACACTGGGGTCTATACAAGAGTGACATGAGGGACCTTTTGAACTAATATGCTTGTAAAAAACTCATTCAAATTTCAGTAGTTCTTTAATTTTGCTACTTTAAAAATACAATTTACTCCATTTATCAGACAATGAAGTGCCTCTGTAATAAATCTAGCATTAAAAAATAATTTCCAGCAAATTACTCCAATAAAATCAATGACAGTCAGTCTCAGCTGTAAAAACAAATAAATTACCTGCTATTGATAGGGTAGGCAGAGTTAATTGTCATTTAGAAAGGCTAAAAGGGATAAAGAAATCTAATAGAAGGAACACATTTATACAGCAAAAATGAGAAAACCATGAAAGTTTTACCCTGACAGCTCCCATCCACAGGATTGACTCGGTCCCTGAGCAGCACAGGCAGTTGTTTTAAGTCTCTGTAGGACAGTGGTATGTGCTTTGGATCTGTCAATATTTACCTGCTTCAGTGTTGCCTCGTGATCTTTTTACCTTTCATATATTGAAACCCCCAAACAGGATTTCTGGTAATAGGAAATGAAGAATTGATAGAATTGAACAATCCCATCTTTAGATTTTTTCAGCCAGGTTAAAAGCACTTTGACCCAATTCAGGCTTTTCAGTACTTCCAACTATTAAAGAAATATAAAGCTGGGCCATCACTAGTGGGATTTGTCATTCTCTGATAACACAGTGATGATTTTATCGTTAAGATCCTCTTTCTAAAACAAATTTCTATTTATTTATTTTTAAAGCTGTCCAGCTGTTTCTGTGAGGACTCTAAAAAATGACATTAACCTGATGTATTTCCATTATAGCAGTGTACTCTTTCAGTTTTCAGCACTTTTCTTTGAAAAGCTTTTTTTTTAATAATTCTTATTTTTGTTTATGCCTCCTAATGTGGGAAGACAAAGGAAGACCAAAATGTTGGAATGTCCATATATTCCATGAGCAATTGTTCCTGAGCTCTTATGGGGGGAAACTTACTTTAGTCTTCTTGAAATTGTGGATCCAGCTCTGGACTTCAGAGTAGTGCTATATCCAGTGACAAAATTGGATATAAGGGCTTATTCATCAGGGAAGGCTTTAAACGTCCCTGTGATGAATGCAAAATTCTCTGGGAATGAGCCATTTCCAAGATTTTGCAGAAGTGAACCATTACTCCTTTGGTTTGAATTCTTCTTCAGTGACCTCAACAGAGCAGATGACCTTATAGTTATCAATTCTGCATATCAGCTCTACTAACAGGACAGGAATTTCTACTGTGCTACTCTGAAAACAAACAAGCAAACAAAAAAAATGCAAAGCAAACTCAATTTTGAGTAATCCCTAGCTACAACAGGGAACACAAAATCAACAAACATCAGACACAACCAAATAAAATTAGAAGTTCAGGATTTTTTGACTGAAGCTGTTTGTTCAAGACATGAAGGTTCAGTAACACTGATACATGGTTGCTGCAATGTTTGCAGCAAGTATAGATTTAAACCTGCATCTCTTGGCAGGTAACAGGGGTATGGACAGACAACAGGGCTCGACACATCTTTGTAATAGTTTTCTCCTGGAAACACTGCAAATTGTGGCCACATAAAAAACAAGCTGTCTAGAAACATGAAGAACAAGCAGTTCAGATTCAGAAACAGGCAGAAGGAATGTCTGGATACAGCAAACACACATACATCTTTAGGAAGGAGGCACACCTTCCTCTTTGCATCATCGAAACCACCTGTTAAAGCCACATGCTAATGAACCACACATGGCCAGGCTCTGGATGGAAATCTAAGGTCCTGGAATTAACTCTCTCTCATTTTGGAGTGGAGAGCCCACCTCTGGAAGCATTCAAGTCCAGGTTGGATGGGGCTCTGAGCAGTCTGGTCTAACGGAAAGTGACTCTGCCCATCATGAAGGAATTGGAACTAGATGATCTTTAAGGTCCCTTCCAACCCAAACCCTTCTATGATTCTCTCACACTTAGATGATTGCACATATATTTTCTTGAACACCACATGAATTCCATGATGGTGTAAATTTCTTTTTCTCAGGGAATTCTGTTAATGTCTTCTCATTCTTTCCAGCGGCAAACTCTAAACCATTGAGCCAATAATAATCTGATATCTGCTGCTTGTTTGCAATCCCTGTAAAACGAAGTTATCAGATTGCAATTCTTTTATTTTCTTTTAGCCTCCAAATACATTAAAATTTAAGATGTCCTAATATAATACGTGTTAGTGTAAGACAAGTTTACTGTGATGGTGGTCAAACAGTAGCACAGGCTCCCCAGAGATGTTGTGAAGTCTCCATCTGAGGAGATACACAGTCCTGGACAATCTGGTCTTGTGAACCTGCTTCAGCAGTGAGTTTTACTTAGATTTTCTCGTGAGCTCTCTTCGTATCTAAATGATTGTGTGATTCTATGATTCTGCTTCTCAGAAGTGATTTCGAGCTCAGAAATGGAACCTGGCCATACTCGTCAGAAAAATTGGCTGGAGTTTCTTCCTAAGAGTTCTCCTGTGCCACCTACCATGAATAAAAATGAGGCTCAGTGCGGCCTGGGCTCAGGCTCAGTTTAAGTTGCCTAAACAAAAATTGAAGACATTCAAGATTGAATTCATGCTATCTAAACTTGCAAGTGACTTTTACCAGCACTTCAGAGTCAGGAGTATAAAAAAGGTACTTCCAGACTTTTATACATCTGATAAGTTTTGATGCTGGCATTAGAATAAAGTCAATTACACTGGTTTATTTCCACATGTGAGAAGCCTACCGTCACTATCTCATATTTGTGTATCTGTGGGGTAGGTATCTACTTGTGATGAATAATGAATATGAATATAATGACATAAATGAATGTCATTATGAGCCTGCTTGACTTCATCATGCTGCCATGACTCTGCAGCCAAACTTGAATATAGCCCTAGTGACTAGTCCTTGAAATTGCTGTACTTGGCATCTTAAGGATAAAAAATTGTATGGTCTGACAGCCCATGAAAAGTTGTTCCTCTAGAGTCATGACTGGAAAGAGACAGGTAGAGAATAGAGCTGTAAAATAGAATGGTAAGAAAAGATGGAAAGGACACCAGACATCCCACAGAACTCTGTCTTAGTGCCCTGCCCATTTTCCTAGGAGAGAACTCTGCTATATGTTAATCTAAAATTTGTCCTTCAACTGGCTTCTGATATTTGAATCTAAGTTCAAATATGTAAAAACATGCAAGTAATATGTTGGTTTTCATACAGTGGGAGAGGTAGAAATAATGGAGGGATACATCCACAAAGGAGCAGGGAAAACCACATGTACCTCTGTTTTTAGTCAGTGAACAAGCATGAATGTACACTTTAGACAAACAGCTGAGGGAGGCAACTTGTGCCAGCAAGGCTTATGAAATTCAGAGTGCTTTGGCATGGGGGCTGGGCACAGTAAGGAACTGAGATTACTCCAGAACTGTCATCATATGAGCAACAGATAAGGTATTTTGGTCAGAGTGCCACCTGGACAGAAGATTACTGTAGTAGAACGGTATGAAGTATACAGAAAACCACCCAATGGAAAACAAATTCATTAGTTCCACTATTGATGAAGCAATTTGGGTTTTTTTTCTATATGTGAATGTTTGGAGTGGACATTCTTTGATTTTACCAGAAGTGTGTTCTATTAGAGCAAAAAGTTGCTCCTGCTATGAACTAGTTTTAAACAATTTTAAACCACTTCCAGAGGTCAAAAATAAAAGCAATGCAATAAAATTTGCTGTGAAAGGAGGAATAGTGTGTGTATTGATTTGTGCAGTCACTGCCAATACCTTTGTGTGATCAGTAACAGTGGACACCCCTTCAGCAAGGTACAAATGACTTCCACTTGCTGAACATGAACAACCAACACCACTTCAGTCCTGTGACCTATGGTACAACCCCTCTGGCCAGGTGACTTCGTGGTACAGCCTGTTCTAAGTAGTGTACTGTTTAAAAATAAATTAACTACTATTGCACCAAATCCAGAACACTCCTGTGACACCCATTCCTCCTTTTTAAGACAGTGCATTCTTCTCAGTCCAAGAAGAGATTTTCACCACAGCTGCTCTCTCTTTCATTTCCAGATATGAACAATTGTGGTGAGAGAAACTGTCCCATTTCCCATTTCAGAGTAAAAAATTATGCAAAAATAATGAATAAAATGAAGATGTTACTATCTTGTACAAACAGAAAGGAGGATAATGTTTCCACCTGGCTCTACATGTCCATTATTTAAGTGTCTACAAAGCAGTGTCTGAATAAATTATTCTGGGACACTGCTCATCTGACCTAATCTGGATGTCTATTTAAGAATGAAATTAAATTCACCCTGCAAGTGCCTTTTTTCTTTCTCTCTTTCTTCCCATTGAATCTAGAAAGGACTAGTAAGATGTAAATATCTGTGGCTGGGTAGAGGAATCCCAACCAACTTCTTTTGACAAATTGTACTTGCTGTCTGTCTGCCTACCTGCTGCTCATCTTCTACTTCAGCTATTAGCAGATATTAAAAACTGAACACAATTTGGAGATGGAGTAGTCATTATTCACCATGTATTTCAGTGTCATTTTATTATTTTGAGTTATTCTTTGCTGTGCTGTCCCTTAATTACAATTTCCCATGCAGTTAGGTTAAAGAGTGTAGAAAAGAAATTAAACATCACACATTATTTTTCTTTACAATAATATTGGAGGATTATAAATGGCAAAACAGTAAGAATTAAACAGATCTGCTAATCTGACAGTCATATTAAAGTTGAAATATATTATGTGCACAGCTTTATTCAGAATATTGCACATTTTAAGAGTTTGTTTTTTTGGTCTAAAGTTCCAGAAAATGGAATTATAAATTTTACATATAAGTAGGATCTGATCCTTCACATATTATACTTGTGCCAGAAAACAGAACCATAGCAATAAGATCTGTTGTAAAATAGAAGCTCTGAGAGGAAAGAATTTCCAAAATCTCTAACTAAATCGGCAGGCAAAGTCAATTCCTGAACATATAAACAGTAGTTTGTCTTAGTAATTCTGCCTTATTCATACTCAGTAAAATAACACTGTCTTTTCAGTTCTACTGCTAGGGACAAACCTTGATATAAGAGATAAAATTCTTAGGTACATTTGACAATGAAAAACGTGAACTGTAGGGACACTTGAAGTATGATCCCTCTTCTAAACCAGTGCAGAAATCAATAGAAAGGAAAAATTTTGTCTGATAGGTATGATTACAATGGCATATTGTCTTTCTGATATCATAAATTTCTCTCTCACGCCTTTACATTTGTAAGGAAATAACAATTTTACTGCTTTGCAACAAATTTCTGAAGTTTCTACACTAATTTAAACAGTGACAAATCAGGTACAAAGTAGGCTTGGATTCTTTACAACAGATATATAACTGATTAATTTTTTTTTGGTTTGCTTGTTTAACCAATGTCCTCAAATACAGCACAAATATTTGCAAGTTGATCCAATTTTGAAATTATGAACTACTGCTAAAAGAACAATGTGGATTTCTTTGGGATTATTTGTGAATGAGGAATATGTCATTCCTGTACTCTAAACAAATAAGTTCATTTTAAAGACTTTTTTTGCAGTAAGTAAAAGTTGAGCAGGAGGTTTGCTTTGCAAAACTCTATACAAACAGGTTTATAAAATTAATGTCTATGAAAGATTTCTTTTAAAATTTCCCAAAAGGTGTTAAGTATGTGATTTTAATTTTCATCATCCTTTAGCATCCATAAGAGATCAATTTAATTATACAAACACAGAAACACAGAAAAGATAAGTGCAAATATGACACATTCAATATCTCCTGAATTTAGAATAAAAATGTTGGAAAATATATTTAAGAATATTATGACCTTTATGTACTGAGTATGGAATTTTTGATGTGTATTATGCAAATGTAACAGATTATATGCTACTTTAAACAAGTCAGTTGAGAAAACATGTAAAAATTTTATTTTTCTTCACAAAATATGCTAATGTTTATATAAAAGTGTAATAGACATATTTATATAACAGATGTGTATCACTCTAGCACCACTTCTGATTATGATTAATTTGCACCACAATTTCAAATTTCCAAGATTCTGTCTTGTTTTTTTTACTCTGTGACTCCCTGCAGCAAAGAACAGTTTCCCTCTAACATATCAAATCGGTTACTCTGGAATATATTTTGTCTTTGGGGTGCCTATAATTCTATAGAGAGTGTACACTCTCCTTTCATTTATGGAAATATGTGTTTGACCAGAGATCCATCAGTCAGGCCAGCACTGCTATTCTTGATATGTTACTGCCATTCCCTTGACAGTCTTTCTCAAAACCCCGTTTCTAAAGTCATTAGATGGTAATCTTGATTTTTGCTTTCTAACATAATTGTTCTCCTAATTATATATTCGTATAGAAAACTTTTGAGACACTTGAAGGTTCAAAACAAATAGTCAAACAAAAAGAAAATATATTTTTCATTTTGTTCTGGTTTGTACTATGTGTCTATTTCAGTAAATTTTGTGCTTTTAATAAAATGGCATGAGTCAAGATTTTTAAAAATAATTTTATTTATTATGCTTGTAAATGTTTTAGGTTTTTTTGTATATCTTATGTTGTCAAATAAGTCTCTAAATGGCCACAGTAAAGAAAATATTTATGAAAATCAGTAACACTTTAGCATATGAAAAATATAAATTGTACTTTCTATATGCAGTTATAAGAAAGAAATTTTTACAATCCAGGTAGTAAAACACTACTCGGGAACAGGTTGCCCAGAGAAGTGGCAGATGCACTTCTGCTGGAAATATTCAAGGCCAGGTTGGATGTGGCTATGAGAAAACTGATCTAGCTGAACGTCCCTGCTCATTGCAGGGGGGTTGGAAATATGTGCTTTTTAAAGGACCCTTCCAACCCAAACCATTCTAGGTTTCTATAACTGTGTGGCAAAGGCATACTTTAGAGTACAAATGATTTTTCTGTACTTGACTTTCAAAATTGTTTTTGCTGCAAATATTTACATTTGTTTTCCCAACAGTGTTAAAATTTGGTGCTAAATTGAGAGAAAATTGGAATCTTCTTTCCTGTAGTTTTCATGAGTTCTCTGGAAGTTGATTTCATGACAGAGCTCTGGTTTCCTCTCTGGATACCTTTAACAGATTTCTCTGTATTTTTTCTCATCTGTCAAAGTGTTATGTACACCTGTAATGTTAACGAAACTTACTGGTGTGTAGTGATTTCCATAATATGTGATGAAATTGCACGCCATGGATTCCAAGAGACCTGTGCAGAATAGAGTGGTCCTTCACAGCCAAAAGAGGGCCAATTGAATGCAAAATATAGAAATTCTTCCCCTTATTACCTTAATCACTGCCTTCTCTCTGACTGGCAAATTTACATAAGACTTTCATGTCTGCAATTTTTTATCACAATTGAGTGATATGTTTAATTACATTTTATCCCCTTCTCAGGGAAGATATCCTCTCAAGCTCCCACTTCCATTACGATTGTAATATAACTTGGAAGTTAAAAATTAAAAATTAAAATCTTTCTTAGAAGTAATTAATAAGCTTGTTGCAACCAAGATCTTCATTAGACACAAACAGCCACAGTTATGCAGAATTAAGTGGGAGGCAGGATAAGATGAAGCTGAGAGTATTATTGACCCTTTACCAACAGGTATGCACAATTGAGTTACACCACAGCTACCCGTATATCTAAATACAAGACATTAGAGGAGGTCCAGGGAAACTTACCAGAAAATTAAAGATAAATTCAGTGCACTATGAAATCTACGGTTTCACAATGATTGGAATAAAACAGTAACCTGATACTTAGTGAAGATGGATGTAATAGACTCCAATCTGTGCAACAAGCACAGTTTTCTAAATATGTACATTTCATTGCATTTTGCTGTTATGTAGGATTCCCTCTGCAGCAAAAATTTGAGCCAATTGCAAAAGTAAATGTGACTTTGTCTTGGCAAACTCTTAAATCTCTTTTCAGTAACTTGAACATCATGAAGTCACATGCAGTACAAACCTTATCCTAGGATTACCTTGATTAAGGCACAAAACATTGAAAGCAAATTACTTTGAAAGTATCAAACAATTTGCCCTTAATGTTTCAGTCATATCTGTAAAAAATATGACTTAAATCTAGTTTTATTAATAATACATATTTTAATTAAACGGCTAGAGGTGCATCTAGGAGGAAAAATTGAATCCTCACTGGATTTCACATACTTGTATGATTCATGGGCAGTAAATATGCAAAGCTTTATGCCCATAAGGCAATCACGCTGCAAAGCTGATATGCATGTTTTTGTCTGAAAGAATGAAGTCTAGTAAGCCTTAGAAATAAAAATAATAACAATAAAAATAATAACAACAATAAATGCTCTAAGAATTAATCTATTGTTTAGATCTAATGCATTTCTAGATACAATCCTCATTTTTTGCCAGCTGCATTATCTTGAAAACATTTATTGTTGTATTCATTTATCTCATTACACAAATTTTGCCTGTATGGGTATGTATATACACACACAGCAATAAAACCATAGGATAAAAATTATCACGCTACAGCAGCATAGCATGAAATGCTTTCATTGCAGACTGGGGATTGAACAGTTCTGCAGTCTGCTGATCTGCTAACAAAGCCTCTCCTCATTTACATCAAGATTGTTTTTAAAGGTCTGACTCCGCATGCCTAGTTTGCTTTATCTTTTGTTCACTTCATCAAACATTCAGCTCGGTTATATTTAATGACAACTACGCCATGCACACCACCTCCACCTCTCACCTGGTGGTGTCTAAACACAAAAGCAAACATGAAGTAATTACAATCTACAGAGCTTCTGTGAGGTGACTCTATGGTGCCAAATTGCCACCTCTTATTGAATGGAGCACAGCAACTGCTCGTAACACCCTGCAATAGCATGGCACAGTAAATGGATGCACATAATGATAGCAAACTTTCCTGAAAGTACTAGCAGGGTGAAACCAGGTTTAAAAACTTGTTTTTCAAGTTTCAAACACTTGTCTAAAGACAGAACTATAATTGTCGTCAGATTTTCTGTCACAGTCATCAAATGTTAATGAATGTCATCTCACAACATCCTTATGAGAAGATTCCAGTCACACTCCTTTTTCAGAGACAGAAAACTGACGAACTAAAGAACATTAGGTCCAAATTTCTCCTAATTTAAAAGGGCCGGTCAGAGATGCACAAGAAATGGGTTTAAGGTGTGGGGTGGTTCTTTTTGCTGAGGGATTAGCATTTCGGTTTTGGATAGGCTGAAAGCACAGCTCCTATTGTCATAGAAGTAACTGGGAATTTCCAGTCTCTCTGCAACCTGTTGCATAATGACAGCAAATTCATTTTAAAAAATTAAATAATTTATATCTCCATCTGAAATCTCTTGTTTAGTTACCACTTACAAAAAGTTTGATCATCAGAGAGATGAGTGAGGTTTTGTTCTTCTGAACAGAGATTCCTCCTAGAAGTCTTGAGATTTTCCTAGACAGTATTTTGTTTGCTGACAGTTTTCTTGGATCCTGTTCTCCACCCGAAAAATATTCACACAAGGGCAAACTCGAACTTGTAGGCACGTATTAGCATTTATACCTGTTGATATTTGTGCTGCTGATTTGGGGTACTCTGCTCCACATGCCAAGAGTTTAAAGGGGAAATATGAAGAAGGTTGTTGTATGAAAAAGAGGGAGGACTAAAATAGTCAAGAGCTACTGAAGAGAAGGATGCATCAGGTCTGAAAAATTTATGCCTAATTCTAAGGTGAAGAGAGAGATATATTTCTATCTCTTATTCATAATCCTGAGCTCTCAATTTGGCTGAGGCATGAAATCTGTCATTTTTGGAAGTAAACTGAGGTGAACTGCTACTATCCTGTTTAGTAGTTCAGGGATAGTCAAGTCCTCTGATCAGAACCATATTCTTCCTCTGATCAGAAGCAGCAATTTTAATCCAAATTCCTGCTCTTTTCTAAGGGAGCACTGTGTGCACTACTACAGCATATTTTCAGATACTTTGTCTCCATTTCACCTCTTTGAATTGTCCTATGTCCTGTTAGTGTATAAATATTAATATATATACATATATGTGTGTAAGTTCACTGGACTAGGGAGTAGACAACAGATTCTGACATTGTGTTTGAACCAACAATTCAATTTAATAAAATTAAAAACATGAACCTCCTGCATGAAAGCTCAGTATTAAAACAGTATCTGGAAAATAATAGATGAACTGGACAAGGAGTCAGAACCGACCAAAAAAAATGGATCTTCAGCCAGCATTCTTGACAGTTCGGGCCTTTTCATCTTCTTTTTACTTTTGCATGTGTGCACCTCAGGGCTTGCTCCTGAGACACAGTGAAGCCCTAGAGGGCATGAATCCTCTCAAATAAGTTCATCTTCATTTGAAGAAGGGGAAGGTTGACTGATTCTGTTTAAGAGAAACTGCCATAACCTATACCATTTCCTTCATAGTCTGGACCAGTCCAGAAATGGTCATGATTCCATCCACAAGAGCTGTCTCTGTTCTCACCTGGACAAGGCAGTGTGTCTCCCTGCTCAAGCTAACCATTCCACCTGTCACAATGACTTTAAGGTATATAGAAGGGAGTTTGACTCTGGGTCTTTCAGCTCATCTCTTGCAAATCACTGAAAAATTTGTGTCTTGTGACACTATGGTGACAGATGCCAGATGACAGCACAGTACAGAAGGTTGAGTCCTGGGGACACATTGAGTCTGAACTGAGCACACCACCCCTGACCCATCAGAGACCTGGTACTTATTCTGCCTCGATTTCACCATCAAGACAAGTTCAACTATGGTGAGCTACTCACAGTGTGTTTAGTAACATGTTAAGTATCAAACATTAAGTTATTCATCCAATTGATTTTCAGTTAAATTGCAGAAGCTGTAACCTCCATAACAACTACAATATCTGAAATTAAACAGCTTAACCATGGGGCATGAACTGGTAGGAGGGTGAAGACAAGAGAAGCTTGTGTATCCACTACAACCATAAGCAAAGTTCTTTCAGTCTCATTCTACAATTTGACCAACAGACAGCAGCAGAGAGCACTTGCTTATATGATTTCCCCGGCAGTTTAGCTCTGGCTGTTCTCAGGCTGTTCTTATTGACTCTCAGGACACCAATAAAACAAACTTATAGCCTATGACATCACATTTGCTTTGGGAAGAAGAAATGTGAACGTAACTGAACTATGTTTAGCTGTTTATCAATTAACACAAAAAGTAACATTGCTTTTAGTCAGTATTATTTTAGTCATTAATACCACTAATGTGGCATTACTGTGCTTTTATTCACATCAGAAGAAAATGAATGCTACGTGTCATCTTGATTTTAGTGTGATGCTTCACAAGTGAATGAGTTTTGCAAGACTAGTGTTTCAGTGTATTGAGAATTTTCTTGAATAGTTTATTCATTATGATTGTGTACTGGTTTGATTTCCAAATGGCTCAGTAATAAACACTCCAAAGTATAAAGTTCATTATAATAATATATACCTTTATACACTCAGAAAACTGACAAAATTAACTAATGGCAAGACATAACACTATGAGACAGTACAGATTTCAAGAAATAGCAGAAATTATTTATAAATTGAAGTGGTGATAAAAGGACACAGACATAATTATTTTTAATAGTTTTTTTTAATAATATTTAATGGAGATAGTAGGTAGCATCTACCCGGTGGAAGAAGGCAAACTGTTGTGAAAATCAAGTTAATGAAGAAAGAGTGGAGGAATTGAAATATGTAGGGTATGGATTTCAAAAGCTTGAGCTCTCTTTCAAATGAAGTCAACTGTGAAACTGTTATCGACTTCCACAGGAGCAGAATCTTTTCACTATCCATGTGGCCAGTAATTCCACATATGAATCCTGAAATACCCTTAGGTTCTCAATGAGACGCATCCAGTAGATCTGACATGAGTGGAAGATAATGAAGGAAACACTTTGTGATTCTTGCAAACAAGAACCAGAAGAAAAGAGAAAGAAAATAGAACTAACATTTGTGATTAAGAAGTGATTCCCAATACATAGCACTCCAAAATCTTTTGATCTGTAACTGAATTGCTGATATTGGATGCAACGAACATAACCAGTTTTTCCCAATGTCTGTTAGGAATAACCAGAGCTTTTCGAGTCATGCACAGTGGACGGGAGAAGATGAAGGAGGAATACAAGGATGTCTGAGTTCTTTGTCTGAATTGCCTTCAAAGAGATCTGTTGCTCTGCATGGATTGCAGAATGGAACAGAGGCTTGGCTTCTTTCTCCACATACAGCCCTCCAGCATTACTCCAGTAGATTTTGCAGTCCTAGACATCTCACATGATATCATACCTCACACAGTCCCAGTTCATGTAGTTTCACACTCCTCCTGAAAACTGTAACTGAACACCCTCCCACCTGCAAAAAGACCAAACCCCACATGATTTTTATAAATGAGGTCCCACGGACACCACAGGATTCCAAAGGAGATCCAGGGAAAAGCACTAGGTGGTGAGCATGTTCAGAGTAGTTCCAGAGGCAGCTGGCTCTCAGCACTATAACACAAATCAGTCTCTGTTACCCATGCTTTGGGCAAGGGTACAGTAATATAAATCTACCTACACTGCTTGCTACACTTTCTGCGTAAGCAGATTAACAAAATTGCTTTCATACATCCACATATCTCTACTTCATTTTTCAATCTCTTACACAAATATGATGTTAACTCCCCAAGTCAAGCTGTAGGTTAACCAGATTGCATTTTCTTTTAATAAGAACCAGGTTTTTATACAGTAGTGCTTGGAATAAACTCCAACATAGATCATCAATGATAGATCATCATCATAGATCAAATCAATGCATTTCTAGACCCTCAGCCATGACTGAAGGCAGAAGAGAATGAATTTTACTCAATCCCTCTTGACAGTCATTAGTCCAGCCAACTTTTGAAAATGTCAAAGATGAAGATTTCACAAATTCCCCAATCAGTATATGCCAGTTAACAACTACTCTGGTCCTTCCATATTTTCTAGTCATCACCATCAAAACCAACTGGGTGCATGAAGCTATTGTGTGACCTTGAAGGCACTCCTTAAAATCTTACCGATTTTATAGAACACAACAGGACACAAACACCGTGCAGCTCACAAAGTACTCTGCTCATGCAAGTCATCCTGAAGCAGTTAAACCTGCAAAACATCTATTTTCAAAGACCACTTCATCTGATGTCTCAGCAACTGACCTTAGGAAGAAAAGAATTGGCTTTCTCAAGAGTTATTCAAGATTATATAGTACTTGCACAAAGTCAGAGTATTTAGATCCATCACCAAAAGAAAGAGGTAGACCAGGTCCTAGCTGCTCTACAAAGATGATGATTCATCTCTCTTTGACAGGAATTATTTAAGGACATTAGATTAAATTAGAAACACAAGCACTTCATCTGATTGCCTAAAGTTTGGTATAATGAATCCCACACAATACTCTTTACCAGAGGTGTACCTAGCAGGGTACATGATTTTGTTCTCTTTTTGTGTGCTCTTATTGGAGCCCTGGTGGCTGGACTTGTGCAAAGCATCTGACACTGTCCCACATAACATTCTTGTCTCTATATTGAGGAGACATGGATTTGATGGAGAAAACATCCGGCGAATGAGGTATTGGTTGGAGGTCACACTCAAAGGCCTGCAGTCAACAACTTGATGTCCATGTGGAGACCAGAGATTAGTAGCATTCCTCAGGGATCAGTATTGGCACTGTCACTGTTTAAGGTCTTTGTCAGTAACATGGACAGTGCAATCGAATTCACCACCAACAAATTTGCTGACAATTTTGCCAAACTGTGTTGTGGTTGACACTCTGGAGGGAAGGGATGACATTAATAGTCTTGAGATGGTCCCTTCCAGCCCAAACCACACCACAAAGTATGGCAATGCAAGTAAATAATAGAGAGAAATAACAGAGCATGAGGCTTTTATCTCAAGAAAAAATCCAACCCCACAACACATTGGCATTCCCTGTGTTTCTCAAATGTGTCATGTGTCTCAAATGTGTCATGTCCTATTATATCCAGTCACACTAACCTAATGTGACCAACAGACTCTAAACAGGATGGAGAAAAAGGCTGATCTTAAGCCAGATGCAAAATAAAGAGATGATGCATGAAGAAGGCTGTGTGTCATACTGTTAACTGGTGGAGTTCTAGAGAAGAAATAGCTTTCACTCACAGAAATGATACATACTGAGCAAAAAATGTGTTCAGAGTAAAAATAAAAACTTTCCCTAGCACACATGTAAAACAACGTATTGGAGCACATTGGAATTGTGCAAATCTGATTTATAGAGAAATATTACATCTTAGAAAATCAGTACTCTTCAAAATAAATTCCACTTTAAAATAGAATGACGAAACAAGAACATGTTTGTGTGCAAGAATTGATGTGAACAAAGATCCCTGAAGCAGTGCACTGGAGATAGGCATAACTATGCCTGTCATGAAGGTATTTACACTTCCTGTGGTATAGGATTCATCTCACTATTTAAAATCTATTTATTGACTTCTAAGAAAATCATATAAGATTCCATCCATGAAGGAAAATGAGCACCTCTGGGGTTTAGCTCATACCATCCATGTTAGAAACCTTAAGTTAGCTGATGTTAATTTCACCATACAAATTAGTTCTATGCCATTACAACTAATTGTGTTTTTTACTAAATGTGGATTCAGATTTCTCTGAGCTGACAGCAAAACTCAAAACTGGGATGTATGCCCACTACTGTTCCTCATAGCACTCTTTTCTCTTTGCAATTTCCTGCAGAAAAGTGAAAGTATAATATCATGTGAATATGAAAAACCCTTACTCTTGTTCTAAGGCTCTGGTTTTCAATCTGGTAATAAACAGGTGGATAAAGTACCACTTTTAAAACAGCTTCAGACATTGTTTTTTTCTGTGATAATATCAGGAAGGTTGTAAAAACCCAACAGCTTTGTTCGTTAGAAAGATGACATGGTATGTCATTAGCATCATTTTCCTTCAAAGTGGATTTGAAGAATTTCATGGTAGTATTTAGCAAACTCATCTATTAACAGGTTTCACTGGATGTGTTGCTGGTTTGCATCAGATCAGGAACGTGTTGTTGAAGTGAACATCTTGATCATCCTCACCTGCTGTCTTGATTCAAACTGTGGTGTGGTTGCAGGGAGCCACATTTTCAGAAGCAGCTGTTCTTCAGAAACCACCTTACATCCTTTGACAGCTGAGGTGAGCAACACTCAGGATGAGAACAGAACTGTTCTACAGTCAACTCCCACCCCAAAATGGTCAATGTGGATGTCATTCCAGGGGGGTCACTCAAAACTGTTTTCCCTGTGGGTCTGCTCCAATTCCTCCACACCTCTTCTGATACAGATGTAGTCCCAAAGAATCCAAAAGGCTAAATACTGCTTTTATCAAAGTAAATTAAGATGACTGATTTATAGAAAAATTCAGAAACCTGCAAGTATGATTCTATGATTCTAAGTTTTCAGCAGACTTGATCAGTGTTCCTCTACAGCAGAAATTAAAACATCACTTCGGTAATTTTCACTGTTTTAACTGTGGATTAGGGCAAATTTTAGTTGTTTTCTTCCATTTGACTTGTGGGTTCAGTCAAAACCCCCAAAGGAGAGAAGATTCAATGCCCACAACAGCAGAATTGTATATGTCTGCTGCTGGTGAACAGAAGTGCTGAGCTGCTGACAGCTCTAAGTAAATGGGATCATTTAAAAGATCTCACGTACTCTGTGCATTTCTGCTCTTTATCGTTCTTATCTCACCATGAGCAGAGATAGTTACACTGATTCATGGTTAGTGGCACAATGCCACAAACTGACATCTCACAGAAGTAAAAACAAATCAATAATCCTTCTGTAGGAACTAGAAGACAACTGCCCACAATCAAATTTACTCCAAGTTTACAGATAGCTTATTAACTACCCAAATCAAGTGCATATTTTAAATAATGCATAGGAATGTGATCAAGATGAGAAGGTTGGTGAAATGATGCCATTTGTTTGCTTCATACAAAAATTGGGTTCCATTAACTTAATGCCTTCTTTCCTCCATCTAAATTTAATATGTTTAATTTCAGAGTGAGTTTTGATCAATGTGCCCAAATGACTTTTAAATGCTTAGATAAGGTTTTATCAGTCTTCATTTTTCTCATTGGAGCCTGGGTAATATGCTCAGTGATATATATATATATATGTATATATATATATNGGTTTTAAAAGAAAGAGGGAAAAAAAGAGAGAGAAAATGAATGGAATAGAAAGAAAGGTTTTGCGTAAATTATCTTCTGTTTGGAGATTTTAAAAGTGCCTTAAATGTAATACAACATAAACATTCTTTCCTTATTTCACTTCTGACTACTTCCTAGATTAATCCTCTTACCCATCAGTGTAGTCTCTTCTAGTTCATTATACATTTTTTTTTTTATTGAATAGTCCTTTGTTTCTCAACAGATTGTTTAGGTTTTTAATATTGTTAGTGTTGAGAGATAAACGTTTTGGTACATATTGGAGAGTAATAAATTGTGTTGAACATTGATAAACTAACGCAATTACTAGCAAGGTCACAGAGTCAGCTAATTTAGAAATATCAGTACTTGGATTTTGAGTTGTCCCCTGGAGAACTGCAGCCACTTTATTAAAGCAGGAGGGTGAGGAGAAAATGGTACATTAGGATTGATCTTTTGATCTAATTGTGGACCTCTGCCATTCCTTGTTTGACCAAAAGTGCTTAGCAAGCAAGAGGAAACACAGTCCAACTAATTGAGGAACATCCCTTAAAAGCCAAAGGGATTGTGGGAAAAAGAACAAATTGCAATTTGTACAGTTTTATGGTGTTCGTTATCAATGAAAAGATGTAAATACTGTACAATTAATCTTTGCTTTACACATGGGAATTTTTGAGGTTTGCAGACATGCCACAATCATATTTCCAATATGCTCAAGAATCTAAATTTCTTACACTGCTGAAGTCCCAATTAGGTGATATTGAAAAAGAGTAACATTTTCTATGTTGTGATTTATTTTTAAAGAATTAATACAAGACCCCTGCAATAGCACTCAGTCACTAGACAACAGCCTGCACTGTTGGACAATATCAGAAATGCCATGGAAAGTTCCCATTGCACAAGAGAAGTGAAAAATTACCATCTGTTTCAGAGAGCTGAACTCAGGCACATGTTCAAACTTAAATGCAGTTTCATGTATGAAAGATTATTTCTTTTGGCTGTTTTAGTCTCCCTCTAACTGATGTGTATCTGTTTATTTTGCTATACTGGAATTACTAGTATGATACTGTGATGGTGCATTATCCCCCTCCAACTCCCAGCCGGACTATGATCTGAGAAGTGACCTTAAAACACTCATTCACAACAAATACAACTTTTAAAGGTATGTTTTAATTAGTGGGCTAACATGCTAGAACTAAGGGTAAGGATAATGGAAGATGTACTATTATCTCTATAGATCTGCTTTAATTTGATTCTAGGCAGTAACAACCAGGGATCATCACTTTCTGAAAGGCAGATGGCTGCCTAACTCAAATAAACAGAGAAAAATTTTTACTAAAGGACACATAGCAACTACACTAAAACAATACTATCATTGTAGATAGTGCATAATCATCATTTGAGTTAGAAAAAATTTGTTGGCATTCTCTATGTCTTTGTTTCTTTCCTTCTTTCTTTCCTCCCTCCCTTCCTCTATCTGTCCCCCTCCCTCCCCTTTTTCTCCTAAGTTTTTTCAGTATGGGGGAACAAAGCACTCAAATTGATGCTAAAATCTGCAGGAGAAAAATGTTTGACACCTATTTCAGTTTGGAGATACCTTTTTCATGTTGACATTTAAAAGTGCAGTCAGAGACATTGGGACACAGCTGCAGATCTTGACATCTACATTTAGATACATCTATGTATCTACAAGGCATGTGTTCAAGGAGAGATGGGCATCGAAGTTCTTGTTGTGGTCAGCTGGGAACAAGTCACAGTCAGATGGCTCTGGAAATCTGTTTAGCAGACCGTATGGAGATGAGCAGAGAGTGTATTGACTACTCCACTAGTGCAGTATGAAAGTACCTAACACCATGTCAGTGTGGAGCTACACATAATTTACCTGACTTTTCAGCCATATAGTGTATTCTTTGGCATCCTGGAGATTCAATTCTCCTGTCTGTGTTGGAATGAAACAGGGTAACCACTGACCCAGTATTTCTGAAATATAATGAAAGAATTTAAACATAATTGAATAGAAAAGGAAATGAAAATAGATTAAACTCCAAGTGGAATTTCAGGGTTCTGTTATGCACTAAGTGCCAAAATCACTTTGGATTTGTTAGGCTTTGCTCTTTGTGTGATCCTGATGTGAAATGAAATCAGATTTTAGAAGTTTAAATTTTCTGGAGATTTTTTTTTTACTTCCATAATCAATCACAGGCTTCAGTAGAGAAGTGGTGGTCAGTCATCCTTACAGATCAGAATTCAGTTTTTCATTTTGAAAAACATAAGGCTTAGTTTAAAATATTCCTATTTAAGAAAGTAATGTTTTGTATTACAGGTCTTAAGAAAATCTCTGTGACTCAGGTGTTAATACGACCGTCTCTCACAGACAGTCCCTCTTACTGCCACAGCATTGTGCAGAGGTGTGAGCCACCAGGGTTTAATATGCATTCACATGGAAACACATCTCCTTTCAGTTCCCATGAGAAACACTTTGTCCTTATGAAATCTACGAAAAATTCCCAATTTACATTTGTTAATTAGAAAGCTTTATTCTAAATAGACTAATTAATTACAGCCACATTTACATTTTAAATTTAAGTGATTATTTTAGAGGATTTTGTAGACTCCTAATTACAAGTGTTGTTATTCTCATTAGGATTTCAAGTGCTGTCCCAAATGAAAATGGCAATTGATCTACTAAGCCCCGCAGAGTCATCCAGTTTAACTAGTTCTGTGTACTGCCTAATGCACACACACAGACACTGCTGTGTGACCCAGCACATGCCAGTGCCAAATAACTGTGGAAAAATATCTCCTTCTGATAGAATGAAAAGCAGTCAACCAAGTTCCCACAAAACTGGAGTACAAGTTGTCCAACAGAAAAAATAACTCAATGGTCATGCAGATCAGCTTGATTGGGAGTACAGAGATCACAATAAAGAAAGGGCTTTTGGTTGAAGGTCAGACATATTACAAGTACATCAGGCTGTTCAGGGACGTCTATAGAAGTTATGCCTTACATAAACAAGCTGCCAACATGAGCACAGCTGAGAGCTAAGATCTTTCTTAAAATTACCCAATCTCTTTGTCAAGAGACACTTGGACTGTTTTAGTTTGAGGAAAACTACTGCAGCAGAGGTCTTCCTCTGGCCACAGAAAATGGAGTATTTATAAACTTGATATAGTACAGACCCAAAAATATGTTTTACATTCCTCATTTTTTTTCTGCTAAACTCAAGCAAAGTTTCACACAGCTCTAACAGCATTGTGACTGCTCCAGATACTGAGCTTTCCTGCAGCCTTTTGCCTAATAATATGCCTTTGAACACTTTGGTTTGTACCAAGGAAGAGATATTCATAAAATAAAGCTGAAAATGCAGAAATATCTTACTTTCCTTGGACCAGAGGGAAAAGACATAGAACAATTGAAGAGATTTGACTCTGGAGTCAAGGACACAGGAATAAATAGCCTCCACTTTCTTAAACCTTTATTGTATGTCTGCCTGAAAAGGACACAGCACTGGCCAGTTGTGAATGTGTTTTCCCAGCAGAATTAACTCCAGTCTTCCTTAATCTTGGTGCCCACTCACAATTAACCTGGTCAGTTTGGCTATCAACTAATACTGGAGCTGATCTCCCGTGGTTCTGGGCAGCTCAGGTGGACTTTGAAATGCAGCTATAGCCAGGGGCTCTCCTCTTTGAATTCCGACTTGTGAGGGAGCTGTTCTCCCTCCTGAACAAATCCTTTTGTTCCAAGTCAGCTGGAGCTTTGTATATAGCATTGCATTGGAGATTAATCTTTACTTTTCTGATTTTACATAGGAATTACAAGACTAGTGTGTGTAGGTCAAGGAAGATACCCTGTGTACATAGTATGTCATTGAACACCTATATTTAGGCAACTAAACCCCATTTTGGTAGTCATAAATCCCTATCATGATCAGGACATAATTTGTGTTGTGCATAAAGACATTCTGTGATGTGTTGCAAACAAAGACACTAAGCACTGCACCAAAAAAAAAAAAAAAAATTATTTGCAACACTGTCCAAAGATGCAGAATGGAAGTACTGATAACCTCAAACCCTATCAATATTCACATTGTGAAAAAAATTAGAGAGAAAAAGAAAAACCAACCCAAAACATAACCATTAAGCCATTCCTCCCAAACGTTAATTTGCACCAAGAAAATAATTATCAGCATCCATCCCAGATATTTTGTCTTCATCCTGGGCTTTATTTACTGTTTAATGAAGTTGGTTTTCTGTTTTCTTTCATGAGGCAAATGATGAGGTACAGCAAATGACACCACAAAATTACAAACGAATCCCTTCAAGATATACAAGGAGACAGAGAATCCATTCCACATGATCAGAAAGTACAAAGTGATAATAATAGCAGGTTTGATGGAGGTTATGTCTCACAGCTCTTTAGGTCAGATAATAATGTGCTATGTCATTAAGCTGTGGTATCACTTTCCTGACTATTGTAATTGATGATTCATGATATGGATATACTATAAAGCAAGTACTATGTTTTGAAATCCCCATCTATAAAATTGAGATGTGTTTTCTGTAAGCTCTGCATTTCTCTTTGCTCTTCCTTAGGCTATTTCTTTGCCTTTCTGAGTCATGAATAATAAACACAAGCACCTTTATTTGACAGTTCAAAGTAATCTAGCAAATTACACACATATGCATGCATATACATCAACACTTACATACATAGTAGCATGCACATATAAGGTATTACTTACAAATAGTATCCAACACAGATATATGTACACACACACTGTCATATACATATATTCAAAGAGAGCAAGAGAGGAGAATTGTTTATTTTATTTTGGAAATCTTGACTACTGTGCTCATAAGCTTTACCCATACAGCTAAATAAAAGAGGGCCTAGGAACACAGGGACAGGGGCAGTCTTCTCTAGCTGCCCACACTGTTTAAGTGTCACCTCCCAGTAATTGTCTCATTTAATTGTCTGCCTCACAGATACATTTTCAACTACTTGAATTACTTCTCTTCCCACCAAAATGTAGGAAATATTTTATCTACAAGTCAAGACATAAACAAAAAATTCTGATTTATGACCCAAGGATCACCATGTAAACCCAGGAGAAAATGCAAATAGTTCTTACATGGACATGGCCAGTCTGCTCTAGAGGGTGCTATCTGTGAGCCGTGTGAATGACATTCAGTACTGACAGCCAGCTCTCAGCATTGTGAGTGATGTGATGTCCAGTTCATGCCACTTGGCTCTAGGGACAGGGCATAGTCCTTTAGCAGACAAATCTGTTTTTACTGAATGCACACCAAAAGCGCCCAGTTCACGACACTACACAAGCAGTGTACTCAGTGAAGATGTAATAGATTTGACATATTCAGATCTGGCTTTATGTAAATTTCTTGCATATGCCTAAGAACTGTGCTAGCTTTAACCTCCCTGAGCTGACAGGCATCCTGAAAGTATGTCTACCATAAGTATGGGAAGAGGTACGTGCCATACATTTTCTCACAAGGGCACGGGATTTCACTCCAGCTTTAGGAGTGGCTATATGTTTTGGATCCTTTTCATGTCTTGGTTCTGGATGCATCTTTTGCCATAGTCTTCTCTATGACCCACAAAATTAGTAGACTGCTTGACCTCAGAGACTGACACTACAGTTTCTAGTGTGGATTTTGGTAACAGATGACTTAATGATATACTACTTATTTTGGTGCCTTAGGCCAAGTCTGTGTTACAAGTGCTTTGGCAGTGTGCAATACCAGGATCCCTGCCTGGGAACAGTTGGCCTGTGAATGCTATTTATACCAGTGAAGCCATCTTAACAGCACTTTACAGCATTGCATTTAGAAAGTGAACTACATTAAACTGGAGTCAGTGCAGTTGTGCTGCTACTACTATCCTAGAGGTCTTTGCCAGCAGAACTCTGCCAGTCTCAGTGCACAATATCCCAAGGCTGCGTTGTTCATGGGTTCTGGAAAGATATTCCTCCACTTCTCCAAGAGAAATTAATTTTCCACTTCATCGTTCCTTGGCTTACCAGCTAAAGACTACTTTGAGTGTATTAGTATGGAAAAGTTAAAACACTGTTTGATTTCAGATAAAGTTGTAACTTCTATCTATCTGGCCTATCTTGATGAACACATCTGAATTATTTTCTTAGGTATTTTGAAGGTATTTCTCAACTCACAGGATCTGAAGCTAGGATTCCTACTTAGAGGGAGAAGCTGAAACTTTTACATCTTCATTAAGTGTTACTAAAATTCCAAAAGGCCAGCATCTTTCCTGTATTTTATGCACAACTTCAACAAAACCCCTAAATTTTAAGAATAACTTATCTAGATAAGAGTTATAGACCATCATATATTGCATATATGTGTGTTTATGTTAAGTATTATTTATCCCATTAAATATTTCCAGTGGTATTTATAAGCCAGTTATTAGACATTTAAAAGTAAAAATGCAAGTTTTAAAACAAATCCCTTTAATAATTAGAGTGACTGTAAGAGGCCACAGTAATTGTACAGAACAGTTGTGTTTCAAAGAGGAGAAATTATAAGTGACACTAGCCCTTTATCAATTCATTCCATGTCAGTTAATTAAACCTGGAATTATTTAAATAGGTGAAAGTCAAAGGAAAAGGTCAATGTTCCCAACATTTCATAGGTCTTCCTCATCTCTGGAGTTTAATTAACTCATTTTGAACAGAATGGTCAAAAGTATGCTAAAACTCATCATTCCTTCCCTGGTTTTCAAATGCAAAATCCTATCCTCCTTAGGTCTGCACATTCGCTTTTTAAGACACCAACAAGTGAAGGAAATTTTGTCCTCACTCACTAAACCCACAGATTTATGCACCTGGAATCCAAAGTAGCTGAAGTAACTAGTCCATGGTTAACTCATACATGCAGAGTTCCCATGGCAGTGGATAAGCCCACCTTTAGGACAGGAAAACATCTGCACATCATTTTAGTCAAGCACTGGGGCTGAATGGTCTGCTGTCCTCTCCATTGACCTGCTCTCACTCCAACATCCCGGGGTCATGAAGACTCATCTTCCTTGAAAATAGCTGCTAGAGACAGATTCATGTCTCTGATTATTTCCCTCTCTCTCTGTCTTGCCTGCCCACATTCCATTTCACCAGACCTGCTCAATAACTCAATTTCTTGATGTGTGAAATTTTGCTGGGAGTCACATGTTGAAACATACATGAAGGGATTGATTCAGGTGGGGAAAGAGAGCATGGATACAGAGAGCAGGAATGGAAACCCTAGGAGAACAAGCTACAGAGAAAAAATTTCGGAGGCTATTAAACAAAATAAAGTTATGAGCTGTGGTTTGCCGTTTCTCTCCACTTCAAAAATCAAATTAATAGGATTGCACTAAAGAAAAGCTAGAGTCTGGGATTAATCACCTCCTTACAGGAGCAGCCTGAAAGATACTGGATCTTTGGTTAGTCACTTTCAAAAGAACAATGGCAGAGATGCCTCCACTATATGTGAGTACATGTAGCAAACCGGTGAGAAATGGCAGGATGCAAATGCCTGTTGATGCACCAGCCATTTCATGGTAACTTTTTGGGCTTGTACCTTCTCTCAACAGTAAGCACAGCTTAGTGAGCTAAAGCTCTAGCACCTCATACATGAAAGAATTACATAACCTGTACGCCATGGAAAGGTGGAGGTGTCATAATCACATTTGTAACATTGTGATCATTTGTTTTCCTGTTCATACTCTCAAAATTGTAGCAAGGGAAAGGTAAAAACATTAAATGCAAAAAAAAGAAGAGTGTCTGAATCCTTCTGTCTGCTGCTGCTTCCTCTGAGGAAGATCTGTTGGTCTAGAGAAAAAGGAATTGAAGGGTTCAGGTATTACATCAAGGCTATGCAGAAGGACATCAAGAGGAATTAATATTCAAGGCACCATACCTCTCATTGTTGCTGTGATTTTCAGCAAATAAGGAACTTTAGGCCAACAGAATATTTTTCCTAATTTTCACACCATGGACAATTGATCTTAAGCATTTAATATAGACTTGAAAGGAGCTGCAAAATATCTTACAAAAAAAGCAAAAAATCTGACACCTTATATTACTGGATCTTTTAATTATTCTGTTGTGAAATGTATTGCAAAATTATACTGTCATGGTGACCAAAGAATGCCAGTATGATTTTCTTAATTGAAAACCAAAGTTATAAATTGGGTTTTATTTAATTATGTCTGTGTAACCTTACATAAGATTCGTATTCCTGTTGCACCCTGGATTCCAACAGTTTCATGAGAGGTAATCATCACACGGCACAGTCTATCTTTTGGTTTAAGGAAAAATATCTTTTGTTTTGAGAAAATTTTTGTGTGAAGAAAGCTGATTCCACTCTATAAAACATTTATTTGTTTGAAAAAATGACCTGAGCTCTTTCTTCTGTCGGATAACTTCTAACTTAATTTTTCCTTTGAATTTTTATGCTTTTTCCTTTGTTTTCTCTTTAAAACATTCACTTACTCTTTTATTACTCCTTTAATTAATCCAGGCACAGAGACTGTCTCCAGATAACTTTGTTTTTCCTTGTGCTTCTTGCCTCTTTATGTCTTAGCAAACTGTGAGCAGTTTCATTAGTAAGCCAAACCTTATGCTTCTCTGCAGTTTACAATAAAATTGCAGATGCAATTTTCTATAGTCTCTCAGAAAAATGCAGCCACATCTACGAAGCTATGAAGTGCTCTCTGTCACAGAGTAATTTGAGTGAACAAATGGAGGGTAAAAATTAGGCTGGTGAAAATAAACCACTTTTAATTCCTAGAAACATGAAAGAAACTACTCAGTTGCTTATTCATTGCTACATTTATACTGTTCGCCTTAAAACACTTTGCCATGACCTGAGGGCAAACAAAGCAAGTTGGTTGATTCTTATCCATCATGGAATTTGAACAACAAAAATTGTTTATTATTTCTGGTAACAGTGCTGCAATTCATCAGGTGTCCATTGTGTTCCATGTTATCAAAAATGTCATTTGAAAAACCAAATTGCCTTCAGAGGATATACAAAGAAAAACATCTTCTCAGTTTATTATCTTTTACCCTGTCTTATCTGGAACATCCCTTGGTAACTACAAATCATCTGGTCCAGAATTATGACCACAATGATCTTCTGGACATACACACTGGTAGAACACTGTGCCATCATGGTGATAAGCCCAGTGTAAATGATTACATACAAGCCATGAACAGCAGTAAGATTTAAGAGCACCTGAAACACTTTCAACTTATATGGGAATCAAGCAGCAATCAAGTTTCCTACACTGCACAGGATCAGTGAGAAATGAAATATTAGAAGCACAGTTCTACAAACTGTATACACTAGAAAAATCCTAATCACTATAAATTTCTATAAAGAGAATATAAGATCATGTCCTAATGTGACAGGTTTACTTACAGAAACGTTATAATATCAGACCCTCTTCAGCCACACGGAAAGTACAGACACCAAAGGACTAAAGGGGATGAGGTACATAGATGTACTTGTAAAATGACCATATGTGCCCACAGAAACTGCACTGCTCAGTGAAGAGCTCTGAGCAAACAGACTTTATCTCAGTTGGTAACTTTATCTGTCTCAGTTATTGCATGCTGGTTCATCTGTCCCCAACAGCTCAAAGACAGCTGAAACAGGAGAACTAAAAACTTTATTCTTTTTTCCATTTCTTAAAAACCCGAAACCCTTAACTTCACATTGATCCAGTTATGTTGCAGAAAGAACAAAGTGAACAGTCACAGCTTTACCCCAGCTTTTCTCTGCCCACAGGAGGGCCAAGAGCCCAGATGTGGATTACATAGCCTTGGCTAAGACATTTATTAATGTGGATAAGAGGTGAATTGGGGAACACATCTGAATTTGGATCCAAGCTCAAACTTTAAATTTTTGGCCTCATTGCATGCTCCCTGCAAAACAATTTTCTGTTGTATTTTCTAGCAAATGAAGATTGCACTGTGAAAATACAGATATGAGAAAAGACAGCATGGGAGAAATATAACATTTACTGGCTACCAGCTACTTTCCTTCAAATACAAAAGCCTCATAAAATAAAAGAGAGATTCTCCTGCTAGGTTTTGTATGAGCTGGCATGTCCTTGTCTTACTGTGTATTTTATCTCATAGGAGACAAATGTTTAGATCTTTGCTGAAATAAAAAGCCTGGATAGAGCTGAGCTCTGGGTCACTTTGATGTGCATTATTCTAGTTTAATACACTTATATTTGCAAGTAACAGAAAAACTAGTTGCAACACTAAACTGTGTGCAATCGTTTGATCATTTCCTTCGTGTTACTCTTCTTTCCACCACTTGTATGAGAGGGATTCAAAATTACTAAAGCAGAATCAATTGTTATTAGAAAAAAGTATTAGATTTACATTAGGGAAGATTTTCTTCAAATCATTTATTACAGTGAAAATGCAAGGTCTACCATTTCATAAAGGTTAAAAGGCAAACAGATTAAATGTTCAAATTCTATTATATTTGTTGCATTTTTTCATTTGTATAAAATTACTGCTAAACTAGATCCTCTTGAGACTCTTGCAAGAGTTGTCTCTGAGTACTCCTGCTGAAATCAATCTAAAAATATTTAGCATTGTGTAAATCCTGTAATAGGAGCATGCATCTTTGTTAGATCTTGCCAATATGAAAGAGATTTATAAAAATCCAATATGTTTGGTATAGTACCTTCCTCCCACTATTATGATCATTATTAAATTATTTGCAAATCAGAAAATTAATCTATCCAGCAAATAAAATGATATAGTTTATAAAAAATACCTATGATGGCAGCTGGATTTCTAAGGATACATTAAAAAGTGTCTCTGCTTAGAAGGCTGTGCATTTGTTTGTATGTGTTTATGTTTATATTTATATGTATATAAATATATTAAAAAACTGAAACTAAATTGCTTCCTTCCCCTCAAAAAAAGCTCTCTTTTTAGATATTTCAGAAATGGTTGCTTTAACACATTTCCAATGCATTTTCATTAATATTTTATCCCACCATCTTATGAACCCACTTCAAGTCACAAACAATAACAAGCACAGTTAGAATGCCTACAAATGTAGGCTCTTTTCAGTGACTTCCAAATACATGGGGATTTAGTTCAATAAAGCAATGCACCTGAATGACAAAGGAATTCAAGTGAACCAAACTGAAAAGCGTAACAGCTGTAGGCTTCTGAGCAGACAACGTGCCTATGTACTCTGGCACGGGGCTGTACTAGACCAAAAGCAACACTTTGCATTCAACTTTTCTTTCACAAAAGTAGGACGCTGAACTTTTCTTGATTGCATATTTTATTGGAGATTTAACAAGCATTAGTTCTAACTGGCCTAACCATCTCTCTGACTCATTTTCACTCCTTACTATTTTATGGTGCATGCCTTTTAATCTCTTCCACCTTTTTCTCTTATCAGTACTGCTCCTCAACTAATTTGGTCTCCATATATGAGGCTAGTTCCAGTTCTTGTTCAGGAATACCAGGTATCTTTGGCTTCTAACAGAATATCCTATCATTTTTCAAAGTGATAATTTTTACTACAATACACTGTGTACTTGACTTTGGCCAGTGAAAAGGGCATCAAATACCGTGACTTGCAGTGCAAGAAAATTTAGGGGTTCTTTTGCAAACAAGTGGTCTTTTCATTTTAGTATATAGCTTTAGTCAAAGTTGTGCATACTTATCAGACCTAAGGTAAAAAATAAGAATGATAGCATTTGAGCTGTTGTCGTGATTTAGGCTGGCCAAATGCCAGGCCCCCATGAACAGCTGCCCCCTCCCTCCCCACCCCCAGCTGAACAGAGGAGAGAATAATTTTAATGACTTGAGATAAGGACCAAGAGAAAGATTCTAATTAGGCTACTATCCAAGGCAAAACAGGTTCAAACTTAAAAGAGATTAAGTGAATTTTTTGCTTACAAAATCAGAGGAGTATATTGAGAAAAAAAATATGCCCTTAAAACACCTTCCCCCCAACCCCCCAGCCCCTCCCTCCTTCCCACTAA
>VZRZ01015302.1:1264-53872 GCA_013398175.1 Climacteris rufus | reverse complement strand
CTGGTCTCACTCAGGGTGGGGGGAAACAAGGCCTTTTTATCAAAGATGACTCCCTCGACCCCAGGAGCAAAAGCCTCATTCACCATTGTCAACCCCCCCACCAGACCACAGTCCCTCCTCTAGGCATCCACCCCTCCTGCTCCAGCATGGATTCCTTCCCCACAGCTGGGGATGGATCTCTGCTCCTTTGTGGACCTTCAGCATGCAGGGAAACACTGCATTAGCATAGTCCTTACCACAGGCTGTAAAGCTGTCTTGGCCTCAGTGTCTGACTCACCTTCTTCCCCTCTTTCTTTCTTGCTGACCTCAGAGTCTTCATAGTGGTTTTCTTTTACATGTTCTCACTCCTCCTCTTTGTCTAGCTAAAACTACAACTGCGTGCACCTACTTTGCTTTGATTTCTTCTTAAATATGTTGTCACAGAGGCATTACCTCCATTTCTAATTGGCCCAGCTGTGGCTAGCAACACATCCATCTTCAGAGCTATCAGAGATTGGCTCTGCTGAAGAGCTGTGGAAGCTTCCAACAGCTTTTCACAGGAGTCATCTTTGTGACCCCCCCACTTCCAAAAAACCAGGCCCTGCCAAACTAGCACAGTTATTTTGACTGAGTTTTCCCTTTCCAAATCTGCCACAGCATAAACAAACTCCAAGTCAAAGTATACTCCAAAATATATCTGTCTAAGCAAGCAAAATGCATATCAAGGTTCATTTACAAGCACATATACATATATATGTATATTCATATATATATATAAATACGCAAAAAGAGTATTTGTCTTTCTTTTACCATGTTAAAAATTACGTTCATACAGATAGCCATGAATACTTGTTCATCAGTGTGTCTCTGCACACAATGCCTAGAATGGCGTTCAGAGCAGCAGAACTCATGATGACTGGCAAGCTAAGGGAAGCCAAAAACCAGAGAAAAATACTATGTTTCACAATCTGTGTGTGTGATAGCTATGTTGCAGATTCAGGGAGGAATTTTTGATTGTGAAAACTGAGGTGCAAACCCTGATCTCCTCCACACTGACAGCTAAGCAGTTCTTTCTCGTAACAGCCCAAAGGTAGCAGTAAGCAGTCACCCAGAAGGAGATTACTGAAGTCCTTCTGTTTCTGAGGTCTTTAGTTCCATAAATCACCTCTGCTTACAGAAATTTACTCTATTCACAAGCTTAGAGGGGAGGAGAATACAAGCTGAAGTGCACTTGCTGTTTGGGAATGTAATATTCATGGACACAATGGAAGAGAACAAGAAATCTGGATGCAATATTTTTTTATTATAGCATCAGTTGGTTGAGAGTCTGTGAAGGAGTTAAAAGCCAAAAGAGAATGAACACTCTTTATTTGTAAGAAATGCAGAAACACCAATTCATTTTTTCTATAATATTCCACAACAATTTGAAAAGTGGACATCAATAAAATTAAAAGATAATCAAACCGCTGACAACAGTTTTATTTCTGGTTTAGGCCAGGTCCAAGGTACTCTATATGAGTCACTCCAGTTTGAAATATTAAAGATCAATAATCATCATTCTTGTTTAGAAATACAACTTGCGCTACTAAAGTAGAAGATGGTATGGCAGAGTGGTACTGAACAGCTCAAGACTTATCCCCAGACCGAGGAATTCATTAAAGAGGGTATCTGCTAATTTCTTCAAGAGCCACCTACTTCCATTTAATCAAAGGTTTAGCAAATTCAGTCTAGTATTTAGAAATAGAGATGGAAAAAGTAGGTGTGTGATATACTGCTTTGTGGCCAAGATAATTAACTTTGCTTTCCACATCCTAGCAGATGCAGTCTGGAGGAGTCTGGGGATCTAACCTATAGTCAGCAGTTTTCAATACAAGTAGAAGCTGCACTCAACCCATAGCCTAAAACAAGGAAAAAGAAAACTCCATCAGTCTGTTTGTGCATTTCAAAGTTAGGACACATTTCTTGCTTGTTTTATGTAAGATAGGACAAGGTAGTATGAGATGCTTTGAGAAAGGATCTAATCAGGAACACTCTTGCAGTCTATAGGACTGTAACAATAAAAACCAGGAACTTTATGAATTAAAAATATTTTTGAAGGTAGGAGGGATTTGCATTCATGCTGCCAGCTTCTGTATCAAGTTTAGCCCAGTGGGAATTGAAACTGCTGAGATATTAAACCTTGAAAAGATGGATTTATAATGGAAAGGCTGACAGAACTTTAATTATAGCCAGTAGCATTTTAAGCATACTTAAATGTATTATGTTTTTATAAGGACATTATAAAAACCAAAGGGATAGAGGTCACAGATTAGGCCGTGCTGGAGTAACCACTGGAACATCTAAGCCTTTAGGCCACTTTTGGCTCATGTTGACTGACTGAGAGATAAAAAGTAAAGGACCTCAGAATCTAGGCGATATTAGACAACATCACCTCTTGTTTTCAAAATTATTTCACTAACAATAGTCACATATATGTTTCTTTTTCCTCAGCAATGCATAATTAGTAGTATTTTGTCTTATACAAATAAATGAAAAAATCAAAATAAGGATAAAGAATTCTTTCCTTATTCAGACAGTTTTATGCCCAACCACTTTCTATATTATAATACTAGCAGGAATATACAAAGTCACTAATAATTTGCTACACTGTACCTTTGCAATTTGTTCGTTCTCATAGCTCATATATTTTGAGGCTCTCCGTGTTAAATACCATGCAATATTTTAAAAAAATGCCTATAAGCATCTGATTTTTAAAGAAAAAAATTTAACAGTAGAGAAAGGAGTGAAACTGCCATCCTAATGAATGAACTTGATTGTTTTTTTATGGAGCAGCACTGTGGCAAACATCTCAATCATGACAGTGAGTTTAGGACACAGACCTAAAATCTGAAGCCAGAAAATTTTTCTCCTGAAGAAGTCACAGTGATCAAAGTCTCATTAGAAACAATTAATTTCAAATCTCAGATGGACTGAGTTACCTTCTGGTAGGACTGTAAAAGGACTGTAAAAGGACTGTAAAAGGACTGTAAAAATCACTTTGGATTAATCAGCATATGTCAACAAATCCATGTTCCCCAAGCCAGCACCAACAAGGAGTCTTAAAAATACACAGTTATACTATGTGTTATATCAAAAAGGTTAAAATAATGCAATACAAGTAATGATTGTTGATAGGTTCAGCTCTTCCAACTTAGCAAAGAACACCACAGGACAGCTGTTGACTGGAATCATGTAGCAGTTAAGCAACTAGTTTATGGGAAGCTGCTGTGAAAAAGAAGAAAAATCTGTTCAGGCTTCACTCTGGGCTTTTTGAAGTCCAAGGTTAAAAAAATAGTTATTAACAATACCAAGGTTTAGCATACCCAGTTTAACACAAGAAGACTCACTATGAAACACAGACTGCCTTTTTCACAGGCTTGGCTTCTCTTTCTGGCCAAGACCAAACCAACGGTGAATGACTTCCCAGCTGCCTCATTTGTAAAACAAAGGGAAGACAACAGACTATCTCATAAAAAAGGCTTAGTTAAAAAAGTAGTGTAGTTAACAAAAAGCATTTTATAAAAGAGAGGTGTTCAGGCTGTTTGATACTCTAATCTCCTGTTATAAATATCTTCAATAAGTCAAAATGTATATTAGGGAAGAGAATATGCTCCATTTTTTCACGGTGTCTATAATGTCTGTTTCTTGAGACACTTTCCAGATAAAGCTAACAGGAAAACACAACCTGAATTTTGTGAAGTATTTATAGAATTAAATGTTTAAAAAATTTATATGGAATGAAAACTAGATCTGTTCACAAACGTGTGAAAACCACATGAGACAAAGAACCCTCTGAAATCCAGAGACATTAAACTAAAACAAGTAAAATCACCATGTAAATCTTTGCTTTGACAAATTCAGATTAAGGATCTCCTGTGATCTAAATAAACAATTTACCACTGTCATGAATAGTGATTGATAATAGTGATTTGTAGCTCATATAATTAATATTTGCTAGCCCACAAGTGTTAAACTACCTTATAGCCTCAAGCTCCACCTTGGTACCTTTCCAACCAAAGCCATGTCACAATCACTGTTCATTAGAACAGTTTTAATTTCAGAAAAAAACACAGAAATAAAAAATATTCCATGCTAAGCAGTTTTAATGTCTCAGCTTCAAAAGGCAGGAATGTTAATTTACAACACCAAGGTATTCATAATTTCAGTTTGTACTTAGAGTGTGTCTATTGTTGTTTCTAACTATTTAAAGATGCCAACTAGATAGCATAAAGAACATAGAAATAGAGTCAGGAGACAAGGGATCTAATCAACAATGCATTGAGGACCAATTCTTATTTCTTTATTCATTTGTTTATCCATTATTATCACCCTGGGATGGTTGAAAGACAGTCATTTATCAACTCTCCTTTATTGCCAGTCAAATTTTAGGTCTTTGCAGTTTGTTCACTATTAAAAGCATGCAGACTAGAAAATGGATCTTCTTTGATTTTGACAGCAATTACCTTTCCAATACTACCTAACCTCTCTCTTTCATTAAGCATTGTGGGTCAGGCCAATATACTCTCCATACCAGGAAAATGCATAGATTTATTGCATTTTGGAAAAGGTGTGACCTGAAACATGCAGGATTTTTGTTGGAACCCTGAATTCTGAGAATTTCACACTTTCTGCTTTAACAAGTTATGATCCCCAGAAATACACTTCATTTGATCTTAAACCCTGGAAAAGACTTCTCCTGTAGTGTGATAACTTTGAAATTAATGCTGTATAGTTCAGGTTATGTCACTAGGTGAAATAGGTAGAAGTGTAGAAATTTTGGGTTATGAAATATTATAATACTAGTGTCCAAGATGGAAGGTTTTAAGTGTACTTCTTTTCTTCCTCCTTCCTCCTTCTTGTCCAAAACCTGTATTTCCTACTATTGGCTTAAAAAGTCCACAATGCAGGTTATGAACAACTGGTTATTGGATTATAATTAAAAATAATTTACCTAGCATTATCTAATTGGATGACTTGGAGTACAAATAATGGAGTACATTATCTAATTGGATGACTTGGAGTACAGTCTCTTGAGAGACTGAGTTAGAGGCCATATTCCACCCTGTTATTAAAAACGATGCACCTTTTCTGTGCAGCTGAGTTGTAGATAATACTTAATAAACATCTTGAGAATGAAGAAACTCTGAAGTATTTTTACTTTGCCTTATCTCAACTGTCTGTTAAAAGAATCAACAAAGAGAAGATTTGCCGTGGCAAGGGCCGAAAGCTTTGGCCAGAATTGCGGCAGATTTTATGCAGGGCTGTGTTGCAAGGCCAGGGGAAATGACAGCATGGTAATCATTAGTGAAAAACTGCAAAATGGAAGAAAGGGAGTACAGCCATGGACCGACTCTGTCAGTGGCACCAGAGATTGGTAGCAACATACCACTCATAAAAAGCTTCAAAAGAAAGTATAGATGTTTCATTTCAGGTGTCCCTAAAGGAATCACACAGTTCAACCTTCACAGACAGGTGAAGTTGGCCCTGTTCCTTAAGGCAGCAGCCAGTCACTGACCATATCTATAGGAGCACTGCGGAGATTTACTGCGTGCTCTTACGGTACTGCTACAACCAGTTCATATTCTCCAACCCAGTAACATCCAAAAACAGTACTACATTTAAAATAGTCAAAATAGTCTATCTCTTATATTTTTTTCTTTTAAAAACACCCATTAAGTCATTTTGCCTATATCAAATAACTGTGGCACACTGTTGTGCTGATGTAGATACAGGAAAAACAGTAAGCATAATGTATAGACCATGCAGAGTGATTTATTGAACTGGTTGTTTGGTGAAAAACTAAGCAAAGGGCTAATCTGATTTATGGTTCTAATTTTGTTTGGTCACAGTATTACTTGCCTTTTGTGTAGTATGAAAAGATTACTATGAACGATAAACTTCAAACAATCATTACCTCTGGCACTTTTAAGTGTGCTCAAATTGAGTGCTTAATTACAAAATCTAAAATGCATATTTTCTACAACTTTTACCTTATTAGGGAAGAGCTGCTTGAATATCTGCCTCATAAAAATGAGCACAATATTCTAAGGCAGCAAACAAAAATGGAAAATCAACTTGATCTTTAAAAAATAATTGAAATTATTTGTTAAGCACTTTTCAGCCTTGTAAAATGTGATGGTTCTAGAATACAAACAAATGTGTATGCTGCTTACAACAGATTAAAGTCATTGAGAATTCACTTAAATAAGGTAACAATTAATTTATTTTTCTGCAGAATTCAATGATATCTACTATCCCATCAAAACCTATTAAGATTTTTTTGGCTTCAAATCATCTATAATACCAGTACTCTGAGAGAAGGACTGAGACAAAAACCACAATTCTATTACAAATACAGATCTTGGAATTCAATTATATGAGTAACTGAAATTGCGAGGAAGAAGAAATGGATTTCATATTTCAGTTTGTACTCATTTTGTATTTAAAATATATTGAGTATATCTCTGTGTGTAATTCTCATTAAAAAGGATTAGACCTGCTATACTAAGCTTTTTGCAGCAAACATCCTAAGAAAACTCTCTCTAAGTAATTCATTATTGCAGGGTAAACATCAAGTTTATTTTTTATTTCTTTTTATTTTTCATAATTTTGTATCACAATAAACAGGATTATGTACTATGTGATTTAAAATACTACTGTTTGCAGTAAGTAATCAAATGCTGCAAGGCTACTCCACTGTATTTCAAATTGTATTTATACCTAGAGCAGATAAACCAAGTGAAGCAAAGGTTTGTCCTCTGCCATAACTGATCCTACATCTATTGAAAGATTCCAGCTGCTTCCAGTGGACTTAGAGCTAGGCACAAAGTGGTCTTTGGAGAAACGTTGTGTTCCTACCCACAGATCTCTGGAGAGCTCTGACTATCTTAAACCAGCGGGGTATTTCACTGATTTGCATCCTCCTGAATTGCCCTGCATACAATAATAAATGCCACTGTTTAAAAAAAAATCTGCCATATGTAAGATACCACTAGGGCTGTCAGCTGTGAAGGACCAATATCCTGGTGGAAAAAGGAGTTTCAGTCTCTTTTGTGAGTTCTGCCTTGCCCACCATAAAATATTTTCTTGCTTTTTCCCCGTGCCAGCCTTGCACAACTGGCCAATGTGGAGGACCTGAAATTCAAGAAGGAGAGGCAGTATGTGTATTAAAAGCAGATGAGAGGATAAGGGGATGGGCAGATAAGGGGAAGGCTGAAGGATTAAACAGGATTGGAGCAGAAAACTTTACAATAAGTATTGATGAGAGTCTGGAACCAGCAAGCAGCTGGCAAGATTTCTTGTTGGCATTAGGCCTAGAATATTGCAAGTATCGAATAATATTGAATGAATGTGCTTTGAATAAACGTGCTAGTTACAAATGCTAAGAAATCATCTTTGGCATCTTTTCCCATTCTTCTGGAAGGTTTGTAAAACATGGGATCACTACAGTGACGAGTTTTAGGTCGTAACTGCACAAGCAGCATTAATTCATGGCAAGTGGGGAAGAAGAACAAATAGGTTGGCTCTGAAAACTCTCTGGCTACCAGAGAAATTGGGAAGCAAAACTGCACCTTTAGTGATTTCCTGGTAAGAAGGCTGAAATTTTTAGAAAATGTATTGACTAAGCAGAATTATCAATCTTGTCTGCAAGTCAACACATCAATTACATGTGAAAATGAGGAGAAGCCCTAGTTCTACAGAAAAATACTAGCACTGTTTCTACCGTTTCTAGAAAGAAAAATAAGTGTAGTTGCCTTCTATACACTGCACTTCTAGTATCCTGGGTTGGTGCCTTTCAACTTTTGATTGTTGCTGAACTACAAGGGCAGCAACTTGCCTTCAAACACAGCCTATGTGTCCTTTGATGCCATGTTTTACTTGTTGTTGGCCAACCTGCAGAGAGCTAGTGTGAAAGGCTCAAAGGACCATCTCCTGCTTTTGGAAAGGATTTGGATCTTGCATGCATCATATGTTGCAGGCCTGTCCCACAGCATTCATGTTTTGTTTAGATGTGGCACAGCTAAGTGAGGAACTGACTTATCACAGAACCACAGAATGAGTAAGGTTGGAAGGCACATCTTGTCCAACCTCCCAGCTCAAGCAGGACCATCCTAGAACACAAGGCACAGGTTTGTGTCCAGATGGTTCTTGAATATCTCCAGTGAGGGAGATTGGACTCCACAATCTCTCTAGGTGATCTCTTCTGGTGCAGGTTCACCTGCACAGTAAAAAAGCTCCTCCTCACGTTCAGGTGGAACTTCCTGTGCATCAATTTCTCCCTGTTGCCCCTGGACCTATTGCTTGGCACCACTGACAAAAGCCTGGCTCTCTTCTCTTAACACCCTCCCTTCAGATACTTGTATAAATTGATGAGGTCCCCTCTCAGTCATCCCTTCTTGAGGCTGAACCGGCCCAGTTCCCCCAGGATTTCCTCTTAGGAGAGGTGCTCCAGTCCCTTGATCAACTTTGTAGCTCCACTGAATTTCCATGTCTCTCTTATGTAGTCTCACAAAGTTACAATTTTAAAGGCTAACTACAAGTCTTGCAACAAATGATAAGTAAATTATAGATTTGTGTGATCATACAGCAGATTAAATCAAACACAACTTCTGATGTGCTATTGATCATCCTTCCTTAGTATTTTGAGGAAGATGAAAGCAGTCTGTACAGTTGATCGAAACAGTTGGTCTGATCTTTTCATTTTCATAGAATCACAGACTCATTAAAGTTGCAAAAGACCCTTAAGATCATAGGGTCCAACCATTAGCCTAACACTGGCAGGTCCACCAGTGGACTAAACCATGTCCCTGCGTGGCACATCCACACACATTTTGAACACTTCCAGAGATTGTGACTCCACTGCTTCTCTGAGCAGCCTGTTCCAATGCTTGACCATCCTTTCAGTGAAGAATTTCTTCCTAACATCCAATTTAAATATTTTCTGGTGCAACTTGAGGTCATATGCTCTTGTTCTATCACTTGTTACCTGGGAGAAAAGACTAATCCTCACCTCAGTATAGCCTCCTTTCAGGTAGCTGTAAGCTATTATTCAGAGCAATAAGGTCTCCCCCTGAGCCTACTTTTCTCCAGGCTAAACAATCCCAGCTCCCTCACCCACTCCTCATAAGACTTGTGTAATCCATCATTAGACTTGTGCTCAATCCTAAGACTTGTGCTCTGTTTTGACAAGCAAAACCTAGGAAAGATATGCACAAACTACATTGTTTTAAAAATTTTGGTGTCTAGGATGACCTTGGAGAAGATGACTCCCATTTTAGTCATCAGGAGAGGAAGCAATGCTTGGGAAGACAAACACTTAAAAGACAGAGGATGAAGGGAGTCAAAAAGCCAAAGGAAAAGAGTGGTATATAGGATCAACAGAGGCAAAGTAGTTTGAGGACATCCAAAAAGGTGCCAGGCTCCTTTCTGACAAGAGGGTGCACAGGGACTGAAAAGGAAACTGAAGGATGCAGCAAACTTTGCTGATAAAAACAAAACTCATTATACTTCTTGCTCATGGCATCGGCAATTCTCTCCCTGATGTTGTATGAACTAACATCCTCCTTTACAACTGCTCATTAAAATGGAAACTACTTTCTCATTCTTCAAGGCAGAGCACTATGACAAATGGTGATCTCCAGTGGTGCTTTACTCATGTGTTATAAGTTACCTTGGCAAAAAAAAAAAAAAAACAACTCACCTAATAAATGTGCCTGGTTTTTCCCCCTGAACAACAGTTTGTAGTTTGACTTAGAGGATTGCTCTCTGGAAACTTGTGAGCAAGTAGGCTATATACAGAGCTAGTGTCCTTCCCCTTTAGAAGTCCTCTGTGGAGCTCAAATGCTAAAGGTTTCTTTAACATGGTGTACATTTTCTCATTTTGTAAAATTTAAATATGCAATTTACAATTCTGTTTTTATGTTCCAATATATATCATAAAATTAATTATTCCACAATCCTTTTTGAATTCTTGTAGTTTGCATATCAAGTGTTTTTGTATTGAAAAAAAAATCCTTGAGTTTTGTTCCAATAAAAACAAAAGAATCCTTAATATTGACGGCTGATACCTTTGCACATTTCAAAGTAGCACCTTCCTTTGCAATGCCTGAGCAGTCTTCCTTTAGGATTTTGCTTTTTAAAATGTTAATGACTTCCTCCTCCTAGGAGATGACTGTTTCTGGGCAAGTTTGTCAATCAGCATTATATTTGTATAGATACAGTATTAAACATTATACATTTACATGGCAAATACAAACTGTATCTATCAGTCAGTCTAGAGACTTCTCAGTGATCTGTGTCTGTACTTTTCATGGCCCAAGGGAATAATATGAAAGAGATCTGCGAATATTCATTCAAATGCAAATCCGAATTGCATATCACCCTTTCTTGTGACCCATTTGTTTTCGCTTTGCTTGAGCATTAAAGCACTCAAGCAAATACATGTGAAATTGTATCCACCAGAAAACTAGGCAGAGCCACATCTGACCCAATCCAGCATGGACCATAGTCCCATTTCAAGCAGGGAGCTGGCCCACATGATCTTCCAACCAACATTTTTATGATTTCATGATTCTGTGGTTCTCAAGCTGATTTCCACACAAACAGGTATTCAATTCCACATCCACAAAACCCAACACTGAGCTCTACGTTACATTCTGGTCAGTGATCAAAGCCAACAGTAAGGGAATGTGCATAACTAAGAGTTTCTCAGAACTGCACACTCAGTTTGACCACTAGCAAGTCACTCTGAGCTGACAAGTTACCTAAATAAACTGTGCCATAAGAACAATATTTTACCATGAGTTTGTCAATTAAAGAAGTTGCCATGCTTGATGAGAAAAGAAAAACAAATTCTTCCATCTCAAGAGAGCAAAATATTGTTGAGTAGCTACTGATTTTTGTACTATGTTCATTACTAGGGGGAAAAATTGATGAAAGAATAAGTTTTCACAGACATCCAAAAAATATGTATTTGATAAAATACAGACAACTCGAGGATTGTGCTACAAGGACTTTTATTGGAATAGAAGGGGGTTGTTTCCAGTCTTTCCCAAAAGTCTGAGGCCAAACGTATTTAACAATTTAATGTCTAAGGCAAGAAATATGGCTGTATTGAGAATACATTTGCTAGTGACATGACGTTGCATTCCACATCAATAAAAAGAAATTTTGCAATATTTTATACAAATGGGTAAATTCCCCCAGAGATTTTAATAAAGAAAATTGTTTAAAAGTTAATTGTACAAAGTGCAAAGTGTTGCACTGAGAGATGAATGCCAAGAACTGCTCTAACACCCATAAGTTGGCTAGCTACAAATGGCAGAAGAGAGACACGTGTATGTAGCAATAGCACACACTGTGACTATATCACTCAGCTACCTACAAATATCAAATGCATTATTTCTCATTCATCTCAGTTTATTTTTTTAATGATGTTTTGGAGTTTCAGTTCACATGACAAAGAATGACTGCATGAGATTAGGTAAGCAGCCAAAAGTATGATTTAGAAACTACAGCTATTCATAACAAAACACTTTCTTTTGACAATAAATGTATTTATCATAAACTGCAATATTTTCACATGAAAAATGAATAAAATAAAATTCAAAATTGAATAATTAGATGAATATGCACAGTATTGGAAAAGTTTTAAGAGAGATCTCTAGTTTAAAGTTCCCTCAAGAAGATGATCTCATCTCCCTAAGGAAACACTATGCCTGATCTGTGGACAAAAATATAACCAGGAGATGATACTCATATTCTAGGCTAGGCAATATGTGATGTGCCTAGCTTTGCCTCCCACAGAAGAGTTCGGAAGTCACAAAATACTGAGCAACTTACTTTTTCTTAACATACATTTGGGCCTTGAGGGGAACTCCTCTGTTGGAAAGGGCACAGGAAAAAAAGGGCTTGAAGGCAGAAACTTGATATTTCTTTGTGAATACTTTCCCCAGAATATTTCACTTTCTCACTATTTCCACCTGGCAATGCATATTCACTACCTTTCCCAAAAATAAGGCAATATTTGGATGATATGGAAGAAGGAAGGGACTGAACAAATGACAAAATATATTATCCTTGTTTCCAGAGTGTGCTGCTCTGTCTGAGGCCATTGCTAAACATAGGCATCTTGCCTCATTTCAGGCCCTTTAGGATATCTCACCCTGTGGTACAGCTGCAGAAGGCTCCCATAAATCCTATGCCAGAGCTACCAGCCCTGTGCAGATGTTTTTTTATACCTTGAGGTATCTCCTACAGCACCATGTGCAACTAAACTTCTAACTAAACATGTGTCACACTTCTACTTGCAGGTGAACTGGATGGCTCTCTAGGCTACACTGAGTCTGTTGTGTCAAGGTGAAATTCAGCATCTTCTGTTACTCTATGCTATGTGTGATATCTGCACCACACTTACTAGCAGACAGGACAGGTGCTCTGGAAGCCAGGTAGGTGTCAGGATATCTAAAAATGGCACTATATTTAGGTCATCTATTTCCATTGACAACAAGCTTATAGACAGATGCCTATGTTTATATACTGAAGGGCCTGGAAGCTCAGTAGCAACTGGAGAAGACAAGGTGCATGTCTGGAGTACATCCTTTAGACGTGTTTCAATCTGAAAATAATTCTAATTCTTTCCCACTCTGCTGTGACTACATTTTCATTTTTGTGATGGAAACAAAAATACAGAAAGCAGAGAACTGTAGCAAGCTTTGTTTCAGTACGATGCTCCAGTTCCCAACTAAAATGCTATTGTAGACACTTGTACGATCTATCTCAAGTTCCAAAAAAGATGTAGTTGCAGTAGCCAAAGGCTTTCTCTCTGCTAATTTGTCCCTTCCCTCCAAAGGAAAAGAAAGAGCTTGTCCTTACTGTGTTGAATTAATAAAAATGAGGGTTTTCACTAAAAGAATGCATTTTCAGTGCAACCTTATTTTTCTAGGGGGAAAAACATATCTTCAACCAGTTTTAGCTATTTGCTATACTGCCCTTCTCTGCAGCATTGGAACTGAATTGTTCCCAGTAGCACAGCACTGAACTTCCATAGGGCAATAGTCCAATCCTCTCTGATAAATGCTGTTCTTCACTGTGGTATATAGCTAAATTCTCCCTGCTCTTAATTAGCTGCACATATCTCATTAATGAGCTTTAAATCAAAGCCAGTCAGAAAGTGGCTACTATCTCCACTTGCAGGAGGGAATATTTCCTCCCTGTTACCCTTAGAGAATCACTAAACAATCAGCAAAGGAGATTTCAGAATAATGTGTCTCCTTGTCCCCTAAAGCTATGCAAATGATCTTTTTTATAACACTTTTCAATCTAATTGACACTTGTAATAAAATTCTGCCTGTACTGATCAATCTTACCATAGAGTCATCTCACACCATCCCTTTAAGTAGTGCCCTTCAATTAAAACTTCCACAAGGCTGTGAAGACTGTAATAATCCACTTGTAGGGAGTGGGAGTTACTTGTTGCTCTGAGGATTCCATTAAAGATGTTTAAGACTACACATTTTAAGGCAGTGGCTTTGTGAAGGTAGCTGTGTGAGCTTTTGAATTCCTCATGTTGTTTAATTATGTCCAGGAGTCCATTGCATGAACCCAATGAAAACCATCCCATGGTTTCAAAAGAACATAGCTCTTTTTTCTATTGTCTGTAACACACAGCTTCAGCTATATTTATTTGGAGCATTCTGCCACTAAAAGTCAAAATAATGACAGAAACCACAGACTGTCAATAAGTGAAATACTGTTTTACAAAAATCCAAATCATATCATTCTAGATTGATCATCACTTGAAAATGCCAATTAATTATTCTGTGCAAGATGAATCACCACCAGCCACATATATTTTCAAGAAAACTGAAGTACTTGATAGAGCATTAAAAAGCCCTTCATATAGCTAAAATAAACTTTGCAAGAGAGGTAAATATTTATATTTTTTTTAGCAAAAAGCTACAGCAGTTCTCCAGAATTGTGGCACAGCTGTCTATATCACAAAACATTTTGTATATCAAGTGAACAGTCCTAAACACTGCCAGCCTCAATCTATGTGGTCTCTTCCTACAGAGAAACTAGGGTAGGTACTTTTACTAGTACTGATGGCAGAACTGAAAAAAAAAATGAACAATGTTGTTCACCTTGTATTTAAGATAGCTTTAAGACTTTTTACATATTGTTGATAAAGTTTGTTGTGCATGCTCAATAGTGCCTACAGCTAGGAACAGGGGAATTCCACCTTACAGGAGGGTTTGATTTATTAAGAGTAATCAGATTCTGTGTAAATTAGTGAAATAGCACGGTGCCAATCTCAGAAAGCATAATCAGTGGTACAGTTCACTCTCTATTCCTATCCAGGGAAATTTTTTCAGATCCTGTCTCTGCATACCAGGGACATACCTCACTCACCAGGTTGCACATGACTGCAGGACAAGAAGAATGTCACCTTATATGGATGTGTCTTCATTGTTCCCCCTGATCCTGATGTGTAGAAAGACACACAGGATTTATAAAGGCAGATGAGGAGACCAAAACCAGAGAGACTACAGTTTGACAAGCAAGTCAATTCTCCAGAGCACTGTGTTGGTCACTTCTTCTAAAATCAACAACTGAAGCAGGAGACATAAACTTATTTTCTGTGAATAAATTTTGTGTGGAGGAAGGAACCTCTTCTCTTCACCCCAAGGGGCATCTTCCCTCAACTCTCTGCATCCCAGCAGGGGAAAATGCCTCTTTAAGATGCATCCATGGATCTGCTCATGCCTGAAACCAACCTCCAGGCTGTTCCAGACTCAGTCTCCGGACACTGTGTCCCTCTACAGAGGTGTTTTATGTCCCTCTGTGGTTGATGCAAAGGAGTAAAGTTCTGGCTTTCTGTCCCTTAACTGGTTTTCAGAAATATTATCTCCCTTTTTTAACCCTGTAAGCTACCTAGACTTTCAATTCGGGAGGTCTTAATCAGCACAAAGACCAGAAATCTAGTCTTAATGTTTGTAATGTGGTGGATCTGTTTCTACGCAGGCCACTGAATATGTCCCTCTGCCTCCAACTCAAAGAATTGTTTGGTTTCTTTTAAAGCTTTGGCACTAATTAGGCATAACTAGCCTAATCAATGTGAACAGTCAACAAATTAGAATGATCACAATTTATTGCTATTTTGCAGATAACAAAAGGCAGTAGAAAATAAAGCTCCAAGTTTGTGCATTTCTATAGACCTCAGCTTTTGGTAAGCCTGGTATCCTTTAGACAAAAGTTGCCTGTCTGAGTAAACCGCTCCCCTTAGAAGATCCTGTCCTTCAATTCCTAATGAGAAGACAACATAGTCAGGAAACTTCAGTGAGTTTTAGTGCCTGAATATCTCAAAGAAGACACTGAATGTTGCACTCATTTATTTCAGCCTAAGTTTTGCTCAGAACTAGCTGAGATGTTGTGGTCCTGAACAGTTCCTTGCCATTTTTGCCACCTACATTAGTGACATTTCCTAAAAGCATTTCATTGCTAGCTAACACCAGTTCAAGTACCCTGGGGCTAGCAATAATTTCAAATATATTTATCTGCTTAGGAAGAGACAGATCAAAGAGCAGCTGGTTGGGGAGGGAGGGAAGCAGCAGTCAAGGCTTGCGGGAATTCTTAAGTTTTAAAATAGAAAAGGTTGCTTTTATACTTTTTTTTGGTTTCTTATTATACATTTTTCTAGCATCTCCACAAATATGCTGATAGAACAAATGAATGCATCCTGTATGAAAAAAAATCTGTGACAGTTTTAAGGGCACAGTATTCTTCTGTTTCAAGATCCCTCCGTGGACACTGTCCAGAAGTGATGGGAATTCCTAGACTCCAAGTGCATAACACTCACATTAATTATTGAAATAAACTTCATATCAGGTTCAGCATTTTAAAATATATTTATTTGTACAGAAGAAGAAAGAAGTAAGATGCCTCCGATGCCTCTGCCATCTGCTCCTTTGAAAAGAAGAGTTGTCTCCTTGTCTCTTGGCATAGATAATTCCTTATTTACAGAGCTGAAAAAGCAGCTCCCAAAGCCTGTGTTAAGCTGAGGACTTTGGTATCTTAAAACAATGTGTCTCAGCTTTATTTTCTGTTTTACAGTTAAGAAATCCTCATCACGTATATTTGTTCTTGGAGGTCAGTGTTGCAAACAGCTTAAGGTAAAGCTGACTTTGAAAACCCATCCTCCTGGTTTCCCTTCTCATGCTCACCTAACATTCTGTCTAAGGTAGATAAGATCTCAAAGTGCTGTATTTAAAACATAGTTATTAAACTAAAATTAAGTCAAAAGTTAAAACCCACTCATTCTGGTGTTCCAGTTCTTCACAATCCATCACACCAGGCTTTCAAATTCCATATTTTTGCACAGTGTTCTTTAGTAGGTAGTTGTTCTACACTTCGCCTCTAAAGACAGTTGTTATGTGTCTGGGATTCCAGTGTCATTCCCACAAGAAGGAAATTGATTTATTCTCTACCTACAGGTTTAAACACGGTAGAATGTTTAAATCACAGGCTGGCATCTTAAAAAACAAAAGGAATCAAAATCTGAAAATATATTCTTCCCATAAGCTTGTGCTCAAAATCACTTTGGACAAAAGTATTGGGAGCTTCATTGTTTTCAGCAGGAAGCCACTGCCAGTGACCTACCTGCCCACACATCCCTCAAAACCAGCACAGAGTAGCAGCTGGCCTTTCTCTCAGGAGCTGATTGATTTTCCTTTAAAAACTCTCAGATATGAGAGGTATCCCATCACCAAGAATACCATGGTGGAGCTCCTATCAACCTTTGCAGAACCAAAAAAGAAGAATGGAATTTGCATGATGGTGGTTTGGAGGAGGTGCCAGGAATTATGTGAGGACCCTCACCTTCAATGCAAATGCCCACAAGCTAGTCACTTTATGTGTCCTTTGTACATGTGCCAGCCTTTTTTTGTTTGTTTGTTTGTTTGTCCTTTGATTGCTAAGGTTCAATCTTTCCAGGGTCTACCACAATGCTCCCGTCCTTTCAAAGCTGATTTGGAGCTTACTTACTGGAGACTATAACCATGTTCATCCTTGATCTTAAAATCCCTTTGATTCCCTTTCTTCTCATAGACCTTTCAAATCAATTTCCTTGCTCCCTGCTACAAAGTCTGCATGGTTTTACAGAGGTATCAATGAAGTAGGACATTCCCCCCTATGCAACTGAATCGGTATCATTTGTTCCGCATCTTCTTGCTTGTTTCGGTCATTATAAGTATTTTGCCTCAGGATTTACACAATCCTGGCAAGAGCTTAGGTCAGTCCAAAATACTATCATTTCTTTATATGGTGTGTACTTCTCACCTAAAAACACAAGTGATGTTTGTGAAGAACCTGAATTGATTGTGAATCAACTTGGGAGTAACTGTGAACTAATTAACACAGGGTATTTTAACATAAATTGGATGGATGAAAAAACCTATTCAATTAAACACCTGTTTGTTGAATGAGGTTTGTCCTAGTTGATTAATGAGCCTGCAAAGTTAAATAACCACTCAGGTAAATGCTCTTTTATCTACTGAGCTCTTCATTGCTGTCTATTGAGACTCAAACCAGACATAGAAATTCAGAGTTTTTAAGAAGTGATTTTGCATTAAATAGAGGAAATAGCCATAGGTTAAATTTTTGGCAACACCTTTCTGGGGTTACTTTCATTTATGATTGAGTGGTGGACAGACAGCTAATGAGGGAAGGTTGTGGTCTGGACCCACCTGCTGAACCAGAGGGTACTGCTGGAGCTCTTTTGGTGAAACTGGGGCAAAATCAAGTTGAGAGTGAAGATTGAAAGGTCTTTTTTTGCTACTGAAAATTAAACTGCACACCTTTAAAACTGAAAAAGACTATTATAATCATGTAATGGGATTTGGATTAATACATGCTTAAGTGCTTTACTCATTAAACTCTATAAAGAGTACATGACTCCTGTGGGGGATAGCACATCCCTTATGAAGACATCCAGCTCTGATTTTTAAAAGAGGGAGAAAGAGGCTAGAAGAAAATTCTCTGTCTTGCTGCTGACCTCTGCTTGGAAAGTGATCTTTTAAAATCTAGAGTAATGGTACATTTAATCAGGAGAAGAGAGATAAACAAAGGGCCTGATGAGTTACTTTTGATAGGTATTCATGAACCAAAACAAGGGAAAAGACAACTGAAATCAAATACCTATTGTCAGTGCAAGAGCAATACAGATAAAAACAAACTGGACATTTAGCTTGAAATCAATTCTGATGAGCCAGAACTAACAATGGCTGCAATGCAAGGATTCCCTAAAACAATGAATTTTAAGACTTACATATATTTTATTTGCTGATATGATTTCTGAGGAATCCAAAGGTTACCTTCTAAAGCCAAATGCTCATTGCTGATATTTTATTTCCAAAAATGGCCTAAGTTGTTGTAATTCTTTTCCTTGGCAAAAGAGTATTCTGAAAGATGCTTTAGCAACAAAATATTTCTAGGATATAGTAATAACATGTTCTGAAATAATTCTGCCTTGGTAATTGCAGTGGGATTTCACATGCTTGGGTAAAATTATGACCACTGATGACACACTTCACAGTGGAAAGGATGTAAACCTCTGTGAAGAATTTATTTAAGAATTTAAAAATAAATACATAAGAAGTCTGTGGGGGACCACTCTGAAGTAAAAATCATAGTGGACTTAATCTGCTTGCTAAACAGTTTTTTTCTGATACTATATAAAATTGTTAAAATGTAATTTGGCAGTTTTTTATTTTCAAAATCATAGTTTCCTTAGCTCTCTTTTGTTTCTGGCCATGAGTATTNCATAAGAAGTCTGTGGGGGACCACTCTGAAGTAAAAATCATAGTGGACTTAATCTGCTTGCTAAACAGTTTTTGCTGATACTATATAAAATTGTTAAAATGTAATTTGGCAGTTTTTTATTTTCAAAATCATAGTTTCCTTAGCTCTCTTTTGTTTCTGGCCATGAGTATTGTAAATTGAGGAGATTTTTTTTTTAGCACTTTAAAATTATTGGCCCATAGAGAAAATGATAGCTTAATTTTACCTGTACAGATAAAAATGCATAAAAATTGCAAGAGATTTCCTGTAACATCCAGGGTTGTTGTTTTTTTTAATTTCCCTGGAAATTAGACTGGTTTAGAAATGTCCTAGGAAGAGTGTGAACTTTAGCTTTCAGGAAAAAAATTGAGGATGATCAGTACCTCTTCTGAATGAATCCACACAAAAGAGCTTTCCAGTACTGTACCAGCAGCAAAGAAAATTACTTTGTCCTCCATTTAATCTAATGAAAAAGTAGCATGAGAAATGATCAATGAAATTGTGCTGGCAGTTCAAGTTTTTCTAGCAACCAGATAAAACTGCAACACAGGCATACAGACTGTCAGGGTTTTCTTAAAAAAAAAAAAAGAAACCCAAACAAACAAAAAAAAAGGGATCTTTTTTTATTTATTCATGGCTTTTTAGCTTTCATCCTTAGTTCTTCAAAATTTCTTTGCAAGTATAATCCATTAATTAATTTTAAATGTATTTTTAAGAAAAATCTACTCTTCTATTGGGACTTCTTAAAAAGAAATCTAGGCTTACTAGTGAATGGGACAGTATGTTTGAATTCAGGTATTTTGTTAAACATAACTCCATTTGAAGGTTTTCTCGCTGTTGGCTGATTAGGACATCTCTACTATGTGGGGAGCCATGGATCTTGAATAAGTCATAAGGTCAAGCTTGACTCTTCCTCTCAGGGTTACTTTGGTGTGGGAATCCTTTGCTATGAACAAAGGAAAACTGATTTTGTCCTTGTGGACAATCTAAGGTTGTAAAGCAAATAGTTTGTGTATCAGCAGCACAAGTGATGGGAGAGCGGGCATGAAGATGCTAAATATTGACAGCTGTGGCATTGGAAGATCTAGGGTCTAATTGAGGTTATGTCACTGTCTCGGTGAGCCATGTTAGACAACAGATCCATCTGCTCTGTCACAAATCACCTGACACAAGGAATGATGATTAGTTGCCTCAAACTTATAAGATGATGCTTAAGTAGTGTTTGAATAGTGTTTTTATTGGCTTGTAATGTCAAGAAAGGGAAAGATTTAATTTAGCTAGAATGCTAGACTGGGATTTCTGCTAAACCGGAGAAGCAAGCCTTGGAAGCCTGTCCTCAAATCAAAAGAAGAATCAGCATGTTGCCAGCACAGATGACATTTGGGTTGACTGAAGTGGGACAGTCAGTCATGGTAAGGTCCCCTGTTTTTTGCTGTACTTGGCAGTGACAGGTCCCAAACACATGCTGCAAGAGGTAAAGGATGTGACCTGGTCTCCCTGGATGAACTGGGATACTTGATTTGCATCTCAGTTGTCCATGCTCAGAGAAGCAGGACTTCAGGGATGCAGAAGTTCCGTATCTAGTCCATGGAAGAATGTGAGTGAAAGCTCCACAGTGGGAACTTACCTTTAGTGCCCATATTTATCTAGAAGGTCTCAAATCACCTGCTTTTCTCTACTGACTGTATTAGACTTTAGGTACTCTCTTTTGGAGGACAATGACACTGTACATCTCAGCAGCACCTGATCTACAGATCATAGAATCACAGAGTCAGAGAATGGTTTGGCCTGGAGCAGGCCTTAATGATCATCTAGTTCCAACCCCCCTGATACGGGTCGGAACACCTCCCATTAGACCAAATTGCTCAGAGCTCCATCCAGCCTGGCCTTGAACACCTCCAGGGATGGAACATCCACAACTTCTCCAGGCAACCTGTTCCAGAGCCTCACCACCCACACAGTAAAGAACTTACTTCTGATATCTAATCTAAACCTATTGTCTTTCAGCTGGAATCCATTCCCTTTTGTACTATCACGTGCCCTTGTTAAAAATCCCTTTGTCTTTCTTGTGGTCTCTCTTCAGGTACTGGAAGGCTGCAATTAGGTCACCCTGAAGCTTTCTGTTTTCCAGGCTGAACAAATCCAATTCTCTCAGCTTCATGAGAGCTGCTCCATCCCTCTGATCCTCTTGGTGGCCCTCCTCTGGACTCCCTTCAACAGATCCATGTCTTTCTTGCGCTGAAGACCCCAGAGCTGGACACAGCAGATGCAGTTTAGGTGGCCATTACTTCCCTGTAATAATGAGGAGAATCTTTTTGCATCTGTCCCCTTAGTCTAACAGGCACTATTCTATTTCCTTCTGTGGAGAGACTGACTTTAAACAATCTTATCAAATCCCTGTACAAGTAAGACTCTAAACTTATCCCATCTGAGAACCTCCAGCCAGCTGAATCAGGATGATTCAAACTTCTCAGGCTAAAAGAAGGTGTCTACTGTATAACATTTCATAAATTATTTCCTTTTGTGATTGCATTTGTGGTAGCAAAATATTGTCATGTTTTCAAAATTTGGGGGAGAAACATTTCTGAACAATTCTTTCATTTCAAAGAGGTCAAACTTATTTTTGGGGTGCACAGTTTCAGTTTTAATGAAACCAGTAGCTTTTATTTAATTGACCCTGAGTGCAAGGTGGCATTAGTGGGGTAACAGGTTTCCTTTTGCTGCATAGCCTTTAAGAAGTAATACAAGGAAGACTCTGATCAGAGGAGAACAACAATGAAAAGCTGGTTTCTCACAAACTCTACTTTTTGCCTTGCATAAGTAAATCATCTTGCCACAGACCATTTTAAACAAATACTAAAATTGTTTCATATTATCATGTCAGTCACTACACACTGCCTTCAATTGCACAAACTTTTATTAAACAAGTTAAATGCTACATATTAACTTTAACTGCAGAAACCCCCCACTATGTGCCCAAGCAGTTTTACATCTGGTAGTATCTGTATTGAAAGTACCATTCATTGTTTGCAGTTACTGAAATGGTTTTCTCTGCATCAGAGAAACACAGGTTTCTTTTTCTCTTAAAAAGACACATAACCATGCAAAATTAAATATAGTGCTTCAGCAAACATTAATTCTTATAGAAAGTACCTTGTAGTGTCAGTTTTAAGTGACAGGGATATACTTATTTTTCTCGATTTCTTTCCTAAAACATTTTAAGGATATATTCATATAAAAAGTGTAAGTTTTAATGTGGTGTGGTTTTATTGGCCATCACCACAACTTCACAGGAAGCACTACCGAATGCTCATCCCATACGGTCCACTGACCTAAATATCAACATATGTATTTCCGTACTTTCCTTGCACATCTCATTGAAAGGCATTGAAAAAAATTCCATTAACATTTTCAGTTACACAGACTCAAGCTTCTGGACTTTCTTTCTGGGTTGCCTGCAGCAAAACACCTCTTTGTTGCTGTGGGAGCTCTAGTTTTGTCATCATTCTTACGTGTAGCTTTCTGTATCACACATCTGTTGTGTTGTCATTAACCTGAACTTTTTATAGCACTAAGTGTTTTTGTGAGATTTTTTACAGAGGATTTGTTAGATATTGCCATCAGAGCAGGTCCTGCTACAGAGTTGAGGACTTCTGAGCCATAGAATGTTGAGTAGTTGGTGAGTGACAAGGGGAGCTGACCAGAGTGGGAGAGGATTGTTATTCTAACACGTTCTCACAAGGACCCAAAATCCTTACACTCTAACCCACAAACTCTGCTAGAGGGCAAAAAGGAACAGGCTATTCCTGCTGCACAGGACAGAGTGAAGAAGCCCTTAAAGTACTTCATATTTTGCTCCTTGAAGGGAAACAAGGGCTTTCAGAGCCTGATGTGGTGATAATGGGCCAGTGCTGAGAGAGGGCACCTCTCTGGCACAGTGCCTCAAGTTTGTGGTTTTAGCTTCTCCTGTCTATCCAGCCAAGGACTCCGCATTTCCTTCAGCAGTAAGTTGAAAGCTATTACATACAGGCTCATTTTTAAAATATGAGCTGAGCAAAATCATCTCCATGTACTATCTTTCTGTTGCTCAGACTTGTGTGATGCACCTTGCGTGAGAGTTGCAGTTCCTGTGATTGACATTCAACCAAAAAAGTCCTCCTCTGACACTTTGCTGTGCTATAAACATGCAGAGACCTGATGTGGCTCTGTCTTAATATCTATGCTGCCTACTCTGGACCTGAAAATGCTGAATGCTTTTTCTGGTGTGAGAATGGGGGAAGAGGCCAAAGACTGTGGACCTTTTCATGCCCCCTTAAAAGGTGTGCTGACAGAAAGAGCTTGGGAAATAACTCTTGCTTGAGCTTGGGAAACTTCTCACACCTTGCTGCACTACTCATGGGAATGTCCCACAAAGGAAAAGCCTTAGGAAAGTATACAATTGTATAAGCAGAGGAGCAAAAAGGCATCATCTTCCCAAGTGATCCTCTGCCCTGTGCAGAAGATCCCACTTAACCAATAACAATACATCTCTCCACGCACCCTGTAGTGGCAATACTCCCCCTCTGAAACATGTGTGCTGCCTTTTCCTCCGTGCCAGTGTAATCCAAAAAAACCCCATTATTAGTGAAAGTATTCTGGAGATTTAGGAGGTACCAAGCAGTTTTCACTGAATTACAGGACAATAATTTACAATACCCCTGTGTAGGGAATGATCACAACCGTGCAAGCAATCGCACACTACTTTGCTGCAGACACTGAGAAATTTCTTCACACATTTAAATGAAGGGTGGGGAAGTGGTGCAGGGCTCTCTCTTTCAAGTAACCTGTTTGGTGCTAATAATTTAAATGACAGGCTTTGGGTGCAAACTCCAAGTGCCTGAAAGCCTCACTCAGCATGAAATAGCCCTTTAATCTCTGGACAAAGACAATCCTTTCCTTGCCTCCAGCCATTAAGAAGAAGTTTGGAAATTTTGCTTCTTACACATCTCTATCCCAAGAGCAAAATTAACTTACACCTCTTCCTCATGGAGATAAAACAGCAGAAAATGTAAAAGACGAGTGATGCTGTGCTAGGGGAATAAGGCAAAGGAAATATTAAAAACTGATAACTTATTCCCAAAGAAACAGCATGAGCTCAGCCAAGCAGAAAAATGTGCAAATACTACTCTTAATTCACTCTAGACAATTTGTTGTTTATAATATTTTCTTTAGAGTCTGTGAAATCACAAACTTTGTGGTAAACTGCTGCTATTTCTTTTGTTTAGTTCTTTACCTGGGCAGGAGAACAGGAACATGGGCAGGATATTGTAGAGAACTAAATAAAAATTATTGGGAACTTGAAACATTAATATTGAGGTGCTTGTGGTAGCAGTTTCCCCTCATTTCTCTATTTCATTTATTTTAAAACTCATATATATGACAGGTAAATCTCACAATTTCTTTCTAATATCTCTTTTTCATAATGCTGTTTTAATACTAATTCCTTTATAATAAATGCAACATAGAGAAATCTGTACACACTTGTATATGTAGGAGTAGGAGTTTGGAGGGCAATTTACTAAAATGATGAAGTGACATAGACCCTTTAAGTCTTATTGACTTTCTGGGAAGCTATATTTTAAGCTATTTTTTACCAAGGAAATTGATGGAAAATTTTTTTTTGTGAGGCAATGAAAGCTGTGCACATTAGTGTTAACAAATATAAGGCCAGAAATTTAGGAATCAGTTACCTAAATCTGTGGCTTTGCAACACTGACAAAAAATGTAGTTCAATAGACAACAAAACTCCTTGTGAATTTCACAAATAGCTGTGATACAAATAAACAGAAAAATAAGGCAGTCAGTAAATAAATTACCGAGTGAGAGGTTTTTGTTTCAGTGTTTTTAAGATATTGTGAGAGGTTTTTGTTTCAGTGTTTTTAAGATATTGTGTTTTCTTCATTTGAATCTTTTCAGTGAAAAATCTATTCAAGTCTACCTGAAAGGAAATGCCTTGGTTTTATTTTTCAGCCTGAAGAAAAATAAAACAGTTATTATCTCATTGAGTCTCTTTTTTTTTTCCCCTCTACCCACTTATTTGACATAGTAAAAATCTGTCATTCACACTCATTCCCTTAATTTTGGTATGCTTTTAATTTTTAAATGCCTTCTCTTTTTGCCAATAGTTGCACATCCAATGTTGAAACTATAATCACTGCAGCAACACGGTTATTCCAAGTAATTATGTGTGTCTCTTTCCCCATGAAAAATGACCCCTCAGGCATATAAAAGTTAACTGTGGGCCCTTAAGTTTCATTATGTACTTCTTGTCTTACCGTCAATTTGGAGGTAAAATTAAGAACTGAAACAGATCTCCTAAATCCTAACTACAATACCAAATGTCTTTCTGTAAGCAAAACACTTGATCACCCCTCTGAGTCTTAATCAAGTAGATATGAAGTATGGTCTGATGAGCTAATAAGAAGTTAAGACTATTTTTTAAAATTATTGCTTCACTGCATTTGAAGCTGAGAGTTTGACTCCTAAATCATAATTGTATCTTGGCAAAATGGTCCAATTATTACAAAACAATCCAATATTTTTTTTTGTGTATAACTTTTAATAGAAGAAAAAAGTCCACAAGAAAAAAGCTACAGCTCCAAATCATACTTTTAGTGGAAAGACTTCAGTTAAAGCTACAATGTTCTGTTTATTTCAGTGTTTTCAGTCCTCCACAGAGATATTAGCTGTCAAAAAAGAATTCTTTAGGGAATTCCAAAAGTTTAATTATTAAAAATTTTAGGCTTTCTTCAAAATATTTTTCTATCCTGTTATGATTTGTGTGTATTCCCAATATATTCCAGTTGCCACAGAGATGAAAATGAGTTGTGCACCTCTTGCCCATACCTACTCAATGCAAAGTTTCAGCCTAGTAATCCTGAATTGAGTTGTTTCTTTCCTTTATGTCTAGGTCTGGAAGACATCCATGCATGGACTTCAGCAGAAGCCAAGTGGCTGTGCAGGGATAGGCATCTGCCAGAAGAGCATCTTGCCGGAACAGGGCTTTTAGTCTCTTGGTTGCTTCAAACTACTTGTACGCTTTGTTCAAGACTTTTTTTTTTTTCCTAAAATAAATTAAGGCCTTTGTTACTGATTTGTTCTTCTCTGCATGTGTTTCCCAAAGTCTTGCCGTTCTAATACATGGAAAAAACTTCCTTTCTTGAGGGAGTTTTTTATCTATCCATTATCCATGGGTAATGGTTTTGTCCATTAGAGGCTGGGATATTATCTGATGTGTATTTTAGAACAAAGTGCAAAAGAATCTCATCCAAACCACCACTATAATATTCCTGCCAGTAGACCTTTCTCAGTCACTTTTGACTTGTTCATGTAACCACTGGAAGTGGCACAACGCAATATTAAATATTGACACCTAATTTTCACACTGTCTCACAAACTGATATAATAAAAAGTAGACAGAAAACAATCCTGGAGACTTTATCTTGTCCATTGCACTGTTACAGTACAGGATCAGCTCTGTTCATGTCAATTCTGATCACTTTTTCTCTAATATGCTCTGCAGCTGGAAATAATCCACAACTGATGCACACAGACCATCCCAGTGCTTCAAAATACCTTACCATTAAAAGTTTCTTCTGTTATGAAAGCAGTGCATTTCTTCTTTTCCTGGTCACAAGAATGGGAAAAAAAAGTATTTTTTTTTCCTCTTTGAAAATAAATATATGAAAATAAAATTAATGATCTTGGAAATTCCTACCACGTTCCCAATAAAGAATTGCTGTTCTTTAGACTAAACAACCCCAGCTATAAAAGTCAAAAAGCTCTCTAAATCTCTTATAATTCTTTCAACTCACTGCACTTCTTGCTTTAGCCCACATCTGCCTTGAAATGCAGTACCTGGAAATAGACAAAGTTTACAGTAGAGACTTTGTCAAGGCTGTCAAGACCAGAAGGACATATTGATGTGTGTTGAAAGCACATCTACTATTGATACATCGCATTGTGAAATTTGTCTCTCTGAAAGAGTGATGTTTTGAGCCGTGTTTAGTTTGTGATCCATTACAAATCCTAGTTTAAAACCAGTTTTTTAGATCTTGTAAAGACTGTTGCCCTTATTCATCAAAATAATTCTGAATCCTGACTCTTTCCTGCAATAGTCACACACAGAGTCTCATACCAGGATACAATTTTTAATGTCCCTTGACAAGTGCAATTGCAGCATGGGGAGTCCATGCAATTATGTTAAGCCTTCACAACACTGTCTTCTTGCTGCTCTAAATGCTCCCTTTGATGCGTGGTATTGTGAGGAGCTCAGCTTGATGGCACATCACTCTCCGCTTTCAAACATGTTTTCAAAGGGCCTGTTTCTGCTGTACCAGCCTGGAAAAGACACTCTTCAGAGCTGTTGCAAAGGCTCCTTGTAGGTATGGTCACTGTGAGAAAAGCCAGACTGTTGCCTGACATTAACCACATTGAAAGGGAATGCTAGAAGAGCAAGGCTGCTGCTGAGCTTGTCCCCATTCTCCCCCTCTTTCATCTGACTAAGAAGCATCAACTAAATCTCACTGGTAATCCAGAAAAGTGGTGTAGTTCACCCTGCTTCAGAGAGCAGTAAACAAGTAATGGCAGAGTCCGCCTGTGCTGCACTTCACACCAGCTGGAACAGTGATATGTGGGTTTGGGGAAGCAGCTACAGCATAGAAACTATATTAATTTCCTAATGCTTTTCTTTCAGTTTCATCTCTGCATCACAGAGGTGTAAACTGGCTTCTGGTAATACCAGGGAGAGAAAAAGGAAATAAATCCAGATAAATCCAGATTTGGAGTTTGACATAGTTTTAAAAACTACAATACATAACTTGCTTCAGGTCAAGATAAGAGAGAAGTACTGTATTCACAGAAAGTCAAAAAGTTGAAAAGATGTAAAGTTCAGTTAAAAAAACCCAATGTTTCATTTCTGAACATTTTACAATTTTTGAAGTTAAAATAAAAGTCAGTTTTAGGGAGAAGATTTTTTCCAGTGCATGGAACCGAACCATTCCAAGCTTTTAGAGACCAAGGAGGATTCCTCTCAAATTAAATCATTTGTTGAAAATGAGACACACTGCAAACAATGTTAGCATCTTCAAATTGTCCTTCATCTTCCTCACCCAAACTGCCCATCATAAAACTTCACTCACAACTTATAAAGAAGATAGCAAGTATAAGGAGTCATACACAATAAAAAGCAAAAATTCTTAGCAAATGGAAAGGAGAGTGATGTTTCAACTTTTACTCCCCAAATAAGGAAGGATATAGAGTCCTTTGGGAAAATGACTAATGTAGAAGGAGCAAAAGACTCTCTTTCCTGGAATAACAAAAATACACATATATTTTAATCTCTCTTCTGGCTTTCATAATGCAACTACATGCTTTTGACTCTCTGGTGCTGTCAGCAAAAATTAATTTTAAAGGTAGTACACATGAGTGACTTCAGCCTTTGCCTTAATTTAGTTTTTCACTAAGAGCCGAGATAAGACACAGCCGCACAGAAGCAGGATGGACGGCTCAATGCTATATTGTAGGAGATGATAGTGCTAAATTAATCATGTTCTAGCTGGAATTTGCAATTCTTTCAGAGATGCTCAAGACAATATAAAAAATTTAGTGGTAACAGTGAAAGTAGGCAGGAGGTTGTGAGGCAGAAAGCTTCAGAGGGCACTTTAAATGTGAAAGATGCATTACAGTTTCTCACACATGAACAAGATAGCATACCTTACTAAAAATATAATAAATACGGAGTGTATTCTGCCAGATGCAACTGTGAAGGGAGCGCTCTTCCAGTCAAATGTACTGAGTGTGATTGACACCCCTTGGCTTTGCTCTGATATGACTAAATATGAAAACGAACAGCCTCGGAATGATGTTTGCATTAGGAACAACATACCATTCTGTTACTCTCAGAAGCCCAGCAAATATATCAGAAGTTTTGGTACATATACTAGAAGAGCCAGTCTGTTCCTCAGTCAGGATTTCACTTTTCATTTGCTTTTCTGCTTCTCCTTTGCTTTTCTTCTTTTCATTTCATTTTCATTGCATTGTCTCAAAGCTTGCTCCGGCTACAAACATCAGGAGAATGAAGGGAGACGTAAATTACCCCACTAGTGGCTCACTGCTGATCGTCTGCTGCAATTTGAATAGATCAGTGCACGCCCGGCTGCAGCAGCAATAGGAGGGAAACAGACGTGCAGGTTCTCTTTGCTCCTGTACCACTCCATCCTTGCAAGGCTTTTCAACTCAAACACAAGTCTGCACAGCTCACTACTGCAGGAACCCTCTCCTAGCAGAAAGTAAAATGTAAAAGAAAAAACACCCCTTTAAATTTGGAAACAAATAACTAGTGAGTTTTCTTTTCCTTGCAAACCTACCTGCTGTAGTCAGTGGATCACAACCAGGTGTTGAAAGCTCCTGTGGGAGTTTCCAGAGCAATCAAAAGCTCTTCATCACAGCTCCAAAGTCACTCCATTTCTGAGGGTAGAAAAGATTGTTACTGAATTGATCAAGATTCGTGAACAAAGGGCTAAATAAGTTCCCCCTTTCCCATCTGGATGCAATATTGATGCATTTGAGCCAGAGGCTCTGCTGAGTGTCTTTATGAGTTTCTGAATGCAAGGAAGGACCTTTCCCTTACCCCAGTGGTGTCTTTCCCTTTTGGGGCTTCAGACAATTGGGGAAAATGACAACCTTTCACCAGAGAGACCCTGCACATAACCTTTAATCTTGACTATAAAGTGGACTGTAGTTATATACATGAATGTAAGGCTATGAGAACTGCAGGAAAGGCAGCCAAATATATATGCGAGGAAGACTTGTAGAGAACTTTTCCTGAAGATAGAGAATGAGTATACAGTTAACACAGAAGAGCACAGTAAGACAGCAATAGTGACAGTGCCAGTGAGAGACACTGTACAGTGTAAGGAAGCAGTTTCTGAAATCATTGCCTCATTATTTCAATTATTCTTGTATGTCCAGCTGCATCTTTCCATTTCTGGTTGCAAGACCTTCTATTGAAATTGAATTTTTCCCAGAGATCACAACAAAAATTACACCTCACACTTTAGCTTGGGAGCGAGTGGTCTTGGAAACAAGCAGTGCCTTAGAGGGTTCTTTTAGATCTCAAAATATCACAAATGAGCATCTGGAGTATACCATCCAGTTAAAAAGTATTTGTGACACTGCATTGGTGTAAATCAGCTAAAATGTAAGACTACCTCCAGGCTTAATTTTTTGACTATACTATTTATTCTGGGAGAAAATGTTGCAAAACTAGTAGTGTTAGAAATGGGAGGCTGAAAAAAAACTCTAATTTTTTCTCATTGACCCCTTTTGGCTCTTTCTCCTTTCACCCACCCATGCTGTTTCCTGGGGAAAAACAACCTAAGACCCCACAGGTGTCCTTCATATGTCTCTAACATGCCAGTAGCCCTGTAAGCAGATTATTTAAAGAGCAGAAAGAAGGGGGCAAAGGAAACTACTGGGCAAATAAGTTGAGTCTGTGCTGGCTGAGTCTAGTAAAATACTACCATTCAGGTTAATTGCAAGGGAAGACAATATTTTATTGTGTTACTGCTCATGTCTCAAAAGATCCACGTTTGAGTTACCTGAATCTGGTGATTGTAACCACTTAATACAGTGGGTATTAATAACTGTTTCATTACAATTGACTCATAATTTTTCAAATTCAATTTATGTATGAAATTTCATTTAACTAATGGAATTCATTTAATTATAGATTATGTGAGACCATATATGTTATTCTAAAAAAATTTAATAATTTGTAACCAAGATTGATAAGACTCACAAAAGATCTCACTGGATACATTTTCATTACAGTGTTCACAAAGTAACTAATAAATCATAAAAATTATTTAAAATTCTTTCTTTGCTTGCAGTATGCACACTGTTAAGTGTTGTAAAGACAATGGTGCCTATAAGTTTTTACCCATTCCAAAAGAAACGTATTTCTATGCAAAATCAAGCATATTCTCAGCTTCTAAGCTATTGTTTGTGTCTCAATAGCTTTGAACTCCTTTCAGTGTTTAAAAATATTAATCTGGTTTGGTATTTAGTATTCATTTATAAGTTTCCAATTCATAATAGACAAAGTGGAGACTAACCTAGCCAATTCCTGATGTAGAATAGATGGTACTAGTTTGTTAAAACAAGTTTTATTCTCTGTTTTAACCTTATTTCAAATGTCCTACACATTATTATTTCCTAACATTACTTATATAACATGTGGTGGGGGCGGGGAGGGGGGGGGCGTTTGGGTTTGGATTATTTTTGCTTTGTAGATAATTCACCTTGATGCATGAGCTGATTGCTTCGGTTACCGTGAATTGCAGAAGCAGTTTTATAAGCTAGATTCTCTAAGTCTCTCCTTGTGCAGTAAGTGAAAGTGTGACTGCAGCATGAAGAAGCAGCTGCTGTTTATGCCACCCTTCATCTGATCAGCAGGAGTAGCAGAGCAGAGAAGCCTTGACTGACTCCATTCAGCATGACCTGTTCAAGAACACTCAAGACTCTGGATTTCTCCTTCTGCACTGAGGTCTGTGCTGTTCCCATGTTATTATGGCTCCTAAGGACAGCGGTAGAACACTGTAAGATCACTGTGAATACTAATTAAAACGATGATAACTTGGACTTACCAAATCACCAAACCTCTCTTTTCACTGTGGACACATTAAAAGGAGGAAAAAAAGCCCTGTGCAAGTTGTCTTGTTATAAAATGATGTAAAAAGTTGAGGCTAGCTCCAAAGTCAGGCAGTTATGATAGGTTGCTCTTGAAAATGCTCCATTTGAAAACAAACTTTCAATATTATCAGTGCTTATAAAGGTGCCTTCTCACCTCTGCTTGACCAGAAGAAAAGGAAGGACCCTGGAGAAGACTGTATCATACTTCCAGAATGGTCCTAGAGAAATTGCTGCAAGACTATTTCCCAGGCCGGTGTCTCAGAGACCTCTGCTTTTCTCCAGGTGCGGTACAGCAGTAGTAATGCCTTCAAGGAGCTTTTTCCTTTTCACAGCCTTTCCAGTTCCTCCTTTCCATCACCCCTGCAAAACCTCTGTCATTACAGGCACAGGATTCTCCCTCTTGCTGTGATCCTTAAATTGTACTGTTCTTCCTGGTTTGTTTCCCTTTTTTTATGTTACTCTGCTGTATCTTCTCCACCTTTATTTTACTCATTCCTGTTTTTGCTTCTGGCTTTCAACACATTGGAGGTTTTTGCCAACCCTGTTCTTCTGCTGGTTCACCATCCCATCCAATTTCTTCTTCCCCAGAAACAGCTCCCACATCTTTATTTTCATCCTTACTTTATGGTCAATTACTCTCAGCATCCCAGGGTAGGGCTGTCAGCTCAATACATTCTCTGCCAAAGTGGTTTCTTCCTCCACATTGCTTTATCTTCTTCTTCTGTGCCTTTTCTTTCTCCTAAGCAAGACAAATGGAATCAGATAGTCCACAAAGTGATATTTACCCCATGTGAGTTCATGAGGTTGTAACGAGAACTTTGAAATTCTTTTGGAATATCAGACAACCTACTCTCAACAGCTTATATCTCAAAGACCTAATTAGAGACAATTCTCTAATGGTGGTTGTATGGCAAGAGTGATTTCTGGTAAAGACATCATTTATTGACTTTTGCCTGCTTTGAACAATTTCAGATTTTCAAGGAGACTGGGATTCCACGGTCCATATTGTAATTATTACTGTGGCTTTTCTTCAGCTGACTGCATGAAGACGTAAGAGGGGTGGAGCATCAAATAAAGAAATGAACCAGAGAGAATCACTAATCTAAGAGTTATACATGCATATAAAATCTAACATGATAAAGGCAAAGCTTTTTAGTGGCAGTTCTGGCTCTTTCTTCTACTCTTAGCCATGATTCTTTCCACTTGTTTGATTTGTGATAGATATTATTTGTGCTTGATCTTTGCCTAAAGAGTAAATGCTATTTTATTAAAGTTAGTGTAAAAGTGGAACAACCATGTTAACATAGGGATGTATTCCAGCCTGCTACACCCGGGAGCAGAGTTTACTTCAGAGGAGTATTCAGCTGAGGCTGTTTGTAGAGCTCCTCAAAGGATGCCTCTCTCTTGTGATGGCGATAGCAATGCCTTCTCCTGTCAGTTCCCATTAGCCAATGGCAGTGTAACATTTCCCCTACTGTGAGTAGCAGGGACGGTAGAAACTGTACTTTTTAATTAGGAAATATCATTAATTCAGACATTAGTCTGGGCTGGAGCTCTGTTCATGGATGCTTCATTTATGCTGCTGCCCCTCATTTCCCATTCTGATTGCGTCTACTCTTTAAAGTTGACCCTGATTTGAGGGATGGTGGAAGGTGAGGTTCTTTGTGGTGTCAGGAATAAAAGTTTAGAATAAACTAAGTTTGAAGCTTAATTTAAGTTTTCCATTAAAAAAAGGGTAAGAACTCGATTTTATGCTGAATACAATAAAATACCTTGATTTTAGAAGCTTAGGAGAAAAACAAGGACATGAAAAGGTACATTTGCAGAGAAAGAGTCTTTGTCCTTTTTTGTGGTAACCTATTGATTAGGGCATGCATCCAGAGTGTGAGAGATCTGGACACCAGCTCCTTCTCCCATTAATATTTAATAATTATACAGAGGCAAAAAGTAGATAAAGAGAAATTAAGAACCTGGTACGATTGCACTGGCAATCTGGGGCAATGGGAGACTGACCGTTAAATATTACCACACAGAAGAGTGAGTTGAACCTAGAGCTCTTATATCCTGGCAGGTCCTAAATATCAGGTTACTAAGTAAAGGAAGAACACCTTTTCTGCTAATATCTCCTACCACAGTTTACCAGCTCTCCTCTCTTTCTTCACCCTCATTTACTGCATGGTAACAGGTCAGGAAAATGCTTGAAGAATGAGACCTACATATCTGAAAAATAACTAATGAAAAATAATATACAAAGGTTTATAACTTTGCCCTTGCTCAGCACTTCTGGGGAGTAGTTGCAGAGGTGTGTAAACATATTCTAATAAAAATAACACCATTGTGATTCAAATTAGTGTTGTATGTTTCATAGAAAATGAAATCAGGAAATTCAGCTGAAAAGTTCTCCGCTAAATTTAAATAAATCTCCTTAGGAAAAAAAAAAAAAACAACAATTAAAGAGACACATGCAAAATAACTAAAGGCAGTATTAATTCAGAATTTAGGAACGATAGGCATTCATGCATTCTTTTCTCTTATATAAATATGTGTACCTATATGTATATATTTCTATTATATGTATTTTATGGCATGTATTTATAGACTTTCAGCTAGGCTTATTTTCCTTTTACTGTTAAGTTTTTCAGCAATTGAAAACATTTTTAGTTCAAATGTCTTTCTCTTATATGCAGTATATTCTGTTCTGTATTATCAAGGAGAATTGTTAATGAACAACAAATTAGTGTACGTATTTAGACTTGCAAACAAACAGATGTGACCAATCAGTTTAAGTGCATCCACAGCAATCCTTTTTCTCCTTTCTACTGCCCTAAAATAAATCTGACTCCTTGGTCTGTGCCAGGCACAGAGACTTTAAGAACAAACAGGAGCAAACTGCTCAGCACCATAGTCAGATCCTGAGGCTAGAATTCACGTAGCCTGACTTAATTATAAGGTGCAGAGAAAACAGTCCTCTGAAGTTATGTAGCTGTTCCCAGTCTGCTGGAGCAGTTAGGTGCACTGTTTCCTCAGTGGAAAGCAGTGAGAGTATTGCAAAGTCTCAAAAATCAGGAGATTATGTCCAAATTTCGATAAGGTTCTTTCCTTTGGGATCCTTTGAAAGCATCTCCCCCTTCCATTGGTGTTATTGAGAAAGGAAGCCCCTACGGCTGTAGGATGAAGTCACTCATACTAAAGTTTCAGGCAAAATGTCTGTGTTAAGCAGACTGTTTTTAATATTTTGTTTCTACATGTTTTGCAAGTAGAGTCTGGGATACAAATATACATAATTTGGCCACATACCTTTGATTTTGACCACACTACCTTTGATTTTGTGGGCTGATAGCTGGAGTCAAAGCTGTCTACATTTTACTCTCAGAATACCTTCCAGAGGAGATGATAAATAATCATGAAGATGGAGTGAAAATAATCTTCTTTAGACCAAACATTTAAAAGCACTAACGCCCGGAATGCTCTCAAGGTTGCGACAGTGCTTTTATGTGTGCGGGATCCCTGCTGGGATGAGTTGTATAACTCTCCCAAAGGACAGAGTCCTAGCTACTGCAGATAACCTATTTCTGCTGGCTCCTCTAGGACGAGAGTTTCCCCAGGCGTGGTGTGGTAGCGTAGACAAGGATAAAAGGCTACACAGAGGGCCTTTCTCCGGGATAACAGCCGTTTATTGCAAATCCAGTGTTGCTTCATGAGGGTCCAGCGTTATACAGATGGCTGAGTAACCCAGAAGAAAGAGCAAGGTGGAAGCCCTGCAGGGCTGTTTTAAAGGGAGATGGGATCAGGAAACACCCAATGGGGAATGGCATAGTTCAGAGTGATCAGTGGAGAAGAGCTTTCCAGGGCATGGCCATATATGGCATCTGAGGTATGGGTACGGGTAACACAAGGGCAATATGGGATTTTACCACAGCTCAGGCAGAGAGTTCAGATATTGGAAGAAGGCTGAGGGCTTAGCTTGGGCTTTCTTCCCACCAAAACCTGAAGCTCAAAAGCAGCAGCTTCTGCCAAGCGCACTGCTACAAACATTCATCCGAATTACTTAATTTTGAAAGGTTTTTTAAGAAATCCACCATGTAAACCCAATTTTGTGTATACCTCTAAGGGTGTATATGCAAAAAAAAAAAAAAAAAAGTTCTGTGTATTTAAATAATAGGATTGATCTGCAGTTCTTTATGGGACTTTGCAACAGGGCATTCACAAGTTGACAGCCTCCTCCACCTCTTTAATGAGCAGACATTTAAAGAAAGCTCAGACAAACAACAATAAAAGTGAAATTCTTTGAGAAGTACTGCTTTAGCAGCAAGTACTTTACCTTCAGCAAACCAGTGTACATGGAGGAGTGTCGCACTAACCACAAGCCGCCTGGTGGCTGGGCAGGCGACAAGGTTTGGTGTCCCAGCAGTGGGCAAACCAAAGTCCTGTCAGCAGCTGTCAGTGCTGCCTGCAAGTAGCTCAGGGTAAGGCTGTCTGCAGCAAGGTTGTTGCTAAGCAACAGGCGAGGGTGAAGGAAGAGAGGGGGACCTTCTCTTTGCCTGCAGTCCCAACTTTATTTCAGCCTTGGGGGGCAGAAGGTCCAGTCGAAAGGAGAGACAAAGGAGAAGAGCCCTGGGGAGCAGTTAACAGCCCCTTTTTAAACAGGGGCGGAGAAGAGGAGGAACAAAGGGGCAAACCAATAGGGAAATGACGAGGGGTGACAGGGAGCAAATAACAAAGGATTAGGGGAGGAACATATTTGAATCAACCAATGGGGAACTGAACTGAACAGAACTTTCTGGAACTCAATACATAGGCAATGAAACACATGAATAAACATAGGAGTCTAAACCAATAGCATTATGGGAACAGAGAGGTTTCTAGCAGGAGAGGAGGAGATGCTACTAGAGGGACACCCAGGGGGGAGTAGCCTTAAACCTTGGTCTCGCCCTCGGATCCACCCTCAGGGTCAGAGTCCTGGGTGGGGAAATCCACCCACTGTATGTCACTCAGCCCCAAGGTGGGCTGGGTCACCGCAACAGAGAGGTTTCTGTCATTTGTAGTTTGTATATTTCCCAAACAGAGGAAAAGAGCATGTGGACTGGAAAGCATCCCAAAAATTGGAGGCATGGAATACAGGACATTACTCTTTCAGAAAAAGTACTTCGAACTACATCTCAAAGGAGTGAACCCCTCTCTTATCCTGATTGAACCCCTAATCTATGAATCTGTAGAAATTTGGATCCTGCAAATACTTGTGCCCATGTCTACTTGGTTTTAAGCACCGGCAGCAAGTCTGAAATCAGCCCACCAGCATGCCTGGAGCTCAGGTTACAGGAGCTCTTTGCAGGGCTGGGCACACTTGCTGCCTGTGCCTTTTAAGTGAGCCACTATATAACGGTGGTGTCAAGGGGGAGGACGTGGGGCACTGACAGCAGCAAAGGCTGCAAGTAATAAAAAGTGCTTTTCTAATTGGCTGCAATAAGGCTTAAATTTTCTAATAAATAACATTCACACACATCACAAATAAGCCCTAGGTGAATGTTCCAGTGGAGGTATTTATTTGGTATACTGAACAGATTACATTTACAGAGTAAATGTAGAGTTATACTGCACAGCAGGGAAATCACTCTATGTGGAGTGACAGGGCAATGGTCTTGTAGCAGTCCCCCTCACAGCAAAGCACTTAGGCACGTGAGGATCGATTTCAGTGGAACAGCTCAAGCTTAGTATTATGGATGTCTATTGCTGAATTGGGTTGTGGAGCGATGCAGAAACCAAGCAACCTTTAGGAAAGTATTTATAGGATCCAGGTGGGGTGTGATAAGCCCAAGATCAAGTGAAAGAGGAAGACTGATTGCTTGCTTCCTTGTTCTTAATATTATGCCCTTGCTTTACAGGTATAACTGTCAAAAGAACTGAATTTGTTTTTTAAGTGTGTTAACAACTGCATTCCACAGAAGTGAAAATGTGCTCTGTCAAGTGAAATACACTCACAACAATTAATTCATTTTTTAATTAAGAGATTTCATACTATTTCATACCTTAAGCCATGCAGCTGCTAGTGTTTACTGCATCTCCCTGTGTATGTGTGTTTGGTCTTTCTATCAAAATGTTCTCCTCCGAGTATTTTTTTTTTTTCTGTTCCGTGCTGGGATGCATGAGGGAATAAGATGAAACCTGACTAATATTGTTTGGTAATATGGTTGTTTGCAGTTTATTTGTTCTCTGGTGGATTTTATTATGGCTGCTGAATTTTTACTCATTAGTTTAATGGTGGTTATTTTGCAGATTTCTTTTATTCTGTATTTTTTATTGAAACCTTATTCACAATACCACAGTGACTTCACTATGCTCTTCATGATGCAAAATTTAATTAGATACTAACTAAGTAAGTGGTCCATTGAAATATTATTCAGATTGTTCAGGGAAATGTTTTGGTAAACATTTTCTTTGGAAGTTGACTTTTTGGTAAGGGAAATGGAAACAGACAAATGAACACTGCTGTTTATTTTGTCTCTCAGCATGCAAAGGGTGAGATAGTGTGCATCTGAATTACATCTCCATTTGCAGTGGGAGAAAGGACCTTGCCATTAGAGGAATCATAGCATCCATTTATTATGCAGTTCAGGTCTAGACTGCCTATACTGTAGTCCATCAAAAAGTATTTTAGGGGAAAGATGCTCATAATAAAGCAGGGAGCTCCACTGTTTGAATGATGATGATGATGATGCACTGTAGTTGCCAAAGCCACATAATACACATTGCTGGAAAATGTCCCATAAAAAATTTTGAGCTGGAAATAAAGATATACATTGTGTGTATTTAAGTATGGCTCTGTTCACTAACAAGAGAGGCTTTAATTATACATGGGTTTTCACAAACAAGTTAGTTCAGAGAGTGTTCAATTCACAAAGGTCTCTTTCTCTATACTCTGGGCTCTGTGTTCTAAGCAGTTTTGCAGCTATTGAAACAGCTGCACAATTTTTGATTTGATCATGGATACTTTTAATGTGCACATAAAGTGAAGAGGAGAGGGAGGGAACACTTCTGTGCCAGCTCCACACAGAAGAGTGAGCCAGCTTGGTATCTGAAGAATATTGAGCGGGTCTTTGCTGACCAAATGGAGCCAGAAATCAGACCTCCCTAAGTCACACACACAGCTTTGATGCCAAGCAGCTGGCCAAGTGGTAGTACATCCTTCAGTGGTAAAAGGGAGGGAGAGAGACTTGTTAAGTCTCTTATTAAGGTGAATGGAAGAGAAAAGGTCAACTTTTCGAAGGTGAGAATGGCACGTGAAGTAAAGGGATTCACAGAAATGTCAGAAATACAAGGGAAGAAAATTTCTCTTTCAAGACAGTGTGCTGAAACCTTTCAGACAGAGATCTGTGGTCAAGCTGTCCCTCATCCCCCAAATAAACAATTTATTTCCGTATTGTGAGGATCCTTTCTGCACTCAAGGACTCCCTGGTCTGAAGCATCAGCTGCTTTCTGTTGAGGTGTAGCCACAGGGAAATGCAGTCAAATATTGTGGTGCTCATGCACACACACAGTGTGGAAATGTTGCTATCGAGAATGCACGTTTAAGCCAATGCTACAGATAAAGGGGAAATTGAAGTGGGAGGCAGAGTTCCAGCCTAAAACTCCACCAGGAACTACTATTCTTCGATGCTACCATTCGGCAAATTAGTAATCCTGCTCTGGGAGAAGTTCATCTGGGAGCTGAACTGGGATAAAGGACAGGGACTTAGGGGAATACGGAAAAAGTGAACTCTTCAGCACCGTTAAGGGGATTTATTTTCCTATGTTAAAGCACATGTTGCTAGCTCAAAAAGGAAGCCAAACCCAAGTGAAATTCAGGGTTCTGGATGGAAAGATGGCCATGTCCAGGAAAGACAAAATGGTCTCAAGATACCTTATAGAAGAGACTTGTGTCTCAAAGAACTAATCAGCTGGTTCTCTGGTAGTTCCAAAACCTGACAGATTTTCCACCAGCAGAGTAGATAATACCTCATTTGTTAAGAATTTACATCTTCAGGCACAGGTCCTGTGTCAATTGCCTGTAGTGTCAGTACTTGCACTGCATCCTTTCTCTCCCCTGGTTCAGGAATAGAACTGATTTATATAAACATTTAATTGTACAACACTTGTTAAACTGTAGCCACTTACCAAATGGAGTTAAAATTTGGTAATTTATTTGTTACTATTATTATGAGGAGTAAAGATACATATGCATATATGTGTGGCAACATGTACATACACAGATGACGACAGAGCACTATCATGTGAGTTTCATATCCTTGGGAAACCAGATGAGTTATAACATTTCATTCAGAAGAAAATAATTACGTTTGTCTTTTGTTGATCTGAAAGGCTGAGAGTTTGAGTTGTTTGAAAAATATTAATAAGATGCTAATAAATTAAGAATTTTGGAAATTAACTAGATATTTTAATATTTTCAGGCTTTTTTGCCCCAAAGTAATTGCAAGACTACCTTAGTATTGCCAACTTTGTGGTTCTCAGCCCATCCCAAAACTCCAGTGTAAAAATTAAATGTAAATCTCAAAAAAAAAACCAAAAACAAACAAACAAACAAAAAAAACCAAATTCCACACCCTACCAAAAAAAAAAAAGCCTAAACAAAAAACAAACAACAAAACAAAACAAAGCAAAAACAAACCAAAAAAACCAACAAAAGTGCCTTTCTGTCAGAGAGGTGGAATGCATGGTGCTGTCTTCCAATGTCCTCTTAGTTAGATGGACAAGACACCATCATTTCTGGAAAAAGGACTTTCCCCATTTCCCTTCCCTGAAGTGAGTGTGGAGATAAATAGCACCTGTGGGAATTCATGCCTGATAGCTGTTGGAGTCATTGAATCTGTTAGGGAGATCCTAGAAGGCATTTTTCCTGTGAGAGCCAGATTGGACAGGGAAAGCAAAAAAAAACATTGGAGGGGATGAGGGTGGAAGAGGTGACTATTAAGTCCCTGTTATCTATGTCAGGGTCAGCCCCTCCCTCCCTCTCGCCTCCATGCACACATATTTAACCAACTGGCACTTTCACTTGCAAAGAGAGAGCATCAGTTTTCTCTTGTGTGCACTATTTCAGGTTTCAGCAGTGCTTGAGTTGTGTTGCTTTTAAATGTTTAAATTTTATTCACAAAGCTTAATTGGGAGTTTTTCCTACCTTACTGGAGCTATGATAGGAAAAGTTTAAAAATATTAGCAAATTGCCACTAGCAAGTAATTTTTACAGCATGAGGCACCACAAGTTCTCTTTTCAGGGCCAGCAGTCAAGTACCATGGTGAATGAACAGTGAAATTGTGTTTTCATTGCACTCACCACAACAGTGTCAGAGACAAGGGACACCGGACCTCATCCCATTCTCTTTTGATGGAGTTAAATTAGGTAATATCAATCTTTTATGTTTTTTAAAAACAATGGAGTAACTGATGACACTAGAGATGGTGTCTATTGTAACATGTTTTGCACAGGTCTGCCCCAACATGACTCTTTGTAAAGCGTGTGTGATGCTGAAGGTGACATGCCTGATTCCTGCTCACGATTCATCAATGTCCCAGACACAACAGTGGGAACTCTGTTCCTTCCTATTCCGTTCTGCTTCCCTCTCACTCCCTGCCTGGTGAAATTCCTCGCTGAAGACACTGTATCCACAGTTTCTGGTATCCAGTGCTGCAGACGGGCTTTACTCTGTCAAACTTGCTACACTGAATAGTGTAATAGGAGTGCCTCTTCCTTCGAGCTCTGGCTGAAGCCAAAGAGGTTTCACAAAAGGAGGTAGAGATAACAACCAAACGTGAAATTGCAGAGAACTCGAGGATGTCTTAATTAGAACTGGGCTCCTTCATCAAGTGATTGGGTCAGGTGCCTCTCTCTGGAAAAAAAATCCAAATGCATAGCACGTCCCTCAACTTGTATCTGTGTCACTCAGCTTGTACCTATCCCTATACACTTTACCAGCTGTGTGGTGGCTGTGTGCCAAAGATGTGTTTTTATCAGTCTGGAGGAGATGGTTTCTAATAAAGGTTGGTACAAGCCTCTTCTGTGGAAGCCACTGCCACACAGATTATGTAGGTCCCTGTTGAGTCTGCCTGACTCATCCTACCGTAGTATGTTTGGGATTCTACCATAAAATGCACTCCCCAGTGAGGTCAGTACATGTTACAGTTACTTCCAAGAAGTAATTTCAGTCCTTCTACTGTTTCAGTTCTTCGTGGTAACACTCTACCAGAATTTTGTGTGAAAGATCAGCTACTGTATAGGAATGTGGAAAGCTAGGGGTTGATCTGGATATTACTTCAAAACACATGTCTCTGTATTAAAACTTAAACTGAGTTATAGGGAAGGTCTTAGAGGGAAAAGAAAGAAGCATGAGTCCATTTGCAAAGTGACTGTGCTTCATAGTCTTTGATCTCAAGAGGTGCAGACATGGGAAAGTTCTTACATGAACAGGCATGGGAAAGTTCTTACATGAATAGGTCAGCCTTTTTCTGTGTAGTCAGGGAAAGATGACACTTGCATGCAGCCATTTTAGGATCTGGGGTTTTGCAAACGTACTGGAGGTGTGCCTGTGGATCTCCTTTAACACAGTGCCACTCAGTGATTGGGATGCAGCATGACGAGGGGAGAGTAACACGGCTTCCATGAAGGAGCAGACATCTGTCATAAATCCGTTCATTTATTTTCACTCTTCTGAGGGTGGGGCACAGGGATTTGTTTTGGTTTCAATTGCATTTGGTTTATTTTTCACACTAATAGTTTGGAAAAAAATTTTTCTTCCAGTCATCAGAGTTCATAAAGCTATTACTAGTTGAAGTCAACATGCCTCTTAGGTTAAAGCCTTTTACTCACATATTTACACATCAGTGTTCCAGACATCTCTCTCTTATGCTTTGCCTGCAGCCTATTTTGTATTTAAAGCTGTCTTTGCACCCGACATGTAGCTTGTCTGAATCTTACTGAATAAAATGAAAATTAGCTTCAGAACTAGGGCACAACAACTGAGCTTCTAAATTTTGTCTTGAATATATCTTGAGTCTCAAGCTACATTTTCTGCATTTTACATTGTGTGAGCTTTCCAAGAGCATGAATATCCCTTGTAGGAGGCACTACTAATGATGTAAGGTCTCCTTTGCATAATATTCCCTGCCTGTAAGTTTTATTTTCATTACAAAAATTTAGGACTAATAGGGTCTTCCCAGTCTTTTAAATCCAATTCGGTATTATTTAGGATAACTGGGGAGAACATCTTGTCTCTGTCAGGAATTTGACAAACTCTGCATTAAAACTGTTCCTTCAGTAGCTTTGCCCAAATTTTTCATGTGGGAAAACTTTCTCCTTGTTCTTGTAATCAATAGAAGAAACTATTGTCATCTCTCATGTAGGTTTATCATGAGCAAAACTTATGGCATGGCTGAAGCTCTTTTGTTTCCCCCAGAAGTCACCCTGATAGACTTCTAGAAGACAGTCTTGTCCTGGTTTAGTCCTTGCTTTAGTGTCTTAATTCCCATTCTAAATGTAGGCTTACACCGTCTTATTGTCTCTTATGATAGAAAAATTATATTATCACTTAGAAGAAGGTTAATTTGGAAAGTTACCTAAGCTAATACTACAAGTTATATTTATGTTGTCTCACTGGTGAATATGAGATCAGGTATCAAGTTTTTTGGGTACATTCCACCTTTTTTAATAGTTTCAGAAATGGTAGTATTTGAAAGATCTCTTCTACTGATGATTGCTTTGTACTTTCCCACCATTTGCAGTAATAATTGCAAAAGCAAGTGGTGGAATGTGAGGTTTTAACCCATATTTTATGGGTCACAAATGGGCTCTAAAAACACTGCAGTCTTGCAGTTTCATCTAGAGATAATTATTAGATAATGCTAGTACTAAATTACTTGCTGCTCATATACTTCTTAATATTCACTACCCACAGGTAATTATTCCACCATTTTAAAGAGAAAGTACATTTGACACTATTAGCTACCACTTTTAGGATCTGTACACACAATGAGCAAGCCATTGTCCCAGCGTTGCAATCCAGAGGAAGAGTCCTCACTGTGTCGTATTGCTTCTTCATCCCTGATGCATTTTGTTCAAACTGCTCAGGGTTCATGCAGGTGTTAGAGAGGCCTGAACTTGCCCTTGTTCGTATCATGTCCCAAATGCACTTATGTCTCCATCAAATGCCTGTGAGGCTTTTGGTGCATAAAACTTGTTTTGGTGCAGCTGACTTGTTCAGATGACTCCTACCTGATATAGTAAGAACTCACACAAGACAAAATTTTTTCTCTTAAGGTAGGACTCAAAGACAGAAAGACAGGTAATAAAGCCATTTTGATGGCACAAGCATAAACTATTTAAACTCCCTATTGCTTGGAAATTGAGGAAGATTACCGACTTGCTTTTTTAGAAAAGTTGACTCTCTTGGTGATGACTGGTGTTAATCATTTTACTGAAGTGTAATCAACAACATCATCACTTATAACTTACATGCAGGGTAGACTGCACTATATTTCTAATCAAATCCATATTGTCCGTGCTTGCACATTCCAGAGACCTCAAACTCACATCTCTGTTTTAAGTTATAATCAACTCAGGCAACCCAAATTCTTTGCACACTACCACAGATCTGGCTGCCACCTAGAGAACAGTTCTCTTATGGTCAGGTAATTTAAATGACAAATTTAATAGTAAATTAAATGACTCCAAAACACACCCTTTACCTCCATGAAAGCAAGTTTGGAAAGAATAATACCTTGACAGTAATTTCATTGTTAATGTATTGTGCTGAAAGCTCTGCATGAAGTTGGTTCTGTCTCTGACAAAAACATTTAGAAGTAAACAACATAAGTGCCAGGGTAGCCTTGACTGAAGCATCCAATATCTCTGTGAGAAAAGGTCTTCTGCAGAAGTTTTTGCAATATCTTATCACATTTAGTAGTGGCATCCATAGTAGGGCTACAGAGATGGTGAAGGGTCTGGAGGGGAAGCCACATGAGGAGCAGCTGAGGTATTTGGTTGGTTCAGCCTTGAGAAGAGGAAACTGAGGGGACACCTCACTGCAGTCTACAACTTCCTCATGAGGGGAAGAGGAGGGTCAGACACTGATCTCTGCTCTGTGGTACTCAGAGACAGGACATGAGGAAAGGGCCTGAAGTTGTGTCAGGGAAGGTTTAGGATGGATATTAGAAAAAGGTTCTTCACCCAGAGGGTGGTTGGGCACTGGAACAGGCTTCCCAGGGATGTGGTCACGGCACCAGCCTGACAGAGTTCAAGAAGTGTTTGAAAAATGGTCTCAGACACGTGGTGTGACTCTTGGGGTGGTCATTTGCAGGACCAGGAGCTGGTCTGGTGATTTTTGTAGATCCCTTTCTACTCAGGACATCCTATGATTCTGTGATCCAGATTCATTTTCTAGGCAAATGTTTTTTCTGTAGATACACCTACTGCACTGTACCTCTTATGCTTTTGTATTAAGATCCAGAATCCCTCGAAAATAAAATTTAAAATCCTTTAAAAAAATCTATGGTATTGTGTAAAGCCTCAAAAGAAAAAAGAAAAAAAAACCTCCAACACCTGCTTCAATTTCAACACCTGATTACCAGTAAGACTGGCTGAGTCACATTGATAAAACTATACTCATTCCTCAAAACTGAGCCTTAAGGAGTTCCCCTCTACTGAAACCACCAAAGCCAGTGTGGCTTTAACACTCTGTTAAGTGTGTTGGGACTGCACTTTCCATTGCTGGAGACATGAAGAAATCCAAGGGGCCTCTGTATCAGTATCACCCTTTTTGGTTTCAATTCCCCCCTTTCCAATAAGATTCAAGCAGACACCCCTTACTAAAACTACTGCTGGCAGAGGGAGGAGACTTGTCAGAGCTCTGCCTGGAAGCTCACAAGCCATGCTAGCATGGTATCTGTGTTAGCATTTCTTTCATGAGTACTTTAGTCATCCCAAATTTTTTGAAAGACTTGTCATTGTTTCTCAAGTAGATAAAAGCTTCATTACATTTCAGGCTACCAATGCTGCCTTCTTCATGAGTTAGGTGATGTTAAACACTACTAAAAATTGATAAAGAATCAAATCGTTGCCTAATTTACAAAATAACAGTCAACTGACAACACATTAAAAGGCTGATAAGCCTTCAAAATTATTGCAGTGTGTTTATTTTTTAGATCATTTTTAGTCTTTGAAATGTCAAACATAGTGATCCATCTGAGCCACAAATGTAGATGAACATACACAGGACTGTCATCCTCTTGAAGAAGAGTTGAAAGCAATTGCACATGGATTCATTACAGAACTTATACCTGTTTTGCATGAAATTCATGAAGAACAATGTAACCAGACAGCCTCAGTTCTGTTACTCAGTTGGTTTAACTTTTGAGAAGAATACCCATCTTTTAACTAACATCCATTCAGGAATGCAGTGAAACCAGGGTCATTGCAACTGCCCCCTCCTGTTGCTGAAGCTTTTGAGCATATGGCTGTCATCTCACATTTAGAATCACAGAATCATAAAAAGGCTTGGGCTGGAAGAGATCCTAAAGATCATCTAGTTTGATTTCCCAGACATGGGCAAGGACACCTTTCATTAGACCAGGTTGCTCAAAGCCCCATTCAATGTGGCCTTGAACACCTCCAGGGATTGGGCATCCACAGCTTCTCTGGGCAACCTGTGCCTGTGTCTCACCAGCCTCACAGTAAAGAATTTCTTCCCATCTAAACCTACTTTTTTCCGGCTTCAAATTCCCTCTTATCCTGACACTACATGCACTTGTGAAAAGTCCCTCTCCAGCCTTCTTGTAAGGCACTTTTGGGGACTGGAAGACTGCCCCAAGGTCTCCCTGGAGCCTTCTCTTCTCCAGCTTGAAGAGCCCCAGCTCTCTCAGCCTGTTGTCATAGCTGAGGTGCTCCAGCACTCTCATCAGTTTAGTGGCACCCTCTGGGCTCGTTCCAGGAGGTCAGTGTCTTGTGTTGTGTTTCTAATACCATTCTGAGGCTTTGTATGTATACACTTCTAAAGCAAGAGCCCAAACCAAGTTTCCTACAGCCATGTTTGAGTCCCCCAAAGGAGTTGAGCTTCTGCAGCCACAGGACTTTACAAATGCATGCATGCTCACCAGTTCTGTGTACAGATAGTCTGGGAAACTAAGGAACCCTGGGAATATGCAGTCCAGCATGTGGGCTCTGTAGAAAGTGTTGCTTTTAAATGCAATTTCTTGAATGACTCTGGTTGTTACAGGTTTTCTTGCACAGGCTTATGCTTTACAGTAGAAAAAAGCTGAGCTTCTTGACCCCATGTGAGTGATGAATATTGCATGGGAGAAAACAGAACTAAAATTATATCAGAGTATAAAAGTGGAAGGGTGGAGAACCTGCAAGTCCTACCCAAGCTGGAACTCTCAATATGTATGGTGTCTGGAGAAGGTTGCTGTATTGGTTCTAACTGAGGTAGAGTTCAGCAGCCCTGCCAGTGCAGTGCTTCAGTTGATAACACAGCAGTGTTTTGGCTACTGCTGAGAAGCACTGTCCCTCTAACATTCTCCCCCATCAAGGGGCAGGGAGTCTGCAAGACCTTGGGAGGGAAAACAAACAGGCCAGCTGACCCAAAGGAACCAAAGGGATATTCCATACCATATGACATCAGCTCAGATATAAAAGCCAAAAGAGAGAGGAGGAAGAGGGGGCATTCTGTAATGTCTGCCTTCCGGAGGAACCACTACGCATGCTGAGGTCCTGCTTCCCAGGACGTGCCTGAACATTGTTTGCTGATGGGAAGTAGAGCTTGACTTTCCTTCTCTTGCTTATGCACGTGCAGACCCTTGCTTTTGCTTCTCTATTGTTTCAATAAAAACTGCCTGATCTCGACCCACTGATTCATCTTGTCCTTTCCCCTGTCCCTCTGGGGAAGAGAGCTAAAGGGCGGCTTAGTGGGCACCTGGCACGTAGCCAGAGTCAAACCATCACAGTTGCGAAAACATTTCACTGTGTTACTGCAAACACTGGGTGCCAACAAAAGAAGGAAACAGAGAGTGTGATTTTATTTCTGAATAATTTTACTTTTTAAGTAATTTTTCTATTGACTTGGGGAAAATGATTAATTATAAACTCACAGTAGATATAGCCTGGTGTGTGGTGAATTTTAGAGAATCATAGAACTGTCACAGTTGGAAAAGACTTCTGAAACCACGTTCAGCTTTCGACTGAATACCATCACACCAATTAAACCGCATTATGAAGTGCCACACCTATTCATCTTCTGAACATTTTCAGGGATGATGACTCCGACACTTCCCTGAGGAGCCTGTTCTAATGCTTAACCCCTCTTTCAGTGAAGAAATTTTTCCTAAGAGCCAATCTGAACCTCCCCTGGAACAAATTGATTTCCCCTTGTCCTATCATTAGTTGCCTGGGAGAAGAGGTTGACCCCCACACCATATATATTACTTCACCTCAATTGTAAGAATAGATTGGAATTTTTTTTCCTCAGTTGAATGGTGCACAGTGGTTTCATTTAATAAAGTGGAGTAGCAATAATTCATACTATTTTATTTTTTGGGAAACCATATTCTTTTTATCTCTAGTATCCCATTTAAACAGACTTATTATAGATGGGTTAGGGAATTTTAAAATGACATAACAAAAAATGCAATTTGTTTCTTTCAAGCTAATCCAAGGAACTATATTTTTGATCAATCACAGAGAAAACAGGTAGAGAATTCACTTCAATAAACAATTTCAAAAACTGTGTGAGCAAGACTAGAATGCTGTATACAGAATGAAGGATGCAGAATCCTGTCATGTCATATCTGAAAACATCACTAAAATGAGTTATTAAATATGATTAATAGATTGAAGATGAAACATTTGTGAGATTGTCAGTGCTAGACAGAAAGCTTATGTTTAGGCTCTTGCTAGCAAAGCACTCAATAAGATGTTTAAATCTTGGTGAAATCAGTAGAGGTTAAAATCCATGTATAATGCCAAAAGATGTTCCTACTTTCTTTGTTGAATACATACAGACTTGAATGTATGACTTTCTGAATATGGCTATCAATGTGAATATAATTTCAATTTTTTTTTCAAGAGTTGTACTTATATTACAAAACTACAGACTCAGTGGATGTGCAGTTTTGGTCCCGATTTGCTGTTATCAATAAAAGTGTGCCAGAAGCAATTGTCTCAAGAGACTACAAAGAGAAATATATTGGAGGCATCTCCAAATAAAAGTCTGTAATTAGTAACCATTACTTCAAGTGTGTTTATAATGAAAGGTTAATTATCACTAGATTTAAATCAAACAAAAAAGCACCAAGAGTTTTCTTTCTAAAATGAAGGATTAAACTGATAATTTTACACTTCATTTCGGGCTTTTGTCACTTCTTGTGTTTCTAATGTAGAGCGTTTGTGTTTATTCCTAGTAGCAAATATTCACATTGTTTTGACTGGGAACTGCTGCAGTGCCTCTGGGGGTGGCTGACGGCCGGGCCCGGCCCCATTGTGCCGGAGCCGCGGGGGCTGGGCCCTCCCCCCGCCACGATGCAGCCGGGGGTAGCAAGGCCCGGGTTGCCACAGGGTGTCCCCGCCCAGGGCGGCAGGGGCAGTCCCGAAAGGGCAGCTCATTGGTTGCTCTGCCGTGCAGGGACAGCCGAGTGGTTGGGCGGTGCCCCTGTCAGTCATTGCAATCCTCCGCAGCGATTGGCTCTCTCCTGACTGCCCGCCCCTCGCTTCTGTGCTATAACAGACACCCCTAACAGCCATTTTACGTCTTTATCCGCATGCTCCAGAAATAAAAACCTGCTGGCAATAAGTGGAAAAGAACCCTTCCTCGTCTCTTTACTTCCCTGCTTGAATTTAACCGCTGTGCGTGAACTGAGCCAAGATTCTGCGGGAGCTCTGATGCCGGCTCAACAAGCATGAGACCGCTGCTGAAGGCTCCGAGTTACTCACACTTTTTACCCGCGACAGGGAACCGTTGATACCAGCAAATTCTCCATCATGGATTGGATGGCCAGTTTTCAGTAAGATCTGGTATGTAAACAGACAGACATATGTTGTGCTACCTCTTTTCTCTTAACGCCCTTCAGGGATGGAGACACCACAACTGAAGATGCTTTACCAGATACCACATCCTATAAGCTGTGGTATGTTGTCCTTGGTTGGAACATGTCCAATGTGTGTGTGACAGATTTGTACGTTTTGATGTGGCTGAAAGCTTCCAGTGGAAACTTACATTCAGTACACTGTATAACCTAACTCCCAAAAACTTCCCCTGTTGTCATATTTAATGCATGCATTCTCTCCTGCAAGTTCCATGTATTCTCTCCATGCAAACGCATTGTTCAGCATTGCAAGGAAGCAAGTTTGGTACACTTGAGCCAGTGGTTGTTTGGGGTTTGGGTGCTCAATTCTGAGAAGCCTTTTTTTGCTACACCTGCCCCAACCAAACTTCCGACCTTCTTGCAATGTTGAACTATGTCAGGAGCAGTAGAACTCACAAAATGTTTAATGTTGTTGAACTAGAAAAAGGAAATTTTCCTGAATTACAGAAACAGACGGGGGACTCACACAGAAGCTTCCTCATAGCTCAGTTAAAAGTCAATCAACCATGTGACACAGTTCTATTGGAAAATAAGCTTCATTAGTTCTGGTGCTCATGGTACTACTTGTTTTTAATTAAATTACTAAATGAGAGATTATGTGCAGAGACTGCCCTGGTATTGTAATTGCTTCCAGTGATGAAATTCAAATTTCAGGCTGTGAGCTTTTGTAATACAAATGGATCCTTTATCTAGCCAGAATGTAGAACTGCAGTCGGTTAAAAATAAGGCAATAGCATTATTCACAGCAAAAGGGCTATTCTGGCATTAGTGTCATGATTATTCTGTGACCTTTTCAAATAAACATGCATTTAAACATGTAGTCATATCAATACATGAGTCATACAGAAACTAGAGCTAATTTTTCTAATAATAATAGCCATCAGTTTTCTTCAATTATAATCTGATTATAAGACTTAAGTATCCATTTTAACAGATCTGGTGTTTGCAAAGGTGGTAAGGAGTGCCATGAGCACATTTATTCTGGCCTCTATATTACACCAGCTGTAGAATTTCAGTCAGTAGTTTCTGCATCATGTACAGTAATTTATGGTTGAATTACAGCACAACACTTAGGAGAGGGTTGCAGGAAGAAGATGAATCCTGCCTATTTGTGTCTTCAACGCAAAACAGGCAGTGAGGCAGGTTATTCCAAAGCTTAAGGCTCAGAGGCTGTAAATGCCTGTGTGCAAGAGTGAAGCGTGGATACAGACATTCACTTGACAGAGAATTGACTCAGCACTTTTTTTAAGAAGACATCAGATTTTCATTTAAGAATGTCATAAACCAGTGAATTTATGTCTAAATTATCCTTGTTAAAATTTACCCACATTGTTTGAAGAGCTTTCTGTTTATGTAGAATATGTTAAGTTACTTTTTTGAAAAAAAAAAAACTCAACTAAGAACCACTTACATATGTTCATATAGGACATATTCTTCAGTTTTATTTTTATTTTGGCAGTATATTGTCATACCTATTATGGTGCAACTAAGTGTACCGCAGGTGCTCACTCACTTGCCAGTGGGATGGGGGAGAGAATTGGGAAAGCAAAAAGTAGAGGAAAATCATGGGTCAAGATAAAGACAGTTTAATAAGTGAAGGAAAAAAAATCCCCAAGCAATTGCCTTCCAACAGCAGGCCCATGCTGAGCCAGTCTCTGAGCAACTTTGGACTATTCCCCCAGTTTTATTGCTAAGCATGACACCATGTAGTCCATCAAATACCCTTCTGGTGGTCCATTGGGGTCAGCTGTTCTGGTTGTGTCCATTCCCAGCCTCCTCATGGGTGGAGGGGACAGTGAGAAACAGAGAAAGCCTCTGAAGCTGTGTAAGCACTGCTCAGCAACCTCTAAAAACTCATTGAGTTATATACACTGTTTTGGTCACCAGTCTAAATGACAGCACTACATGAGCTGTTATGAAGAAAATGAACTCCCTCCCTTAATGTAGAAAAAGGAACTGGGATTTGATTCCTATGGTTCACAGAGCACCAATATCCCTATTCATGTATCTGTGGAGTAAGGCTACAGGTTGAAGTACCTACAGCAATAATTCAATTTAAATTGCAATGGATGATGCTGAAGCTGAAGAATCACTTGCCTTCCAAGTTTGACAATTATTTTCCTCTTGCAGCAGAGAATAAAAATTAATGAAATACCACTAGTATTGGAGAAAGTGTATGGAGTCAAGAAAACATCCATTCCATTACACCTCTCTAAAGGAAAAATACATGTAAATCACTGACTGCAACCACATTTTAGGTTGCAGCTGCTTAAACAGACAACTTTTTTTAGGACACCATTTTTCCCTAAAAATCCTGTCTCTATCTTTGCCTGCTTCTTTAAAGATGGTTGTTCAAATTCATTAAGTATATAGCTCATCAAGTTACTAGTCTATGTGAGGTTATGTAATAAAAATCTCATCTTTACAGGCACAAAGGTGCACAAAAGAGCAATTCTAAGTGGCATAACCTAACTAAAACCCTGCCTAGCAACCTCCAGGCCCATCAAAGGAGAGATGTCATATGGCAGCAGAATGCAGCAATCCAAATAACGAGACAGCACATGCCTTAGTTTGCAAGGGTCGAGAGCCAGTCAGCAGCAGCCTGTTTATTGTATTGTCCTTTTTTATAACAGGAACCCAGGTATATGATTGGCTGGGTTCTAACCCGCCCAAGTCCAGAACATATAGCAGAAGAACAATAACAACAGGTGCTTATCTGTTGCCCATTTTTCACTGTAAAATAGCTAGTTTTCTCTGTTAGACAGTCTCAAGGATGATTTCTGTAAACATAGCTATGTTGTTGTAAAAATTATCTTTTTACATTCCTTTCCCATGGACACAGATCCTTTTGACGGACACTTCTTTTAACCAATATAGTTAGAGACGGAAGTGTTAACTTTCTCCAATGAT